>VTON01000008.1:840000-1440000 GCA_009617725.1 Hydropsyche tenuis
CCATATTAGTATGATAACCTAAAATGTTATTCGGGAATAATGTAGCCATATGTGAACCGATAATAGAACCCCAATCACCTCCTTGTATATAATACTTTTCATATCCCAATCGTTTCATCAAATTGCCAATGACAATAGCAATTTGGACAGGGCCTAAACCAGCCTTTGAAGATCCCTAAAATTATTATAAGTAAGAACTACAAAAACAAAATAATATAAAACTTATTTATAACAATCAAAAACCTGTGAAAATCCAAAACCAGGTAAACTAGGAACAATCACATCAAAAGCTAAATTGTCACCATTTTCACTTTCCAAAAGTAATGGAATCATTTCATAAAATTCTCTAATAGATCCGGGCCAACCATGCAATAAAACTATAGGCAATATTTTAATATTCCTATTATTTAATGACGGTTTCGCATGAATAAAATGAATATTTAATCCTTGTATAATAGTTGTGTAGTGAGGAAATTTATTAAGATATTTTTCCCTCTCGGTAAATTTGTATTCCTCAACCCAAAATTGAATGAATTCTTTCAACGTTTTATGATTAAATCCATACTCAAATCCAATATTTTCATACGAATCAATGAAACGTGCATGATGTAATCTACTTATCAAATCTGCTATCATCTAAAATAGCAATCCAAATAAAAATATAACAGAATAATGAAATTAATTTGAAAAAAAAAATGGCAATTGAGTACCTCATTTGAAAATTCTATCTTAAATGGTATCACATGTTCAACGTCAGGACAATAATCACCTATCCCCCAATATTGATTTGTAAGAGCAAGAGGCAATTCAAGAGACCTCCCGATTAATTTGAATACTACATAAATAACTACAGCTACAAGTGAACCAAATATGCAAACTCCAATAACAAACATCTAAAAACAATATTTTTATTTTAAATGATCATTAAAAGACATTGAAGTAAGTTTTGACAAAAAATAACATTAGTTTCATTTTTTGTCATGTGAAATGTAATCCAGAATTATTAGTAAAACTTTTATAAAAAACTAACCTTACTTAGATTCACCAACCACAATGAATTTGAAAATTAATAATAAGTCAAAAATATATAGGTATTACGTGAATACAAACATATATTTATCGCAGCTAAAAAATTATCAAATTAATATAACGTCACCGTTGTATAACAGTTCCTATGGTGATATTGAAAACTTTATCACGTTACCAACATACGCAAACACAGCTAACATAAGATACGTATAACTTTGTAGGCGAAAAGAATAATCTATGTACAACTTAATCTTTTCATAAAAAAAAATTATCATAATTACAATATTTCAAAGATAATATTTAATTATAATTTTAAATCATCTGAAAATAAAAATAAATGTTTATTTTATTCAAAAATTTTAATAATACATTTTCAAGAAATATTTTTTATTTTTTATTTTCCGATTTCATATGGAATGCTTCAAATTTCAATATAGCTGATTCTATATCACTAGCTAATAATTCAGGTTCTTCAAATGCTGCAAAATGTCCACCACGTGGTAAGTCCGTCACTTGTAAAAGATTCAGATATTTTTCTTTCAGTTGCCATTCTGTACTAAATAATATTTCATTTGGAAATCTTGCCACAGCTGTAGGTACTTTTGTTGGAATCCTACAAATTATAATACAATAAGAATAATTTTTTTTTTTGTCAACACCATCAACTTGAAAAACTAACGATTCTAATCCTAGTGCACGATGAGCAATAGTAAAAGATTCTGCATAAATTCGTGCTGAAGTTGTAGCTGATTGACTTGTCCAATAAAACATCAAATTATCTATTAACTCAGTTAAAGTAAATTTCTTTGTTATGCCCCCATCTACTAAATTTCTATATTTCAAATTAGTTCCCGTAGAAAACTTTTCCAAAATCCACGCTGCCAATGCAGAAGGAGAATTATCTAAACCTACACCTAAAATTATCATAAATCATTTGAAAATGTGTTATCAATTTTCTTATAATTTTTTTATATAACATAGTTAAAACTCTAATCAAATTACCAACTGTATCTGGTTTTGTTCCTTGTTCATGAAAATAACCAGACTCTTCCATAAGATTCTTTAATTTTGTAGAAATTGGATATAATTTATCTTTAAATTTTTCTTCGACCACCAATGAAGGCCATATAGAACCAATTAACAGTTTGAAATGACTCAAAGGAGTTAACATTGATGGAAAATTTGAATGGTATCCCAAAACATTAACTTGGAACATCGTTGCCATATTTGCACCAATTATTGAACCCCAATCGCCACCTTGCACATAATATTGCTCATGACCCAAACGTCTCATTAAATTTGCCATAACAATAGCAATTTGTGCAGTACCAAAACCAGGTTTCGAAGAGGCCTACGATGTTAAATACAAAAATTTTATTCCAATGAAATTATTTTATGAAAATAAAAATTAGCTGAAAGTTCACTTGTGAAAATCCAAATCCTGGTAAACTTGGAACAATCACTTCAAATACAAAATCGCTATCCTTTTTCGGTGTTGTCAATAATGGTATTAATTTATAAAATTCTCTGACAGATCCCGGCCAGCCATGAAGTAGTAAAAGAGGTAAAACTTTTATATTTCCATTGGAAACTTTTGGTTTAACACGAATAAAATGAATATCTAATCCTTGAACGTTAGTCACAAAGTGTGGAAACTGATTCAAAAAAGTTTCACTCTTTACAAAATCATATTCATTGGCCCAAAATTCCACTATGTTTTTAAGAATTTTTTGATTAAAACCATACTGAAAAGCTATGCCCTCAAGGGGTTCAGTATATCTTGTGTTTTTCAATCGATATTTCAGATCAGTAATCATCTAAAAAAACACATTGATCTAAATAATAGAGTTTACTAAAATAAATGTTATAATATAATAACTAAATACATACCTCTTCTGAGAACTTTATTTGAAACGGTCTCACACTAGTATCACGTTTTAATGGAGGACTACCTGGTCCCCAATATACGTTTGTTTGCAAATCAGGTAGAGGAGGAACTTTAATAAAAACATCATACAATTTGATTCCAATAAGTATAGATAAAACTAATAAACCAATTCCAAGAAACGATCCACCAGCCATCTAAAATTTTACAACAGATATTATGCAAAGCACATACAACATACGAACAGTGCAAAATGTTCGTACAAAAAAAATAATTACTGATACAAACGGAAAAAAAACTAACCTTTGACGTTTGTATTGCACAACTCCCGGCTATTCAATCCAACAGTTCTCTTGCAATTAACGTCGATATAAATACTTTATTTGATAACCTGAATTATTTTAGTATGAATTGAGTATCGAAAAACTCTTATCAACACCAAAGCACCGAATCACCTCGATAACGAAGAGTAACTAAATTTGAAGTTCATGTTAACAACAGTCTGACCTCGGTCCACAGCACACATACAACCACATCCACCGTCGCACGTCTATACTATATAATTACCTATAATTCAGCATTTCCCAAACTGCATTCTGATAATATAATTTGAGAAATGCTAATTAATAAAAAATATATATTTCGAAATGTGAAAAACGTTCTTCGAATAATCATTATTGTCTTTTAAAAATTTTTCCGTTATTATAAAATATTTTACTAACTACACACTTACAAACGCAAATATCCGAATTATGCATGAATATACAATAATAAGGAAATATAATCAAAAACTAAATGATGCTAAATTTCAACTTTACGACAACGCCTTTCCGATGTTATCTAATTGTAAATCTAAGCATTTTTCCCTATCGTATGTTTACTATTTTATATCACGACGGGAGGAAGATAACTCTACGAAAGTTAAAAAAACTTTATTGATAATTCAAACGATCAATAAATAAATGTTAAGAACTGAAATAATTGTGTAAATCTTGAAACAATAACTAACATTAATAGTAATAATATTTATTTATATAAATTATTTTTTTTCGATTATGAACATTGTACATTGACTGTTACCATTAATGTTTTTCAAGAGAAAAAATCACAATGGTTTTTTTTTTGTTTCGAAAAGAGTTGAATTTGATTTATATAAAAGTTTACACTTGGACACCAAAACAGTTGGTTTATGGACAATAAATAATTATTACACTTTACTATTATATAAAAAAAACTTTATTTGAATATGGCATCATCATCATCATCATCAAGGCTATCATCAAAGTATCGAGTCTCTTCGACTTGCGTCAAAGGTCGGATAATACAAAAAAAAAAATTATAACTTCTCCCGATTTTTAGAAGACATTGCGATCAATGTGAACGAATTAAATGACCGATGCAAACTCAGCTTGAATTCGTCAATCGAAAAAACTATTGTTTTTTTTTTTACATATTAAAATACAATATGTTTTAGAATTACGTGGGAACTTTTTAAAACTCCTATCACCATTTATCGTACAAATAAATTGTGGTAACGAACTTTTTTCTACGCCGATAATCATCAATTGTATCAAAGCTCAAATAATACAATATGACACAAAGTTGCATTCACAATGCAAACTGGAACCGCAAGCGATATTTACAATGTCAACACAGAATACTATTTTTTCATCTTACACGTGTCGCCACAAAATCCTGTCTGAAGATTACGAAGAACTATAAAAGCGAGACCATAGTTTTGAATGGCATCAATCGAGCATCCATCGACAGTCGAAACTATTCGATCTGCAAAAATGGCCAGCTCCAATCTCAAAACCGTCAAGGACCAGCTCTCCCTACTCTTCGATAGACCCATCGAGCCTGTGTTTATGCCGAAGGGGCCCAACAACGAGATTTTTGATGTGCCGAGCAACTTCCTACCCGATCGCTTCAAGAACATCGTGGCCCAACTGAGTACTCGTTTTGGAGACGAGAACACGAATAGGATTTCTATCAAGAACATCTCGCTTCCTGACATCTCGTTGCCAAGTCAACTCGGAAGACAAGAACCGTTTTCACTTTTCATTCCGAGACACGCTGAGATGGCATCAAGACTGGTCGACATCTTCCTCGGTGCTAGAGATGCAGAGGATTTACAATCTTATGCAGCATTCTGTAGAGATAGGGTAAATCCTTACATGTTTAACTATGCATTTTCTGTGGCGATGTTGCATAGGGAAGATACTAGAGATGTGGTCATCCCTAGCATCATCGAATGCTTCCCTGGTAAGTACATAGATCCCAGCGCCTTAGCGAGAGCACGTGCAGAATCCGTAATTGTACCGGATGGATCAAGGGTTCCTATTGAGATTTCAAGAAATTACACAGGCACTGACTTAGATCCAGAACACCGAGTCGCTTACTTCAGAGAAGATCTTGGTATTAACTTGCATCACTGGCATTGGCATCTGGTATATCCTTTCACTTCTAATAATCGAGCTATCGTAGACAAGGATCGTAGAGGAGAACTTTTCTACTATATGCATCAACAAATCATCGCTAGATATAATGCTGAACGCATTTCTAATCAACTAGGACTCGTTGTATCACTTAATGATTTCAGAGCCCCAATACCAGAAGGATATTTCCCAAAACTGGATTCAATTGTTGCTGGCAGATCTTGGCCACCGAGGTTTGTGAATACTCCACTGAGTGACGTTAATCGCGAAACTGATATGTTGACATTACAAATAGCAAATTTTGAACAAAATTTAGCAACAGTACGAAATGCCATAACTCAAGAGTATGTAGTTAATACTAACGAAATAAGAATTCGACTGGATGAACAAAATGGAATCAACATTTTGGGAAATTTAATGGAAGCTGCTCAAATTCTATCGCCGAATCCTGAATTGTACGGAAGCGTTCACAACAATGGACATTTATTAATCTCTTACGCTCATGATCCAGATGGAAGATTCGCAGAAAGATTTTCCGTAATGGGAGATTCAGCAACAGCCATGCGGGATCCAGTATTTTACCGCTTTCATGCATTTATCGATGATATTTTCCAAGAACACAAATCAAGATTGCCTCGTTATTCTGAAAACCAACTTAACTTCCCACAAGTGAGAATTACAGGAGTCCAAGTTCAATTGCAAGGCGGTCAAGAAAACAACATGCAAACATTTTGGCAACAAAGCGATATCGATATGTCGAGAGGATTAGATTTCGCTCCGAGAGTCCCAGTGTTCGTTCGTTTCACCCATTTACAACATTTACCATTCACATACAGGATTCAAGTAACAAATTCATCGCAGAACCAAGTACTCGGATATGTCCGCATTTTCATGGCTCCCAGACTGAACGACCAAGGCCGACCAATATCCTTCAACAATCAAAGGAAAATGATGATTGAACTGGACAAATTCAGAGTGGCATTGAGACAAGGACAAAACGTGATTATGAGAAGATCAGATGAATCTTCAGTTACCATCCCATATGAAAGGACTTTCCGCAACTTGAACGCCAACAGACCAGCAGCCGGAACAAATGCAGAGCAACAATTCAACTTTTGTGGTTGCGGCTGGCCCCAGCACATGTTGATTCCTAAAGGTACCACACAAGGCATGGATATGGACTTGTTTGTAATGATATCTAACTATGCTAACGATAGAGTTAACCAAGACTTGAATGGAATTTGCGATGATGCCGACAGTTACTGTGGTATACTGAACAGACGGTATCCTGATAGGAGATCTATGGGGTATCCCTTCGATAGAGTGGGAAGAGACGGAATCGATAGCTTGACTGATTTCTTGACTCCGAATATGACTGTTCAGAGAATCAGGATCACTCATCAGAATGTAACTCAAGTAAGAGGAAGCAATTTAAATATTCCTACACTTGCGCCTGCAAATACAACGGCCACCACTAATAACAACTCTACCAACGATGTAGAATCTAATCCTGCTTGGAACTAATTATCTTTTTCATCCATATTTTTTCTATTATTATATCATACAAATATGATGTTTTTTTTATAATCAATAAATAAACTACAATACGTACTTGCAATCAAAAAATGTGTTTTTATAATTTCTGAACCTTTTGTGTATGAAAATAATCAAACACATATCTGAGATTAAGAAAATCAATTTGATATGATATCATCATCATCATCATTGTCGACCGGTTTTGTGCCCACTGCAGGACAAGGTCTCCCCATCAAATATTGGGGGTCTAGGCTATATACCTTATCCGAGAGCCAACCTCGTAGCGATATGATATAATATATCAACACTTATTATAATGTAATTTGTAATTCAAATAAAAGCCAAACATTTCCTTTGATTACCCTCTATGAACAGTTCGAAAATCGATTATCAATGGTTGAAAATGTCATACATAATTTTTCATCACATTTTAAAAGATGTCGTTTTCAATGAATTTCACATAAATACATACATATGTACAAAAAATTTCCGTACAAATTTCATCATTGAAAGAATTATTTATTCGGTTATAAATTATATTACAAAAAAGTACTCGTCTATTTTTCTTTTCCAAAATTAAATCAATAACTCGTAACAAATATTTTTTTAAAAGTACAACTTTCGAAATTATTTGAACAAGTATGTATGTACATACTTAAACTTATATAGAAATACATTATGCGATCTTCATCGTGATAATAATCTCCATTTGATAAAAGATTACTCAATCGCATTGTTTTCCCGGTCTCTATTATATATTATGTTGTATGCAGATAAACATTTTTCCGATTTTACTACATCGAGGTTAAGCGTTCAAGTTCATTAATCGCAATTATCGCGTGATTCGAATGTATGCAAAATTGTTGAAAGGTTTTCGATAAGTCGTCTTATCGACAAATTTTGGTTAAACTAATACTTATGCGTAGTGTTAAGGATTTTATCGACAAAATAAGAGAATACATAACGTAAAAAAATATTTTTTAAATGGCGAAAATATTATTGTATATTTTTTTATTAAATGCGTAAATATTGAGAGCTTCAAGTATTTGAAATTAAATACTTCAAAGATTTCTCATAATATAATATATAGAATTTCTGAAATAAGTGATTGCTTAAATTTTAATCGAATATAAACGGGCATTATTTTGACGCAAGTACAGGCAAATTATCATATTTGAATTATTTACATATGACGTCTTTGAAATTTTGTACCAAAACCACGAATTTTCATACTGAAAAAGTATATTTAAATATTTGATAATCCACACCAAAATAATATACATAGTCAGTATTCAAATTTTTCACACAAGAAAAATCCTACTTTACAATGTAACATAAATCCCATAACCACATAACAAAACATGTCGTAAAAATGCATCGATAAACATACCGAAGTAGAAAATTTAACTAACAATACCGAAGAAAACCATAACACAAAAGTTTTATTAATAAATAAACTGATAACATCTCAGCGAATTTGTGTTGATTATTTATAAGATTAAATTTCATCAACATCAAAATGATGTAATATAATTATTTGAATAATGGATAAGATATGGGATAAAATATTAGTGAATTATAACCGGTATTAATTCTATTTTTTCTGCATACATTAAAAAAAATACTTCAAATATTTGAAAAATATAACTATACACGATGTGACAACTTTTTTTTTTTAAACAATCACATTTTACAATGTCAAATATTTAAAACACAAAAGTTCTACAAACTTTTTCAAAATATATTTCAGAATCTGACATACACGAGAAAATCCTCAATTGACCTCAATCAATAGAATAAAGGTTATCGACGATCACTTACAAAAAAATATAAATTAAAAATTTCACGATAATAACTGTTGTATTTCTGTAAGTATTTAAGCTAAATTCCAGATAAAAAGCCACGAGCGACTTTCGTGGGGGGTCAGAAAGATAAAATAAGTCAATCCGAAAAATAAACGAAAATAATTTAACATAAACATTGAAATGCCAAAAATAACACCTCCGATTAGCTTATCTCTCGATTTTATGATGTTTTTGTATAATTTTTTAATGCCGTCAATTGTATGATTGTTTAATATAATTCTGTTGATAAGCGAACGCCGTTTCTTAAGATGACCTCTCTTGTATGCAATCCACGATTTTTTTTATTGAATAATACTGTTTGTAATGTATTTAAATCAAGTTCAATCGTTGAATTATGCAAATTTTCGCGAATTCGCAATAGGAATTGAATAAATCATGCCATATTAGTTGCTTGTTTGTTGACGCTAGAAATAGCACTGTAATTTTTTTTTTATATATACGATTTTAAGTATTCTTGTTATGAAAATAATACTTATGCTTATTTTTTTTAAGAAGCAATAACTATTCAAAATACATGTTTATTTGTGAAAGAATATACAAATAAATAAATGTATATAAAAACTGACGAATTTACTCAATATTTTTTTGTTGATGCAAATAGCTAACAATGCAATTGAAATTATAATGACACAAAATAAAAAATCTGATTGTATTGGATTCTAAAATTTAACACATATGCACTTATACAATTATTTATTTATTGTATAAAAACAACGAATCAATTCGATTTGAATTAATAAAATAAGTTAATAAAAAGCTTGAATAAGAAGATTTTGTCTTCTTCCTGTAATACATATTTTGAAATGTGATAAAGTCATCAAAAGTTTTCCAAGTTATAGAATGATCTAAATATTATCAGTAATGAATAATTAGTTTTTATCTATATAAATATTTAACTCTCTTTATGAATAATTCAAAAATAATACAATAATTTACATAAAAACTTTTCTAATGTATTTTTAAATAACGAAAAAAAACCTCGACATTTCCTGACCTCATCACAAACGGAACAAAAACAATACTAGTTTTACCTCGTTGATTTCAAAAACGCACTTAACTGAAAAGTTACACCATACAATATCATTTAGATTCCATCAGTCATTTGCTCGGAACTAATTACAACAAAAAACTATTTTACATCAAAAACATAAATACTCGATCAACCCAAAATTTGCATCATACCATCAATCAATATTTCCAAATACGGATTTTGTACCCATACATTTTATCATCAAAAATAAACCAACATCGACTGTAAAAAAACACAACGAAAACCATTTCAATCCTCGCCAACTCACAACACAAAGCCCCCGATTCGCCGCCCGCGAGATAAAGACCGTCCCCAACAAAAGCAAAACCGGCGCCAAAACTCAATTTTCAAATTCCCAAACACGCACATACACACACTGCAATTACAAACCCACTTACACTCGAAAGCACTCGCGTCCGATTCGGCAAAGCCGCATCGTACGATCGGCAGTCGGCTTCGAGGCGCGGTTCCGAGACGACATGTCCACCTTCGCGGCCCTGGTGCTCCTCTCGCTGGTGTCCATCGTCGTAGCTGATGGCCAGGTGGGTGCTCCATGCTCCGGTGATGATCCATGAGGAAATTCGGGGGGTTCCGTTGTCGAGTTTTGGCGTAATTTCGATTTGTGGTGCGCGAAAACGGTGACTGTTTAAATTCGTTCAATGAAACGATAGGTGTTTTTGTATGGATATTCGAATGTAGGTTTTTTTTTGAATTGTTGAAAAAATATTTGAAATTTGCTTCCGTGTGTAATTCTTTATAGTTATGTTTTTTTTGGAAGTTTAAATTGGGCGATCTTTAACAAAAAATAATGTGAATAATTAAAAAAAATTGTAGTCATGGCGGTTTTTTTTAATTCGTTTATAGAAATAATGATTAATTTATAGATAAGATGAATCGATTTATATTTTTACAGGCCTATAAAGCAGCTGTACTGAAACATGATTCAAAACTAATACACAATATTGAAAGTTATTTAAATTTATTAAATAACAAAATATACGAAGCTTCGATCCAGGTTTGAAAATTATTTTTCAAATGTTAGATTCCAATAAATTTGAAAATTAACTTTACATAACCAAATAATTTTTTTCAGAAAGCTGACATTGTTGTTATTCCAGAATTGAATGTTGCACAATCTTTAGAATTTTTCAGTGAAATACCTGATGCAAATGAAGTAGTACCTTGCACTTGGAATAATGAAATGGTAAATCACAACATTGAATATTGATTTTTATTTAAGAAAATATTAATTTTTTATTGTAAAAATTTCAGCCAATAAAACATCTTTCGTGTGCAGCTAAGAAATCACAAATATACGTTGCTGTAAATTTATTGGAAAAACCACTAAGAAGTGATGCAGCGACATATTCGACGGTTATTGTTTTAGATAGAAAAGGAAAAATTATATCAAAGTAATTAAGTTCTAAATAATCATTTTATACATTACATTGTTCACAGAAGTAACATTTTCTTTTATATCCTCATAGGGTTTCCAACATATTCGATAAAAATTCAAACAGAAAAATAATAAATAAAACATTCAAAACAGATTTCAATGCCACATTTGAACACTTATCATATAATGATATGTATGATTCATCATCTTATGATTCGTCTATATTTGAGAACACAAAGAATTTCATAGTTTGGATGAATTGGAGATCAGACCATACAGTTTCATCAGGTATAGTTAATAATTCTTTTTTCAGTAAAATATTGTTTCTAATCATGTACATACGTTTCCAGCGTGCACCGATAGCAAATCATGGATATATGGTCGTAGTCTCAACCTTTTGACTGCTGAAATAGATCATCCTATGAACTTGGAAAAAAATAGAATGTGTAATGGTAAATTCAACATTGAAAATCATCATGCAAGTGACACAAAAGAAACTGAATTAGTTTTAGCCATTTTAAATAAAGAATGGTGTTCAGGTAATAAAAAGAGATTGTTTAATGTTATATAAAGGAAATCATTATTTTATAAAATTTGTTGTATTTTTCAGATAATACACAAAACACAAACAAATCAGAATGTTTGAAATTTGATGGTGTCGAAAATAAAATAGATATTGAAGATACTTACACAACTATAAAAATTTTTTGGGAATATATTTTCAGTAAACTACAAATTATTTCATTATTCGCTCTTATTTATGTCCTGGAAATGCTTTGAAAGTTAACTCAAGAAATAGAATCTTTAAACTGTGATATTTAAATACATTATATAGGATTTACGTTTTGTATTATTTAAATTAAATAATAAAAACAAACATTTATTTTGTACGATTTTATTTATGCTTAAATGGCGCAATCAGTGCAAACATTCTCAAAATTACATTCAATGCGAATATAGTAAAAACTCATACAAACATTATTCCTTAATTATGTTTAACCCACCCGAAACATTATCAAAAAAATACTTAACTAACGAAAAATATTTAAGCTAATTTTAAAAAGATTGAAAACATTATATAGATGTCTATAAATCATCTTTCCTGAAACGAAAAAAAAACCATACAGAACTCGAGTTCAATTTTATGCATCGAATTATTTTCTTAAGATTATTTACAAAACACATACAAGATAATCTCACGATGATGAAATGTGTAAATCGACAAAAATTAAGTATAAAACGAAAATTATTGTACTAATGTTCAGAATCTTATAAATAAATGCATAAATGTATCGTACTAATCCATCTGTTCTATGATAAAATCGATGTCCATAAAACATTGCAAATGTATAATACATAAAATACGCAGAAGCAATGTTAAAAAATCTACCGAATAAGTATTCCATTAATAATAGGGACAATTGACTATCGATCTGAATTTCATTGAAATAAAAATAACTAATATTATTTACAGCATTACAATTCAATTAAATAATATAACGATAAAATTTAAATTTAAACTAGGTTTGCACCATCTACCGGCTTACTTCATTTGATTCAAATTATACAAAAAAATTGATTAACATTTAATTTTATTTAAAATAACACAACCTGTTCAATTTACCTTAAAAAGATAATTTAATTTAACAGTAGTGTATTGAATATTTATTTAGCATTATATTAGTGCTAGTGAAAATTTAAAATCATAGAATTCTTACTATTTTTTGATTTAATAATAATTTTCACATTGCATACCATCCTAATAAAAAAAATCTTATATACAATATGAAAATTCACAACAAAAATAAAATCATAAAAAATGATCATAAACCATCACATATAGAATTTATACTATAAGCAAATTTCTCACCAAGATTGTAAACTTCAAATTTTTATTTGCACAAATGATATAAATTTACATTTCACAATCATTGTTATGTCAAAAACAAAAAATTAAACTAAAAACTGGAAATTTTTTCAACATATATTATTTTTATAAGTTATAATGCTTCATATAATATTCATATTCATTATCGACATTGAAACATGTAAATCTTTGAAATTCAATTTTAAAACTAGTTTTAAATATCATAGTATCTATTTCACATTTTTTTTATTTTTTAAGGCTTCAAATTTAATTTACGTATTCAGGTTATATTCATATTGAAACTTTTACGATAATAGAGTATCTCAAATAGTAAAATGTTGCATAAAAAAATTACAAAAATTCTATCTAGAAACTTTTAAGTGTACTATTATTTTTAAAGTATTATTTCGTTGATTCTATTTGATTTTCACTACATAATGTAAAATATAAGATAAATGTTTCATTACTTTTTGAATTGTAATGGACACAGCTTTCAAATATGTAGTTGCATTTTTATAGTATAAATTTTTGTATAATAGTTATTTTACATGTATATTCAAATGACAAAAAACTAGTGTTGTTGTTGTTGTTTTTACCAAAAAGTCAAAAATAATTGAAAGTCAAAAATTCGACAACACCAGCCGAATAAAAAAAAAGAGCACCAGTGAAAATTAAATGAAAAGTATCAATAAATAGTCCAATAAAATTTGAAATTAACGAAAGAAAATAGAAAATTTGTGCCTACTGTCACTTTCAATTATTGTTCCATGAAGGTCTTGGTGGGTGTGATGGAAGGGTACCAGGCGGAAGTAAGTCCAACAAATACTGCCTTTGTAGTTCGGCAGCTCTTTGAAGCTCTGACATAGATACTCCACCACTCTTTGATCCCGCTGCATTACAAAAATAATAACAGTAGAATGGAAAATAAAAAAAACACTATATAAAACTAATATACCAATTTCAAACTCACTTAAACCAGCAGCTTGTGCCATTGCGAGTTGGTACGGATATAACAAAGGCGAAAACGACATGAGGGCCGCTGGATTTACACCTCCAGCGGCAGACAAACCTACAATTTGTTTTAAAATTGAATCAAATTAATTTATTCCTTGTGAATAAAATATTCATACTACTCGAAACAAACCTCTGAAGATTTGATGCTGCAAAGCTTGCATTGCTGCAGCACTATGGTGATCAAAACCTCCGGCAGCTGCTAACTGTGCCATAAGTTGCTGCTGCTGAGATGTAGCTGAAACTGATTCCCTAGATTTGCTAGAACTTGAACCGTGACCTGTATTTGAAATTTTTATTAAAATTAATATGTAATTCTTATTTATATATTTGAAATATCTAAAGTTGACAATGGTAATACCTGACTTGCCACGTTCGCGAGTCATGTTGCTTATTTGAGAGGAATCATTTCGTGAAGTCAAAGACACAGCAGAGTCCCTGTCAGATGGAGATGATGTCATATGAACACTACTATTAGAATGAGTTCTACAACACATTGTAATAGTTGTACTCATAAACGAATTAAAAAATCGTTTCAAAATAAACAGAAACATACCTAATATCATGCTGGGAGCTCCTATGATCATGGTTTTCATGTCGGGAACTGTGTCTATAAAAAATAAAAACAAATTAGAATATCTGCAATAAAAAAACTGAAAATATATAATTGAAAGAGAAAAAAACCTTGGTGGTGGTTGATGATGAGCCTGGACAGGTTTAGAACTTGGTCTGGGTGTATGTCTTGATACAACCAATGATTCTGGTGCTGCCACTGGAGTCGCAGTTATGCTAACTGGTGGAGCTCTCGAAGACTGGAAATATTTATTCAATGTCATCGAATAGAAGAAATGTCGGGAAAAAAATAAGAAAAAGCACATTTAACCGATTATATGCTGTTTAATTTAATATGTGAAAAAAGGTAGTAAAATATTTAATTTTTTGTAACGTCATGAACACAGCATTCAACCGGTTTAAGGATAAGAGATCAATAACGATCTGTAGTCAGTGGTAATAATAAAAGCAAATTTAAGATGATATTTCCAATTTTGATAACACAAATACCGATCTTCCACTGATCTAACCTGCAAATAGACTGCAGTTGAAGAAACTCCTTCCAAAGGCTGCATGCGACAAATTAATAACATCCAAATATATAAGCACCAATCCCATAATTTGATTTAACAAATAATATTTAAAGCAACCCAGAAATTTAACAGATAGCGCAATTTTTTTTAAGCAGCCTATTTCTCATTTAATGTATCAGTGGTATAATTAGAAATTAAGAAACAACTTACCGGTGTAGCTTGTTTGATGGTTACTTGAGGAGTTGGTTCCACAGTAGGAGTTGGAGATGGAGATGATACCTAAATCAACAAAAATATTATTATTCATTAAAAAAAAATAGGATTTATTTTAAAAACTGGATATATACCTGAGCGAGACGTTGTTCGATTTCTTGTTCTTGTTGTAAAGCTTTGACAAAAGCAGTCTTCAACCGATTAGTGTGTTCAGCTTTCAGTGCTTTCTTAACATTTGAGGTTACACATTGTTCACAAACAACACGGCCTTCCTTGCCTGAACAAGATAAAACTTATTCATATGACGTACACTCGAATCATTGAATTCATAATGTAAACTAAATTGTTACCAATGATAACAAAACTAAACAAAAAATTAAAAAAGGGTAACAAGTACCAATTTACCAAATTAGTACAAACCATAAACCTTTCCAATTGAAACAAAATGATACAACAAAAACTAAATAAATTGTATACAAAAAATACATAAAATAATAAATTCACCAGTAAGATTGTGGAAAGTGGCATTAGATGATTGTCCCTTACGTGAGGGTGGTTTCTCCCATTTCCACACAGGGGTAAAATCAGTTCCACATTGAGCACAATTAAATGGCGCGCCAACCCCAGAGCCTCTAAATTAAAAAAAAATTGTATTAGTTGAGGAAATCGTCAAATATCAACAAAAGTTTAATAAAAATAAAAAGGTTGAATTAGTACACTGACTTATCCTTGATCGTAAGGAAGTCCACAACATGCTCCAACCCAACCAAATAAACAAAATCAGTGTTACTAGGGTTGGGTATGAAATTCATCTCAGGAGGAGGAGGCTTGGGTGGTGGAATCTAAAATTACATTTATATCAAAATATACATTATAATTATAATTTTAAATATAATCACAATAAAAAAAATTGGAATTACTTGAAGTAATGTTTTTTCTAATTGTTTACGTAAAGCCAGTTTGGCGGCTGCTTGTCTCTGCTGAGGTGTCTGACCTTCTTCTTCTCTTCTGGAACTCGACTGCAATATGGAACAAAACTCATATTGTTACAATTCAAGAAAAAATATATACATTTTTCTTCATAAAATGTCAAGTCGGTATGTCACACATACTTTGTAAATATAAATATTAACTAGAATGATTTGACCATGATATTTATCTGAAATCTGTCTAAACAGACTTCCTAATTGTCACTCAATTTTACCTCACCTGTTCCGAACACTGTGCTGGAGAAATACTAACAGCCGCAGCTGTAGAAATTCCTTCATTAGGCTGCGTGCGAAACATGAATAAATTCCTTTTGAGCTTTTTTTTAATTTTCTTTTCAACGAATTATCAAAATTATGATCACTACGCAATGATTGTTCATGTAAAATGCGTTAAAAAAAGTTTAAAAATTCAAAATAAATACAAACCTTATTTATATGACTGGGTGGGACAGTAGTAGGAGTTATAGTAACAGACGGTGTGATGGATACAGTTGGCGAAGGTAATTCACTATTTCGCCCACCTCCAGATCCAGACGAATTCTAAAAAATACCAATCAATGAGTGTCATATAAAAGAATTTAATGAAATTTCATAAAAATAAACATACTTGATGTTTGTGATTAAATCCACCAGGTGTGAGCGTTGCTCCACCGGGTAAACTAGCAGACCGTGAAGAACCCACAGTCGGCAACCCACCGAACACCCTTTGAATCCCAGCACGATCATTAGCTGCATTACTCTGTTGAAAAAAAATTCAAAGATGTATATTATAAAAAGTAAAATATAAAAAAATCAAAATCAAAATAATAAAGACCTTGTGATTATTAGCGTTAGTAGATGGACGATGGCAATGAGCAGGCGGAGGAGCCGGACCACCTACAGTTGCAGCAGTCACAGTTACGTTTGGAGGTAAACCTTTAGTGCTCAACGGTAAAGCATCCTATTGAAAAATATATAATCAGTCGTTTGTTTATCGCTTCAACCAATAAATGGCAGATTAGTATCGGGGTTAGTAAAATTACTTTATTTTGAGAAGTTGGAAGACTCACGGGAGCCTGTTGTTGGGATTGTCGTAGTTTTTTCAATAAGACCAGCTTTGTTTCTTCGGCGCGTAGCTCTTCTCTCAGTTTTCTCAATCGCCGTTCTCTTTCCCAGATTTCAGCCGATGACAATTCCTAAAAATTTATTAGAAAATTCTCAAAAAAAATCATGTAACATTCAATATCATGAACAAGTCAACGAAAAATACCTTTAGTGGTAAAACTGGCGCAGCCGTAGTTTCAGATTCGTTATCAGATGAGAATTCGTCTGTATCCATCTTATCGACAGTTTGAGGTTGAATAATTGAAATGTCATTTTTTTTACCTAAACTGTCACGACCGTATGACATTTGGTCTCCTGAAACATAAAAATATAATTAACCAAATAAACTTTATTTAAATATTGCAATGTAATATAAGGAAAACTACATGCACAATGTACAATTTTTACAACTAATACAAGCTATGTACACAATCTCAAATTTTAAATATGTAATGACACATAAAAACATTGAAGAACAAGTGTGTAAATTAAGTAAACATACGTCACTCGGACATTTTGTAAGAATGCATATTTGAATATATAAAAACCAAAAATATTACAGAAACAGTTAAGGCTATTGAAAAAAAAAATTGAAAACAGAATCTTTGAAATATTGTCACATTTAATGTCGGAAGATTTCTACGTTAAAAAGTACCAGATCCAAAAAAATATTAACGTTTGATGAAAAATAAAATTAATTTCTATGTCGAGGCACAATACCTGTCCATACGAGATTAAATTTATTGACATCCACGCTCGGATCGAAACTTTTTTTCACCATACCTTGAACAATAAAAATAAAACACTGGTTTCAATATTTTGAAAAATTACGTCCCGTCAAAATTTTTGAACGATAAAACAAAATAAACAACAATAAAATATGTTCACCGACAACATTGAAAGTCTACAATTTGTATTGAAAATGTAAATTTTACCAATTTTCGAAGGTGGAGGTTTGGCGGGTAACAAAACAATGTCGGGAGACTCCGCATAGCTTCTCTGATCGGTCCGAGGGCGCAGAACTCTTCGGCCGCCCTGAAATTGTTTTCAAATTATAACGAATACGATCGAATCCTAACTCGACATAGTGTTCAGAAATATTATACAAAACGAAAAACCTGCAGCGGGGGATGAGCCGGCGTTATGGTTAGCCCGCTGGCCGTCAACGCTCTCAACTCGCTCAACTCCGGAGGCAGAGACCTGCTGGAGAGAAATCGTCGCCGATTAAAATTACATTGAATCAAAATTCGGGTAATCTTTTACATCACCTCACACTTAATTATATTAGCGACATATAGATGTGTTTCCCTTCCATTTTTTCTTTTAGAAAAATTGAACGTGAGGGGTTGGTCAGGCGAAAGCCGCATTTTTCAGTCAGGAAAAAATTAATGCATTATTTAACGAGACATGACTCAATCAGTCAAAAGTATAAACATATTTAATACTGAACGCATGGATGAGTGAAACTGAACGTATTTTATTCGATCAGGTATTTAGATCGAATATATTTTATAAATGTCGCTATATTGACATGGTGCGGGAAATGGCAAAATTTTGGGGTACTCCAAAATTCTGACATTTGTCGTCGCCCATAGTTACCTGACGCTAAGATCGACGACCGACTCGTCTATGTCCATTTTGAATCTGAAACCGAAAAAAAACTAATTAAAACGAAGCCCGAAAACACAAAACACTCACACAAACAATAGTTTACGCAACGAAACCAAACGTGTTTACAAATTCGGAGATCGCGTCTAACGCCCCGTCGAAAAGTGCAGCGTCCGCGATAAAAAAAACACGAACCGAAACCGTTCGCCCTAATTAACGGAATCGCCAAAATTTCGGCGAACTTTTCGCAAAACCGAAACACACGAAACGTGGAGGGTGACATACGGGGTGAAAGGCGAAGGGCCACCCGACGGGGGGGAGGGGGTGGAACGGCGATCGATCCCTCCCCCCCGTCTCCATTCATCTTCGAATGACAACCCGACTAAATCGCAACAAAAGCTTGAAAAGGGGTAAAGGGGGGGTGAAAGGGCGCCCCCCGCCGGAGGGGCGGGGCCGGGGGCGGTGAGGTGTCACCTGAGGTGTGACGAGGGGCGAAGTCGCGAAGGGCTCGGCCCTCAGGTCCTCCGGGGGGCTGCGCGGGGGGCGGGGCGCGAGGCGTCGGCCACCATTTGTCGAGCACGCTCCGCGGAAGACGTAAACGAATACGCCGTGTGTAGTCTGCGGTGAGAACCGCCGCCGCCGCCGACCACAACACCGACTGCGCGACACACTTTCTCGGCCATACGCGCGCGCATCGTCGACTCGTTTTCGATGAAACGTTCTCGTTTTCGTTTTTGCTATTTAAAAATCGGAGGAAATTTGAAAATTAACTATTTTGAGCGCGAATTCGAAGAAATGTAAAATTTTTAAATGATTATCGTTTTATCTTATTTTTCAAGCTTTTTTTATGTTTATCTAGCGTTGTTAGAGATGGGCAAAAATGGGAATTTTGAACGAACGGAAAAAACCTGAGGAAAACCGGGAACTTTGGGAAAATCGGAGTTTTATACATGAAATTGTATTTCTTAACTAAAAATGACCAAAACAATACAACATATTTTAATACATATGTAATAATTAAAGAAAAGTAACATTAAATGAAACATGAGGGATCTTATAAAATTATTTCGATATCGAATATCACTTTTATTCAAAATTTATACATATTATGCATTTAATATATCAATAATCAAATCTTCTTGTAATATAGTTTCCTGTAAGAATTCTTTGCCATTTATTAAACTTTGAATCATGTCAACGATACTGTTCCACCTTGTTGACACAGGAAGCTTAAGGGTGGTTGATTTAGATCCAGGTTTATGATTTTCTTTTTTTATGAATGTAAATTATTTAATTTGTGACTTCTTCATACATTTTACAACATTTTTTACTGTTTCAACCAAATAATCAAATGATTTTTGAATGAAAACGTTTAGATTTTTTCATGTTGCAATGCGAATATCTAAAAATGAATGTGATTTGAAAATATGTGATATAAGCAAATACATTTTTTTTTTCAATTTTTCCAAAATTTCTGTCGCTCAAAATTCCTGGGGAAAAAATCCGGTTTATCGTCACGCGTTTTTCATCAAAAGGATTCGATCGGGGCTTTAAATCGGAAGTGAACCGTAACTGAAAATCGCTAAAAACCGAAATTGGTTCACTGGAACGAAAACAAAAATCAGTTTATTTCGATTCTGCAAAAAAATTCGAATATTGAAATATCCGAACGTTCGAATACTTTGAAAAGCGTCGTCGCTTTTTCAGAATTTTTTTTTCAGATTTTTGGAAAAGTCGCTTTTTGTGAGCGTACGGTTTTTTTAACTGAAAATCGTAAACTGAAAATAAATATATTTTTTTGTTGAACCGTAACCGAAAACCGGAACAAAAAAATTACGATTTGAAGCCTTGGATTCGATAAAAGAAATTTGTTGGGACGCTTGCATGGATAAAATAAAATTGTGATTGTACTATATGTTCATTTATTAAACTTAAAAACTTTTCTTCGGTGATGAATATAAGAAAACAAATTACAAAATAACGCTTTGACGTGCGCCGATCATGGTTGTGAATCGACGCGTCGCGTTTTTCGATGTGGAAACATCGGCGACGAATTCCCGCGCTTCGAAGTTGCGAGCCGCCCCACAGGTCCCGGGTTGTCATCTCGCGAAGATGAAGGCGCCGACGACTCCCGAGGGCCGCGGCTCGAAGCTGAAGCAGGCGCAGCTCCCCTTCGCCCGCACCCCCCCCGTCCCGCGCCCCCGCCCCGCCGAGGCTGCGCCCCCCGCGAAGAAGCCCCGCCTCGACGAGCCCCCGTCCCCGCCGGCCCCCTCCGGCTCCTCCCCCGTGCTCGTCGACGAAGATTCCGTTGAGAGCATCACGTGCGAGCCCACCATCTGTCCCAAGGATAACGAATCTGCTTCGTCGTCGGAAGAAAAGATGGAAACGGAGCCTCCGGGAAGACCGGACGATCCTGACTCCACCCTGAACGAGTCGGGGCTGTCGACTTCCGAAACGGAGAGCGAGCTGGACAAATCTGCGTTGCCGCCCGAGGACGTTGGTTCTCCTTCCGACACGCTCACCCCGAACAAGGTTTGTTCACCTTTTCCGTGATGGACTTGAAATATAATGTTTTTTCTCTTTGGTAACCGTTCGATTGTCGATGTTCAAATTTTAGATCTCCAAGAAACTAGAGTGGGCGAAAAAACGGGAAGAACGCGAAAGGAATCGTCAATTAAGGGAATTGCAAAGACTCGCCAGCAAGGCTGCCAAGTTAAAAGAAAAGGAAGAAAAAGAGCAGCGCAAGTTACAGAGAGAGACCGAAAGGAAAGAAAGAGAGGAGGCCAAGAAGAAAGAACAGGAAGAAAGAGAACGTACGTTTCCAAAACTCACGTCTCACCGTTTCTATATACTTATGATTATATTTTAAAATTGTCCCCGTCTTAAATCGCTTTTTGATTTTAGGCTCCCGAAAAGAAAAACAAGAGTTTAAAGAAAAAAAATTAAAAGAAATCGAATCCAAGAACAAGAGAGCCGAAGAAGAAAAGCTACGCCGCGAACAAGAGAAGCAGCGCAAAGAAGAAGAAAAGGAAAAAGTCGAAAATAAAAAGAAAAAGACCGCCGCGGCTTTCATTAGTTTTTTCGTTCCCAAAACTCAAAACAAAAACGAAAGTTCAAAAGATAACACGACTGAAAACACTCCTCATATGCATAAATTCTTATCGAACTTCACTATCAAGTCCGATATGAGATTAGCTCCTATCGTGAGACACAAAATAGGCGACGAAGGCAAAGAGATCCTCGACAAACTGCTGATGGACCAATCGATTGAAAAAAAATCACTGTATCTTTCCGTCGTGAAAACTAATCGCTCTCTCGCAAAGACGTCCTGCAAAACGTGGCCCCTCGAAGATTTGAAAGAAGATCTCATAATAGTGGGTGTGTAAATACATTTTTAAATCCTGACAGCTCCCCAATATGCGTTTTCTTTTTCAAGCTTTTTATTTTTAACAAAATATTTTTGTAGAAGATGATCTCCCCCCAGTGGACGAAACTAAAGAAGACAAAATAGTCATCGACAAGAAAAATAATTCTTCGATGCGAGCTAAACTTTTCAGTTTTCATGAGAATCGTCGACCTCCATATTGGGGTACCCATCAACGAAAAAGTAAAAAAATTAGCGGTAGAAAACCCTTCGCAACGGATACGGTAATCATATAGAAAATATTCTAATTTGTATTTATTAGCAACGATTGTTAAGAAATGGCAATATTTCAGGTACTTCTAGATTACGATTGTGATTCTGATGAAGAATGGGAAGAAGAAGAACCCGGTGAAAGTGTCGAAAGTATAGCAGGTAGCGACGACGAAGAAGGAGACAACGAATACGATGTAGATAATGACTTTATGGTACCTCACGGTTATCTAAGTGATGAGGTAAATAAAAGTTTTATGTTGATTTTTTTAAGTGTTGATGTTTGTTTATTTCATTTTATTTTTATTTCTACAGGAAGCACTTGGCGACGATGAAAACGCACTCACACCTGAAGCTCTTAAAGCAAAACTTCAATATTTGGAACACGAATTTGAAGATGAAATGAAAAAACCCACAAAAATCAAAAAGCCTCGTTTGATTGGAATAGTCTGGCAAAATTCTGAAGGAAAAAAACCACACACTTGTCACGATGCTGTGTGGAATTTCCTGATGTCGAAAAGTATGATCGCTTCAGAATCAGAAATCATCATACATTCCTCTGATCTCAATACGGAATCAAATATAGATGATGGTGAAAAATCAGCTTCCAAAAAAAGTAGGAAATTCCCTGATGAAATGATTCCAGATTTGATCAAATTGGTGCACGGCAACACTAACAACAGAGGATTTCTAGTGAAAGAATTTCAGAAATTTATTTCGAGTAAAAACAGTATCACTTTAAATTCTGAATCAATACCTATGATTGAAGAAAAATCAAATGTTAAAGAATTGTCTAATGTTAGTGTTGCAAGGAAAATTAAAGAATTATCAACATGGATGCCGTGTCCAGAGCAAGGAGCCATGTATTCAAGAATGTGTTGGTTTGTTGAAAAAGAAGTCCGTGAAAAATTCAATGTAACAAATTTACAGCTTCCGAACGATTGGTCATATTTATTAGTTCCTAGAAAAAGAACAGATTCGTCAAAAAAAAAAAACCAAATACAGAAAATAGTACATTAAATAAAGAATCGCCACCTAAAAAAGAAAGTAACTTTAACATTAAAAAATTCACAAAAACATTGACCCGAGAAGAAAGACACAAACAGTTTACTCCTCTGGCGACTGCAAATCCATCAGACGAGAAAACTGATGACATCAAGAATAAACAGACTCCTACTCTGAACGTCGAAAAGAAGCGCGTCTCTCTTCAGATTTTTAGGTCCTAGAGATAGTAAAGTTACAAATTCACCGTCTCAAAATACATGTAGTGAATCAAAAAGTGTTTCCAAAACTGCCGTTTCAACTAAAAGTGATACAACAAACTCGAGCAATATTAAGAAACGAGTTGCTTTATTATCATCTGAACCCCTCATAAATACTCCGAAGCCTTGTAGAGCAAATCTACTAACTCAATTCATAAAAACAGCCAAGGATAAATATGGCAAATCTAGTGATGAAATGGAAGTGGATGATTGCATAGTTTTAAGTGATTAAAGACTACATATTTTATAATCGCTATAATATTAAATATCAATAGCTATCAATTTATATAATCTCAGAATATACTAAAAAGGTATAAAATATTTTATATATATATATAGGAAAAAATAAAAATGACATAGTTGACATTTTGACTTTTTTTATTTCATAAAATTCAAGAGCAAATATTCCATAAATACAATATTGTATACATAACAGTTATTTCATTAAATACTTCTTCACATACATAATTCGTAAGAAATGTGGTTTGATGTAACCATAATAAAGCACAATTTAGACTAACATTAAAATTTCTAATAAAAACTAAGCTAAAAACAGCAAAAAGTTGACCAGAAATTGGAATGTTGCCTAACTGGCGAGCAACTCGTCTACTAAATATAAATACGTAAACAAAAATAATCATCACGGCAACACAACGAGGTAATATTTGTAAAACACCAGACAATAATGTGAAATAAAGGCCAAGCGTCATGGAGAGCGTCTCTACGAACACCATTAACCTGGTCGGGTCAGGTAATGGTGTGCGTAGAACCACCGCCAACGCTCAAGACATACAGAATACTTAAAATATGACAAATTGACTCGAAACACGCTGACATGAACTACGTACTTCCAGCAAAGAAAAAAATGTCAAAACTCTAAGTCTCTCTCGCGACTAAATCAACTCTACTACTTTGTTCAGATGTTGGGATTTTTATTTTTGATTTATCTACTGACGACCGTTTTAAGATTCACCGAAAACAGCGCAAGCTTTGCTGTTTTCGTTTGAAATGTCTTTACTGCATTGTTTTTTTTTTTTATTAAATAACGATTAATTTCTTCGCTTAACAACGATAACAGACTGAGTTACATCAATTTTAAACTGCATATATAGTAATTTCGCATCACATTGCGCCACCAATTAATCAACCAATATTTTTACTGCCAATACGTAAGAACAAACTTTTATAATTCAGCTCTTTAAGACTCATTCAGTAATTGATAAAAATTTTACGGAATACAAATACCTAATCTTATCAACACATAAAACGGAACGTCTGATATGTGAAAATGGCATCGTTACACATATATATTTATATATACTCGAAAGTAACATCAGTCAAAATGCAATGTCTACTCTGAAACCATTTACTTTTATCACTAACGGTGACGTGTCGAATAACGTTAAAATTCTGTCAAAATTGTTAAGAATTCCATAATTTTACTGGAAAATTACACTTTTTTCGTTCAGATTATAGACCACGAATGCCATTTCCACATTTGTAAAACTGTGTGGAGTTGATATGTTTAGAATTATTACTGGTTGTCTGTTTCACCACTGCAACCTTGTGTGTCGCCATTGCCCCCGCACATTTTTGTTTGGTTTTGACCTGAAAAGTAAATTATCATTCGTTATCTATTTATCTATTCACTTATATAATCGAACGATTTATCGTCACGTTTTTTAACACTGACCCTTTTTCTTCGTTGATAGTATGCACTTCTTGCAGCTTATGAAGAAAAAGGAGAAACGTTTGAATTTGGTGTTGTGGGCATGAGATTCATCGTTTTGCATACCCAATTAGCAATGTCTACCCGGTCAGAATCAGCCTTTATCATCCATTTGTGATTCTGTCGAAAACGATGAAACAATCAGCATTTGAATTAAAATAAAACACTTAAACTTCAAATCGACCCTTCACACCATAAGAGTTTTTAAATCAGCTCTTTCATCTGGGTTTTTCTTAAGGCAGCGGTCAACAAAGTCTTTGAATTCGTCACTGAATAAACCAGCAGGCAACTTCGGGGGTGGTTCGTTTACTATGTAATCGAGAAGTTCAAATATAGCCATCGTTCGTGGTGTGTTTCCACCCTAAAAAACGCGTTGATGTTGAATATAGAAAAATAAAATAAACTCGAATTTAAAATCTTTACCTGTCCTGGAGAATGTTCTTCGTTTTGTGAACCAAAAATATATGCTAACGTTTTAGCATCTGGCGGTGGAATCGGATACATTCCGATAGCCATTTCGACGAGGGAAAGACCCAATGACCAAATATCGGATTGAACAGAATAATGGGTCCCTTGGAGCCTTTCAGGCTGAAAACGAATAAAATAAAGATATTAATTTTTGTCATAAAATATTAAATACAAATACTCATTTGCTAATTGACACTCACAGACATGTAGCTTCTCGTTCCGACAAACGAGTTGGCCATCGAATCGATCAACTGTCCGGATACTCCAAAATCGCAAATTTTGATTTCTCCGTTACTATTGACCAATATGTTGGAAGGTTTAACGTCACGATGCATGATAGCGTGTTTGTCACGCAAATAGCTGAGTCCTTTCAACACGGCCAACGTGATAGTTCCTGGAATTATAGAAACATAACGCGTTAGACATTGTCAATGCTCAGAGTCATAAATAAAACGCGAGTTCATCTCACCTAAAATGGGTTCCGGAATTTTACCGGCTTTCTTCAAAATTAGATCCAACGAACCTCCGTCCATATATTCCATACAAATAGAAATTTCTCCGTCGCTATAAAACGCTCCATAAAATCCGACGATATGAGTAAAATTGCACTCGTGGAGAACTTTCAACTCTCTCACTATTTGTTTTTTGATCGCGGGTTTCACTTCTAAGTGTATGAGTTTTCTGGCCATTATCAAATTCGTTGATTTGTGGCGGACTTTCATAACGACTCCGCCGTTTCCCTGACCTGGACGAAGAGAGATCGATGAGCCGAAATATCAATACAGGTTATTCATTTCAAAGTAAATCTTTTACAAAACGAATTTGACTCTTTGAAAATTGAATTGAACAACTAGATATTTTTAACAATTTAATTGTATTGAAATTACAAATACATACATCAGTATTTATACGTATTACAAAACTTCTTTGGCAGCAAATACGGGTAATTTAAGGTACATAATATTAAAATATTTATTGCAATTCAAAGATGCAACTGTAGTTACCGACTCGTTAATTACTTCCACCAAATCTAATCGATTTGATGGATCTGCCAACAGAATCTTAGAATAAAATTTTATTTTTGAATATAATTTTTCGTTTGAATTTATCATTGGCAAATATGTTGGTACAAAAATTAGACTATGATTTGAGCCTTCAACAAGCTCATGCACCGTCTGGATATGGTGAATGCTTGCATTGGCCATAACTAACCATACATTTTTCAAATGGTTTAATTTGGAATGAAAAAGGGTCAATTCGAAATGAAAAAGGGTCAATTCGAAATGAAAAAGAGACAATTTGAAATGAAAAAAAGATCAATTAGAAATGAAAAACTGATAAAGGTGGCAATTAGCTTTAGAATAGTATTTATGTGTGCACCTGGAGGTCACTATGTTATCATCTTGCACCATGACAATATGGCGACAACTATAAAACTATTTCAATCTGAATACCTGATTGAAAAAGATGTGTTCGGCTTCACCCATCAATGCGTTCAGTAATAAATATGTTTAGGCTTTCGACTGAGACATGTGGCACTAAAAAAATGTGTTTAGTTTTTCCTGACTGAAAAATGTGGCTTCACCCGACCAACCCCCCTTCCAGTTTTCCTAAAAGACACATCTGAATGTCGCTAACATAATGTGACGAAACAGATTACCCAAACTGTGCGCATGTTTCAGGTGCCCCCACATAAAATCTGTCTTAAGCCAATTTCCACCTTCACCTAAAAACCTGTACGAGAAAAACGACGAAAAAAATACAAACCGAGCTCCCCCAGTTTCTCGAAATCCTCGTCGTTGAGCTCGCCGATTTTCTCCTTCTGACACAGGAACACCTCGATCTTCTTCCTCTGCGTGTCGTCCATCTCGATCTGCTCCAAGCGCTCGGTCAACGTTTCTATGCTAGTTTTGGACTTCCCCGCCAAACCTGGCGTCCGCCGGCCGGACATCCTAGAAACGAACGCGACATGCTTACTAACGGAGCCCAACTGCCGACATATTGCGAACGCATTATCGCGCGCGGGCAGTATCGATTCCCGCCGCGAGAACACGTAAACAAAGCCGGGGGGCGAACTCACTCGTGCATGCGGGCGGCGGGGGTGCGCGGGTCGGGGGCGCGCCTCGGCGACTCGGGCAGGGCAGGGGCAGCGACGAGGGGCGGCGCCCCCGCGCCCCCCCCCGCGCCCCCAGCCTCGAGGGCGCCGGGCGGCAGCGTCAGGTTGAGCTTGTTCTTCGACATGTCCGGGCGCGGACGGCGCTCCGGGAACGGGGCACTCAGGATGTTGTGATGCGGAGGAGGCAGGCGGAGCAGGGCTACATGACGGCCGGAGGCGAACGGAAGCCGATAACCGCACCCTCGCCCGGACAGGACACCGGTCCCCCCGAGCCTCGTCCCGCTCGTCTATCGCCTGTCGCTCACTGCTGGTCGTGACGGAGGCTTTTGCGGCCATTCGAGGCGTTTCGCGGATCGAACGACGGTAGAACACATTAGGGCTTCGAATTGTATTTTTTGTACCTTGGTAGTTGCAGTTCAACAAAAAATTTATTTTGGTTCGGTTCTAGTTTACAGTTTACGGTTTTCGGTTCAGCTTCGAGTTAAAAAAAAAACCGTACGCTTACAAAAACCGACAAAATTCTAAAAAAATATGTACTAAAAAAAACAACAACATAAAGACGGTTTTTTTTGCTTCGTAAATATACATATGAGACCGATGACGTGTGTTTTACGGAGGTCGAAGCCAAGTAGGACCAACGGTCTTGCCTCGTTTGACAAACTGGTGGTCATTGCGATCGCAAAAGTGGTCAGCGAGGACGCAGTCTGCTCAGTCTTTACCTCGTCTGCCCCGCGGGTGATCATTGCGATTTGCTTAGTGGAGAGTCAGCGACCACAAAGACTAGCACATAGGCTTGCGTACCGTGGGTCTGAGAACCTCTTCCGTTGGCATGGGCGGATTGGATCTTATGGTACATGTCCCTTATCGCTACGAGGTTGGCTCTCGGATAAGGTATATAGCCTAGACCCCCAATATTTGATGGGGAGACCTTGTCCTGCAGTGGGCACTAAACCGGTCGACAATGATGATGATGATGATGATGAAATATACATATGATGATCGAAGCTCCTTTTGCCGTTTACAATCGAACACCTACTTATGATATTTCTGCTAATAATTTATAGATATCGTATTTATTAATCTCAAAATTACATAGAACGGTTTTTAGACATTTCCCCAAACGATACTAGCAATACGACCTTAAAACACAATCCGTAAAAAATTTCAAAATAGTGATGAAAATAAATTATAAAATATTAATTGGATCATTTAACGATTACCTTACCCTCCAATTATTTCAAAATGTGTCGTGTGTGTTATTTCGGTATGCGCCAGGATCGGATGTCCTGGTGTCGTTTGGGCAAACGTCTGAAAACCGTCCTAAAACGAATCGTGTGTTCTAATGTCGTTTGGACAAACGTTTGAGAATCAACAATTTTTTCATATTATTATTTTTCGATTTGATGTGCATTTGTATTTATTTAATAAATTTTATTCGGAGATCTACAAAAACTGCGCGTTCTAAAATTTTTAATTTTTCGCTCTGAAAGTTTGGCGCCACTTTGAACGTCAAACGCCAGCGATCGTATCTCTATCTGTCCATAGTTCAGGTTTGGTTTCCTTCAATATGGAACTGGAAGAATTCTGCAAAGCCCTTCCCAAAATTGTGAGCGTTCGTTTATTATTTTCAATACGTATTCCAACACTTTCTTTATGAAATTGTTAACATTTATTCATGACGCTCAGGAACTACACGCACACTTAAACGGTTCGTTGAGCAAAACCACTTTGAAAACGTTGCAAAATATCGAATCGAACCATGATCTCGAAAAATTTCAAATCTCCGAAGGTCATTCGATGACGCTTTCAGAGTATAGTTTTTTTTTCATATTCGTTCTATAATAATTTTTCAAATATAGCATTTTATTCAATTACCTCTTTCGGTTTAGGTGTTTTGAAGTATTCAAAATTGCTCACGCTTTAACTAATACACCGTATGCTGTTAAACTTGCCGTATCCTTGACATTACAAGAGTTCAACGACGACGGAGTTGTGTACTTGGAATTGCGCTCTACTCCTCGAAGTAATGCACAAATGACTAAATCTGAATATGTTCAAGCTATGATAGATGCAGTTATGTTAGTGTTCAATCATTTATTATTAAATCGCTCGGTGTTACATTATTTGAGTTTTCCAACATTTCAGAGAAACTTCGAAGACTATCGACATGATCACTTGTCTCCTAGTTTCCATAGATAGACGCAACTCCCTCCAAGAAGCTAAAGAAACTGTTGATTTGACTATAGAAATGGCACGAAAATATCCATCTATTGTTGTAGGGCTCGATCTTAGCGGAGATCCTCGAGTTAAAACGTTCAACGATTTTGCTGAATTATTTAATATTGCTAGACTGAACGGGCTCAAGGTAAAAATTAAAAATAAATCATTCATCATATCCTGTTAGTAATGTTATAATAATATAATAAGGTCACCGTGCACGCTGCTGAAATTCCGTCAGTTGAAGAAACATTTGATATTCTCGAATGGAAACCAGATAGACTAGGACATGTTACCTGCAATTCTGAAATCACTAATGGCTCAGAAGATTTGTGGAAAGCAATTCTGTCATCTAAAATTCCCATAGGTTTATAAATATATCACAATTATTTACTTTTCTTTATATTATTGTTTTATAATTTTTTTTTATTCTTAGAAATCTGCCCAACAAGTAATATTAAATCTGGAACTGTCCCATCTTATGAAAAACACCATTTCAAGTCATTTTTTGAAGCGAATCATCCAATTTCAATAGCTGTAAGTTATATTTTAAATCTAAAGGAATAAACTTCAAATAAACTAATCTCTTTCACTTGTAGACTGATGATAAAGGAGTATTTGATACAAATCTTAGTAAAGAGTATATCATTTGTGCAAAAACATTTGATCTTGATAAAACGCAACTATGGGAACTTTCATTAAAAACCACATTGCAAATATTTGGAAGCAGTCAAATCAAACAATTATTATCAAATAAATTATATGAATTTAAAACAAAAATGAAAATATAAGTAGTTATCATTATTGATATTTAGTTTTCACTGGTTATATTTTTTATTATAAAAAAATAAGATGAAAAATAAAAAAATTATGCTAAAAAACTGTTTTTCTTAATTCATATGTAAAATTTTGGTTCAGTATTGAAAAAATATCCGTGACTTTGAAAATTGTCCCCTTCAAAATGATCTTACCTATTTTCTTTTCAGTTTTTCCTAAATCAATTGGGGTGAGAATATTTTTTAAAACTCATTACTCACCGTTTTGATAAAAAAATATATCAATGTCGCAAATTTCAACTAAACCTTTTGCACTCGAGCGATTTTTCCTGCAGGTGGTGCTATCGACTTGACGGAAATTTCAGATTTTCCTAAATTAAGTACGTTGATTTTTCTCATTTTTCTTTAGTTTCTTATATTCGGAAAGACATATTTCGTTAAATTTTCCTCGCCTGGCATTCCGTATGCCCCCCGGAAAGCAGTCCTTCGCGATTGCTTAGTTAAAATTAAATGTAAAGTTCCCAATAAATGTAAATGTGGCGCCCGTAGTTTCGCCTAGTGTTGCTGGTACCCAGCTAATTGTAAGCCGGCTCAGGAAGCTGGCATAGAGTGGGGTGCATGTAACAGGCGGGATGGTGGGCTCTTATCGAAAAGTTTCTTATATTTCATAAAATAAAGGACAAATGGGTGATTTTAAAAAATAAAATTTCTTTTTATGCAAATGAATGCTTTTTTTTCCTCAGAAAGTGATTCAACTTTTATGATGTCTATTGGATTGTTACAGAAAAACCATAATAAGTAATTCATCAAAAAAAAATTTTCAGAAACGCAACAGCCTCCATAGCTCATAGGCAAATACGCCATTGCATTCAATCATTTCGATGACTCATTAAAATTTCAGTATACGAAAAGCAATAACGATAATAAACGCTTCATAATACCTATAAACAGTTTATAATAAACAGAATATAAAACTGACAATGAGTGAAGTGCCGACTTAAAAATTCCGTTACGGATGATGCAAGAAAAGTTTACACTAACATCATATCCCATCGTTGGCAAACCTGACTCATGCGGGCGAGCCGCTGACGTTTCTTGTTTCCTTCAGTCTGTGGCACGTGTCCGTATTGGGTTTGCGTGCTTTCACCATGGCCGATGCCGATCTCAACGAAGAGCAAATTCGCAAGAAAAATCTGATCGTTCGGAACTTGCACGAGGTTTTATATTTACGTATTATATTCTGTGTTATAATGTTTAGTTGTGTTTGTCAATTTTTGTGCAATTCGATACCATACGCCAATTTTAAAATCGATCCAAGTTCTCGTTTTTTTTTTATTGTGTTTTCATATTGATTTTTTAAAGTACACAAAAAGTTTATGTATGTGAGAAGTTTAAAGTTTAAAATGTGTATATTCAAAATTACGAAAAATATGTATTGTGTCCATATATAATAAGATAACGTAAATCATTTGTAACAAAACCGAATTAGATATTGAGAACCGAATTAGATATTCTTAACTGTTTATTAAAACATTTAACAAATATTGTCGATTTAAACTTTTTAACAATCAGAAAAATCGTACTTCAATTAATTTAATCTTTACAGGTTCTTGGAAATGAACGATTAAATGAAATTCTCAAAACTCGCGATATCAATGTATATTGGGGTACTGCGACCACTGGAAAACCTCACATTGCATATTTCGTGCCTGTTTTGAAAATAGCTGATTTTTTGCAAGCTGGATGCAATGTATGTTTCTTTGAAATTTTTTATTTTATTTTACTAATAAAAAAATGGTTTCAATTCTTATTTTTTAAATGTGCTTAAAGGTCACCGTACTTCTTGCGGATTTACACGCTTATCTTGATAATATGAAAGCTCCGTGGAATCTTTTAGCATACCGAACATTATATTATGAATCGATGATCAAAGCGATGTTGACTGTTGTCGGCGTATCTTTGGAAAAATTGAAGTTAGTTTGAAAATTTACAACTGCTCTTGTGAATTTGTGTGATTTTTACAATTTTTTTAATTGTAGATTCGTTCGAGGAACTGATTATCAGCTTTCAAAGGAATATACATTAGATGTATACCGTCTCAGTTCTATCATAACAGAGCATGATGCAAAAAAAGCTGGAGCTGAAGTAGTGAAACAAGTAGAACATCCACTTTTAAGTGGTTTATTGTACCCAGGTATAGTTTCACTTTTAATTGTAAAATAAATTACAAACATTCAATTCGATTTTTTTATTGTTGTAGGATTACAAGCTCTAGATGAAGAATATTTGCATGTTGATGCACAATTTGGTGGTGTAGACCAGAGGAAAATTTTTACATTAGCTGAAAAATACCTTCCAGCTCTGGGCTATGCGAAAAGAATTCATCTGATGAATCCTATGGGTATCAAATTAATCCTTTTGTATTGGATTTGGTCAAATGTATTTTCATATTAATTAAAATATATTATGTCGTGGATAGTGCCAGGATTAACAGGGGGGAAAATGTCTTCTTCGGAAGAAGACAGTAAAATAGATCTTCTGGATCCACCAGCTGCTATTAAGAAGAAGATTAAAAAGGCATTTTGTGAACCTGGAAATATAACAGATAATGGTGTTTTGTCATTTACAAAACATGTTTTGTTCCCGTTATTGAAACAACAAGGTAATTTTCAACCAAAATATTTAAAAAATATAACCTCGTGTAGATATTCAAGTAAAATGCATGTATATTAAAATTAATTAAATCTTTTAGATTTTACAATTCATAGAACTAAAGAAAACGGTGGAGATTTAAATTTTTCAAACTATGAAGAATTAGAAGCATCTTATGCTAAAGAAATAATACATCCCGGTGATTTGAAACAAAAAGTTGAAGAAGAAATCAATAAACTTCTTAAACCAATTCAAGAAATTTTCAATCAAGCATCTCTCAGAGAATTAACAGCTAATGCTTATCCAAAAGAAGTGAAAGCAAGTTAGTGTTGAATTTAATATTTTAATATTTCACTTATTTACAAATCAAAAATAATATCTATTTTTTTATATAGAAAATGCTCCAAATGCAGCTACAAATGTTGATAATTCACCAAGTAGATTGGATATTAGAGTAGGAAAAATTGTAGAAGTATCTAAACATCCAGATGCTGATTCACTTTATGTTGAAAAAATTGATTTGGGAGAAGATTCACCAAGAACTGTATGTATCGATAATCGGTTAATTTTACACAAATAACTAAATTTATATAATCCATTTACTAAATTAATAATTCAGGTGGTTAGTGGACTAGTGAATTATGTACCAATCGAAGAGATGAAAGATCGAAATGTTGTTGTATTGTGCAACCTCAAACCTGCTAAAATGAAGGGAATTGAATCTTGTGGAATGGTCTTGTGTGCAACTATGTTAGTATTTTTTTGTCACATCAATTTATAATATTTAATCATGATTTAAAACTGATTAAAAACATCAACATCAATATTTTAGGGGAGATCCCAAGCAAGTAGAAGTATTAATTCCACCGGCTGACAGTGTACCGGGTGATAAATTACTTGTAGAAGGTATGATTTGATTCCAATATTTTTACATTTGGAATTATATTATTTTACAACTTTTCTTTTATAATTCAAGGATATGAAAGTGGTCAAGCAGATGAAGTACTTAACCCAAAGAAGAAAGTTTGGGAAAAAATTCAAGCAGACTTTAAAACTAACGAAGAATGCAAAGTTGTTTGGCAAGCCAATTATTTAATCAATGAGCGAACTAAAAAACCGGTTATCACTAAAAGTTTCAAAAATGCTTTAATTTCGTGAATATTGAGATTATTTATTTTACAAATCGAATAAAATTCAACTAATTTATTTAAAAAGTTTCTTATTTTCCATGTGGAGTCCTATTTTTGTTGAAAATGAGTTTTAGTGTCATAATCACTTAAAATAAAGTGTGGAAAAATTCACAATGAATAATTTTGTGGTTTGGCGATTTCCTTTTTATTAACATCATATATTTTTATCAATTTTTTTTTTGTTGGTTTATAAATAACAATTTTTTATTTATTTTGAAAAATAAAATACTAAAACATTCTAAAATAAAAACTTTATTGCTAAAATTGCAGAACAATTTATAAAATCGAACTATTACGAATATTATTTTTTTCTCAGGCGTAGATTAAATTTTAGTACATAAAGTTATTTCATTTAGATATCGTAAATGTGCATTTTCAGTCATCTTCATAGTTCACCTTTCTTTAGAACAAAAATACAGTAATATTTATTTTTGTCGCCGCCTAAAATAAAAAAAAACGTTAAACAAAAATGTAAAATATATTCATGAGAAAAAAAGAAATAGCATCACATTCTCTGTCCTTGATATAAGCCTGTATAATATCCGCTCATATACCAACTAATTAGCATTGCAGATAAAGACTGATCGTCTTGAAAAGAATTATCTTCGGTCGGAATTATGAAAGGCGGCGGAGGTGGAAGAGGTATCTATTTTTGAAAATTCGTTAGAATTAAATCGTGAAATAATAATTTGCAAGCAGAAATATACAAAAAATTACATGGCAATTCAGATCATTATGCATAGAAAATGGAGGAAACTGGAACGACGACAAAGGTGGCAAAGAATGTATATTTTGCCCGGTTTTCTTTTTCTTATTGTTAGTCCCTTTAGATTTGTTAGCATGATTCATTTTAACAGGATTGTTTTCTGTAAGAAGAAAATAATTTGTCAAATATTGTAACAACGTATAATAACAGATATCAAAATTTTTTCTAAATTTACCTTCGTTTATTTCAATATTAGAAGAATCGTTTACAGATAGAGATTCACAGTTATCATCAGAATTAACTTGTTCTGCATCTAAAGCTTGTTTAATTCTTTCATTTTTACCCAAAGACGGTTTTAAATCACCCAATTTCACATCTTCCTCATTATTATAACCTAAAAAAAAAAACTTGTTTAAGGCATCGCTTTTACATGCCAAAAAAACTCATAAATCTCCTCACCGACATACGAAACGATACAATTATCACCGTCTATATAGATAATTGTCGCCTCATACTCTAATCCATCTTGGCTATAAACGGCACGACATTCAGAACCGATCTTCCACTTGGTTTTGGGAACTTTTCCATTGTTATTTTGTTTCTTATTAGCTTTAGCATCTGCGAACGAAAATTTAAGTTACTTTTTTGATTCCTTTCAATAGATTTCTTCAATTTCTATTTTGGCTCACCGTATTTCCCCGAATTTGTATTCATCGCCAACCTTTTGGCGACGATTTCTCGGGTGACACTCACGGCCCTATCGTACACGTCTGTTAAAATTCTATCATCCCACAGTTCGTCTGAGGATTCCCCAGCACTCGAATTCTGTTATATATGAATTATGGTTATGATATTTATGTTCGAAATATTGATAAAACATAAAAACGTTGAATTTTACCCGAGAAGCTCGTCTTCTGAAGAGAACTGTGCCTTTATTCGGGGTGGCACCCGAAAGAGACATTATTCTTTGAAATTATAAGATTTAAATCTATCGAAAGCAGCAAGTAGAACGTATTCAAAACGATCCTCGTTTGACACTTTGATGCGATGACATTTGTTTATAAATTAAATTCTAGACCACAAATGCTTTTATATAAGAGCGATAATAGCTTGTCAAAGCGAATAAACTGTTTTCGAAATCGTCACCCGTTCCATAATAAAAACTTTCCATCTATTCGACAAATTCATAAAAACAATATTTGCATAAATTTTCAAAATTATAACTTTTTTATCAAACGGTTTTATTTAATTGAATTAACAAAAACACTTTCAGATTGAATTATCGTGAAAAACAATAAAAACAAAAGTTTGAGAAGCTGGGCAAGCTTCTAGTGCGGGCGCGACAGGCGACAGGCGACACCGACAGCGACACTCGACTTGTCACCTAGAAATACGGAATTCGGGTTTCGTCCGAGTTTTCGGGGCCACGGGGGCGCAGCGCCTGCGACGGGGTTCCGCCCCTCTGTTTTCGTCGCAGTCTTTCAGCGAAATCAAAGTACTCGGCGTCTGTGCAAATTCTCGGCGGGGGGCCCTCGGCCTTCGCCCCCACCTTCGTTTACAGTAACTCTGTCGATATTCTGACAGTTCGTTTATAGTGAATTTGACGTTTGTTTACATTTACGATGGTCTGTGCGACTAACGTCACCATCAGCTGAACGGACGAATGATCGGCTTCGCCTCCAACTGGCATGAGTAGCCACGACCTTCACAATTCGACAGTAGCTCAGGTACGTAGGCTTCTCGGGTGTGGACTGATGTATGGGCTTTTCACAGTGACGTTTATTTGAAACGTTCAATGACTACATTAGCATCGTCCTACTTTTTTCTTAATATGTGTCATTGCGATACTGCTCGTTTATCTAATCAGGGATGTTTCGTTATAGCACATGTCCATCTTGGGAGGAGGCGCCGGGTGCTGGTTCTCCCCGTCGGCGCCTCACCAGATTCCACCGACCGCTCCCCTGCGTCAAAAAAGACAACCGATCACTGGAAGCCAGGTATCTAAAATTTTATCTCGTTTATATGTAGACGCTCTCTCGCCTTTACACCTTATAGTAAATCGATATATGATGTGTTATCGTTAGTTGTCTCATGTCAACGACTGTGGTAACGTGCCGTATCAAACCTCCAATCCGATGTCGACGTCCGCTCAAGGAGTGATGCTTTTGAACTCCCATAATCAACAGCCTCAAATTGTTAACACGAGTTCGATGGCAACTTCGTTACAGTCGATGCCCGGTGAGTGTTTCATCTAAAATACATATTATTTGCATATATATCGTGAAACTTTCTCAAATTCTCAAATATTATATATACAGGATTGTTACCGCATCATCCTGCAGTGTTGTCTCATCATCAGCAAATCACAAACGTGAATGTGAGCAATTCGATATCTCTAATGCAACAATCTGGCCTTCCCGATATTAATAGCATTCAACAAGGTTTACCTCAGCCTTTACGCGGTGCCAAATCTGATTTGAGGCCGTGCAATATGCCGTAAGAATAATCATTTCAATTTTTTTCACCCAAAAGTTTCTAGTTTATTATAAAAAGAACGTTTCAGGTGGCATCATGGAAAAATTACCCGGGAGCGAGCCGAACAATTGCTCCAACCCCGCACCGATGGTTTATTTCTCGTGCGAGAAAGCACGAACTTCCCCGGTGATCAAACACTTTGTGTTTGTTTTCAAAATAAAGTAGAACATTATAGGATAAAATGCGCCGCCAATTCTACTTTGACGATTGACGATGAAGAATTTTTTGACACTCTACCTCAATTAATCGATGTACTGTATTTTTATATGAATTCACGAAATGAATCGAAAAATACTTTATTACTTATTGTACTTATATTTTTCAGCATTATTTGCAAGACGCCGATGGTCTATGTACGCAATTAGTGAAATCATTATCAAAACAACCATCCCAACCGTCTTTAACTCAGATTAGTTCTACCAGTGTACAACCTCAATTGAACAATCCTCAGTTAACTACACAGTTACTTCAGCAAAAGAATTTACAACCTCAAAATCAAAATCAGCCCGCTCAAATACAATTACAGGGAAATAATTACATCGTGAACCAATTGAACCAGTTGCAAAGTCAACCGAACCCAACTATACAAAGTGATAATGGTGCTTCTTCATTTTTGGCCCCACAAGCTTTCGTCGATGCTGGTTTGTATTTTTTTTTCAATTTGTAATAAAATTTGAAATTAGAATATCTTGTACTAATACACATTTCACATCTAGGATGGGTAATATCTGAAAGAGATTTAGAAATACGAGAAAACATCGGAAAAGGGGAATTTGGGGACGTAATGTTAGGTATTTTAAAAGGTCAAAGAGTTGCTGTTAAAATGTTAAAAGATTCTGAAGCAGCCAACAAATTTTTAGCAGAAGCTAGTCTAATGACGTATGTTCTCACATTATTTGTTAATTTGTGTCCTTCGAACATAATCTAAAACTAAATTTTCAGGTCTTTGAAACACGAAAACTTGGTTAAATTGTTGGGATTAGTGTTCAACAAACAACACATTTGTCTAGTGACAGAATACATGAGTAAAGGGAGTCTTGTGGATTACTTGAGAAGTCGTGGTAGATTGCATGTTACCAAACGTGATCAAATTATGTTTGCATTGTAAGAAATTTGTCTTGTTTAAAATAGTATCATAGCAAGTTTTATTAAAGTATATTTAAATCAAATGAAATTTGAAGAAAATCAAAGTTCTGTATACAGATTGTTAAAAAAGGGAAAAATTTGCTATGTTTACAGTACAAAACAAATGTTTTCATATCTATGAAATCAATAACGATAAACAATATTATTTTTAGTGATACTTGTTCTGGAATGGAATATTTAGAAACTAGAAGAGTTGTTCATAGAGATCTTGCTGCACGTAATGTGTTAGTGTCAGATACTAGAAGAGCGAAAGTCGCTGATTTTGGACTTGCAAGAGAAGAAGGTGGTCCAGATGCAGCTGCAAAGCTTCCAATCAAATGGACCGCACCCGAAGCTTTAAAGCACAACGTAATTGCTAATTTCTTGAACACCGAATCAAAATTATTTATATTTCCACAATATTTTACTAATAAACTGTTATTTCTTAGAAATTTTCCAACAAATCTGATATGTGGAGCTTTGGTATTTTATTATGGGAAATATACTCTTTCGGCAGAGTACCTTACCCTAGAATTGTAAGTTATTTTTTTTTGACTAAATCAAATTATTAAATCCCTTTTTTCTAGAATTTTTTTGGATATTGATATATTTTTGTGTTATTGACGATGCTTTGAAAATATATTTTTTTATTTTCCTTCTGCAATTGTTATTCAAATTTGTTTCTTTCCTAGTCAATTTTCTTGTATTATATGAACATTGAGTTTTATTTTTTTATGATAACGTTTAAAGTTCATGAACAAATTTTAATGAAAAAAAAAATCATTTTAGCCATTAGCAGATGTCGTCAAACACGTTGAAAAAGGTTATAAAATGGAAGCACCTGAAGGTTGTCCGCCCGAATTATATGACTTGATGAGACAAGCGTGGGACTTGAATCCGGATACTCGACCGACGTTCAGTCAAGCCAAATCAAAACTTGCACAACTAAAAGCAGCCACACCCTCCCAATGAATATTTGAATGATTTTCAATTCATTATAGTCATGTAAATATAATACAAATCTAAAATACTGCATGTCGCATATTTTAATAATTGAAAAATATAATTCTGTGTAATAAATTAATTTTTGAGTAATAAGCATTTTAATATGTGCGGAAAATTGTGTGTAATACTCGAATGAAAAAAATGTATATTTAATAATGATTGTAAATATTTAATATAAAACTAATCTAAGCACTATTTATACATAATTTATTTACACATAACATAGGATTTGAATTATAAAATGTTAATTTCTTTTTAAATCACTGATATTATACATAATTTATATGTACATATAAATTATGATATTTCTAATTATATGAATTAGAATCTAAGAAAATAATTATTTTATGTTTTGGTATAGAAAAATTAAGAGTTTATTTTAAACAATTTAAATCAAAAGTATAACAAAATTTATGGAAATGTTCATCTATGTATACTATTATTTCGTCAATAAATATACATAAATCGAAATTCAAAATGTGTAAAATTAAAATTTTAATTAAAATAATATACATATTATTTGAATGTGTTTTATTTTTTCTCATCATGGAATAAATTATGTTATTTCATAAATTTTTGAATTTGTAAACCAACTAGAAAATTGCTTCAATATATTATAATATTTCATTTAAGAATTTCTGCATTAATTAAATACAGAATTTTGTTCGAACTTGAGAGAATTATTTAAAAAAAAAAAAAAAACAAATCAGTTAGTTCACTGTTCACGGTGCTTTGACAAAGCAAGAATCATGCATTTTATAAGCTTTTCTTTTTTTCAATATTGTCACGATGAATTTTCACAATTGAGTAGTCATCAGTATAAATATCAAAAATATACAGTATTTCGAATATGAAAATTTACTATATATTCCGAATTTGTTCTCTGGACACTAATTGCAAAAGGATCTGTAGGATGAAATGTGAAGGCAACTAAACGCCTGGCAGTTGCCGGTGCGGACTGTCCCATGACCCCAGCATAAATTCTAAATTTCAACAAACCGGAATCTCGGGCATAAAATCTACAAAGAAAAAGTTCTTAAAATTTCATTGTGTTATAATTAAAACATAAATCAATTAAATTTTTCACCTTATAGGGTATTCGCCATATGCTTTAGGCCTTTCCATGACAGACACCCATTTGTCATCATAACTAAAAAGTCCCAAATCTAAATATGGAGAACTACTATAGGACTGAGCACTTATTGGTAATTGTGCCAAAATACGTTTAGTCGCTTCTGTTTTGCCTCCATAGATAGCTCTAACGATGGTCTGCTTGAATCTTTGTTGCGTCAGTCTTGCGTGCAAATTGTTGGACGGCGAACAGGTGAATTGAGACTCCGAGTATAATCTCGCATTGCGAAATGAATCACAAAAGTTTTCGAATAACTGTAACAGGCTTTCGGAAGTGTTTTCATAAACTTCTAAAATTTTACTTTCACTCATGTTGTAAATGACGAAAAAAGATGATTGACTATTGGGTTCTGCTACTCTCAACGTTACAACATCTTCGCCAGCATACTTGATCAACAAATGGTCCTCGTCTAATAACTGCATTTTCCACATTCTTAATGATTTGAACATTTCAAAGTGTTTGTAAAATTTTCTTAATTCTAAAGGATCACCAGTCGAATCGCTAATGTTTTTGGCACGTTTGAATAGAAACACTAAAAGTCTATGTTTTAAAGAGTTAATAGAATGTTCCAAAAACGGTCTAGAGTTTATGGGCGATGTGAAAACAGAATTTAACAAATAATCATCGTCTTCGTGGCAAAACCTTCCAATTTTTCTAACTTCAACTAACATTCCATCTAAAATTTGAAATATATGAATAGTCTGATGTTGCACGGAAAGCACAGCTAACATATCTTTGTATAGATATATTCCTTGATTGTGTGAAAGATATATTTTGTCAACTTTAAAATGCTTAGTGTCACACAACTTTCCTCTCACCAAATCTACTAAATGTAAAGAATAATCTTCCAGAGCGGTGCTGCGAATCGACAAACATTAAACGTAAACTTATGAAAAGATTTATGAAAATTTTATGAAATGAGTACTTACCGTATGGTGGGAGTCACGGCTTCATTATTGCTATGAATTTGATAAAAATGTGGCCTCAAATCTTCTGGAATTTGAGCCGCCGAACCGACTATAACGTAACGACCATCGTCAGTAAAAAGGCTACATTCTCTATTTAACTGGTCGAAGCCATTGGAACGTATCTGACAAACGTTGACTACATGCTTTAGCTAAAATTAAAACAGTTAAATAAAGTTTATCGTTGAGTCAATTCATAATTATTATTTTTTTGACTTCGTACCTTAAAAAATCTATGAAAAATATTAGTGCGGATATGTTGATTTTGTCCATCAGGTACATTTTGAACTAATTCGCAGGGAAATCCTTTAAGCAAATCACCAGCGGCGCCGGCACCACAGTAGCTATAAATCTAAAACGTAATATTTGGTCAGTATTTAAATATTTTTCGGATCAGGTTTATTTTATTAGGTTGTCAATATAAATAAGAGTAATGTTAGTTAATTTAATTTAACTTCAGCTAGTTAAATTAAGTGCAGAAACTAGGATTGTGAGCACTAATTAAAAATTGAAGCACGTACATATAAGTATATAATATAATATTAATTAGCAAACTTATACATTTGGGAAATTGAACGCTTTGCCTGTAACATATTTAGAAAAGTGCTTCATTAGAATATTGTGACAAACTCCCGATAATGTAAAAAATTGCCGCCTGTCTGTGCTGTCACAAATATTAACAATGGATACTGACCGCTTAGTATAAATACGGACCATTTAATGGGGCCACTATGCTATCGCCTCGCACCATGTCAATATAGCGACATCTATAAAATATTTTCGATCTGAATAGATACGTCCAGCTTCACTCATCAATGCGATCAGTAATAAATACGTTCAGACTTTTGACTGACTGAGAGATGCGGCATTAAATAAATGCGTAAATGCGGCCTTTGCTCAACTGACCCCCACGTTCAGTTTTTCTAAAAGCAAAATGGAAAGGAAACACGTTTAAATGTCGCTAATTTAATTCGATGCAAGGAGACGCTATAATTTACCCCATTTAATATAAATGTTCTGTATTAATATGGAAACACAGACCACGAATGAATAAAATACTGTCCAAAAAAATAAGAGGTTAACTACGCTATTACCCCGCAACAAATTATATTAGCGATATCTAGACGCGTTTCTCTTCCACTTTCCTTTTAGAAAAACTGAACGTGGGGGTTAGTTGGGCAAAGGCCGCATTTATTTAATGCCGCATATCCCAGTCAATCTAATGTCTGAACGTATTTAATACTGAATGCATTGATGGGTGAAACTAAACGTATTCTTCCTGAATGTATCTTATTCAATCAGGTATTCAGATCAAGGTTTTTTTTTGAATATATAGGTGTCGCCATATTGATATGGTATGGGATGATAGCATAGTGCGGACTGGTTCTTATGGTACATGTCCCTTACCGAAATACGACTTGGGCTAGCGCGGTAAGGTATAGCCTAGTCTGCCGCATTTGTCTGGCAAGGCCTTGGCTGCTAATGATAATGATAATGATGATGATGATGATGACGATAGCATAGTAGCCCCAAAATACGAACCATACAAAAAAGACAAAATAATAAACGTCGAAAACAAACTCACTTCGAGAGAAGTCTGATCGGCAGAAAAAGCGATGAAATGTGCTCCATCCGGACTGAACTTGCGCAAGAAGCACGGAGGCTTCTCGACATTGACCACGGTGCAATTAGGAAAGACAGTCTGATAGAACTCCCTAGCCACCTGCCAATGGGCCCCCGGCCTCCTGGAGCCCCACGTCTCTCGCGCGACCAGCCTCGCCACCACGGACTGCGGCCGCAGCCTCCGCTCGGGCACGCGCTCGTTGCACACCGCTTCATCACTCATTTATGTCACCTGCACCTGCACCTGCACCCCGGAACCATCAACTGTCAAACGTGTCACAAGTGTCAAAACCAAACGTCAACTGTCGACTGCATTTCGACTGGTACGTATTAAAACGAATTTGTTCTTTATCGCTCGTTACAATAAGAACGTTTTGTTTGTATAATGCGTTCGCAATGTTGGTAACGTTCAGTCAGTTTAAGGTTTCGCTGCGTGTTGTGTTTTGCCGGCGTTATGAGTCGTAAAGAGGCTTTGTCGACTTTTATTCAGCAGATTCATGGAAGGCCGGTCGTTGTTAAGTTGAATAGTGGCGTCGATTATCGAGGTGATGTGTTTTTTGTTCGTTTTTTTGTTTGAATGGTGGACTTAACCTAAAATAATAATTCGTTTGGTTTTTAGGGGTGTTGGCTTGTTTGGATGGGTACATGAATATTGCTCTGGAACAGACTGAAGAATATGCTAATGGGCAGCTGAAAAATAAGTATGGCGATGCGTTCATTCGCGGGAACAACGTTCTATACATAAGTACGCAGAGAAGAAGAGCATAGTCGGTTTTTTAATGCTCGCTCGTACTTTAAAAATATGCTCTCGAGCTTGAATATGATTTTGATTCAGATGTATTTTGTAGAATTTAAAATTGATGTTATTACTTTTCGTTCTCCGGCGAGAATTAAAATTCATAATTAGATTGCATCGACTAGTTTATCTAATAAATCATATTTTCTCTTGTTAACATCTTGTAAAAGAAAACAGTTCAAAGGTATATAAAAATTCCATTTAGTAAAATTATAACATGTTTTACTTCAGAAAGAAAATACAACAAATTTTAAAATTAAATACATTTAAAGTGATATTTTAATTCAGTTCAGTCATTCATATAAAGTAAAATTATTAAAATGTAACTTATTTTTTACTAAATAAAAATAAATTCGAACTAATTATAAGATGTTTCATTTCTCCCTGTTGCAATTGTTCGTGTTGAAATTGCACCGAGACTACACATATAAAAAACAAATTTACATTAATATTTTTTTCATTATGTACATCTGCATAGTGGAAAAAAATTAATGAATTCCTTCCAGAGGTGAATAGGTTTTGTATTGATATAGATCTGGCCCTCCGTATCCATATAAAAGTTTTCCTTTTCCGTTTTCATCGTAATAAGGATATCGGTATTTTGGTCTGAAAATATACACACAGCATAAACATCAAATGTCTTTTAATAAATAATACATACTTAATACATACCTCTCAAAGTATTGGAAATTTGGTGCTCGTGGAGTAAGCGTAGCACCAATGTGCATCGTTACGAACAACAATAATATAATTGTCTGGAAAGAAAAAAAACCTAAAAATTATGCAGCCATGTACTCGTTTCAACGAAGGCCAAAAATCAAATGTCTAGTTATAAAAATTTTGAAGCAATTGCTAAGTTATATCATAAATAAATTTTTGTGATATTCAAAATCTTAATTGAATGATTCAAAAATTTTGAAAATATGTATAAACTCCTATATTGAGTGAATGGGTAAAAGATAACTACTAGTACTTAACTAAAATTATTGAATTGATAAAAAAATAAAACCATACAATTTATATTATATAATAACTTTCTTTGGTACATTTTAACGAATCTATAGAGCAAATGAAAGTCACAATTTTTGTATTATTTCTGCACAAATTTTCGAAACAAAACTTTTACATACGATTCATTCAGTTCTAAATATCTTTAATCTCCTACTTTTCAAAACATATCCAACAAATTTGAAAAACAAAAATTAAGACATACCAGGAAAAAGCGTACGAAAGGCATCCTGACTGTTGCACGAAATCACGCTGGGAAAATACTGGAAATCGATGACTATAATACACCACTCTTCTCACGTAGCACTCACTATTCGAAAACCAGACGTTTCCAATTTCACGTACTACAAAAATTTTACGTTTGTCCTATCATCATATGCAAACTACATAATATTCACAAGAAAAAGTATTTATGAATATGAAAGCCAATTAAGTTGAATTATTTTTAATTATCACGTATAAATAGAAAATAATTCTCAAGATTCAGCAATTGAAGTCATTTCTCATTAAACAATTTCAGGACATGTACGCGATTACATTCATCTACTAACCACTTTTTATGTCGCTTATCTTCGATAATCGATACGTTTATAATTGGGTATAAACGTGATTTTTAAACAACAATTTTACGGGTCAATTTTCAATTTAATATCCCTGATTGGCCGTTAGAAAAAATGTCAAAAAAACTTATGTTCTATTCGACTTCGTGAATATTGGTTTTTTTCCGAGTCTCGAGTGTTCACGCTTTTTGCACGTCAAGTTCAATCTACATAATTAGTCTTTGTTCAGAAACGTCCTTTGTACGAACCATTGGATACTTCAATAACAATTTTTTTTCGTTTGGAATTAAAAAAAATGTTTTTTCTTAAATTCCAGTTTGAATATCCATGCGTTGAAAAGTGAAACTCCTCTGGCATAACGAAACAAACCGGTCAAGGTGGGGATTTGAAACTTTCACTTTTCTTCGATTTTTACATCAGAGTTTCAAAGGCCGAATATTAAATTTATATTAAATAATGTGTTTTAGTTGTAAATCATCACATAACCAACCGCATAATGGATTTCTATTGTTCGATGTTGAAATTGTTAGTAAAGGTGATACTTTATACGATTTAATCACGTCTAATATTAAGTATGTATTATATACAGTAACGTATAATAAAACGATATTGTTTTTATTATCAGATAAATTCAATAAAAAAATTACACATTTGGTTAAAGGAATTTTACGATAAAAACACCATAAATATTTCGTATAAAATTGAACTAATATTAGAAAAAATCGAGTTAATTTATTAATTTTTATTCTTTCAGAAATACACATTATTTATTTTAAAGTGAAAAATGTTATACTGTAATTCAGTACTAATTACGAGTCTGTTCTCATAATATCTTATTGTTAACCTACATGTATGCTACATGCTACATATATATGTTTGTATAACAGGGTGACAATTAATTTTTTCAATGGATTCTTTAATTAGTCGTTATAACCCATTACAATAGTTATATCAGAATTGACACTGATTTTAATTGACTCATCAATTATCAACACGATTAGAATACGAATGCGTACTATGCAAAAACATGATTAGAAATCGTTGTTCAACTGTACTTGTTGCCAGTCAATTCGTCATATCATGTACTATTTACAGAGCAAATATTAGACATGACTTTTTCCGCTAAATATGTAAAATGATAAATACCATAACTATAAAAATAAATTGTCGTTTTTGCTCTTTGACCATAACATATTTCGTAAATCTTACATGTGTTCAAATTATAAGAATTATCGAAAATAAAGTTATTTATAAAATGTCAGAATTTTTTGCAACATATTCAAAATACTAAAAAATTTATAAAAAATTCAATATATCAATAGACTTATCACTTATACGAGTATTTATGCAACAAGTATAAACCCTGTTATCAAAGAAGTGCGCAAAAATTTGTCGTGTGAATTTTTCGGGCTATAATATAATATTTTAATATTGTGAATTCATCTTTTATTATCGTTGACTTCTTCTCAAGAAAATTACCAAATTTGTGAATCCGAAAATATGTATTATCCCATCGCCATATATGCAAAAATAAAAAGCTTGAAAAATGATAAAGTTACTCATATAAAGAAACATATATGTATGTAAAAGTTAGCAGCAATTATTGTCACAATATCTGTATCTAATGTTGCGTATTCGCACGTTATACTTAAATATGAAAAAGAAAAACAGATAAACTCAAAAATATTTATTCGTAAATGAAAATAGAGAAGATTTTGAAACCTATCAAAAAAGTATTTTTGAAGAGTAACTAAATTGAAATAGGCAATTCAACCGAAAAATAATGAAAACAGTTATCTTTGGAAGACAAAACAGTAAAACAGTAACAGTAATAGTAATCTATGATCGCAATACATAGAAGACTTCTTTAGCAGAAGAACGAAAATGATAAAAATTGGAAAACATGAAAGTTCGCGATTGATAAAAGTGGTTACTAAACAAAAGTGAATTGAAAAGTTCAGAATTACAGCTTCTAATATTATTAATCAAAGAACGGAGAGTAGGAGAAAGAACCGATTTAACCGATGAGTAAGGGTGAAAACTAGAAACAATAAAACAAAAAGAAAGATACAATAGCATAAATATATTATAAAAACATCATTTACAATTCGTGAAGTGCAATAGGTGGACATGAAATTTACATAATACCATGAGCTATTTAAGATATTCTCAATTTTTAATAAAAATAAACGTTTAAACATTGATTATCTAAAAAACAGAGTAAACAAAGAAATATTTTTCCTAATGGCATGAATGGATCTTTATCAATTAAAAAAGAAAAGGATGTGAAGATATTGATTATTCAAGAAGTATTCAAAGATAAGATAATAGAATTAAGTAACAATTCAATTGAAGGATATGAGTAACTTGGATTAAACAAGAAAAAAAAGTTATGTACAATTAAAAGAAAATTATATATATAAACCATTACACATAAGTAGTATCCTTGTGGAGAATTAGTGTTGCTTTTTCCTGAATGAACATCCTTCTGTTAGCCTAGCTCGACCTCCAGTTGGCTGGCATAAGATTGTTGAACAACCTTGACAATCAACAGCGCTCTGTGCATGGCTAAAAACTATAGGGATTCTGAAACATCCCGGGCATTTGACGTCCATAAAGTATGAGTTGGGATGTTGAATTAGTCGTTTTAGTTTGTGGCGCTTCTTCTCGGATACTGGTGACGGGTGCAACAAATCCACGGCGAGCGGCATGGTGACGGCGGTTCGGCGACGGGATACAGTGCGAACAGTGTACAATTTACAGTGATATATTTATATATTATATCTATTTGAATTTTATAAAACTATTTGTCTGATAAATATGTTGTCATTTATGTTTATCACTAGTAAATATTTGCAAATATAGAAGAACATCATTTTGTTATATCATATTTATATATATGTATTTTAGAGAAACTAGACAAAATTTATGTTCAATGAAATAATTAAATATTAACTACATATATGACAAGTACAAACATGAAGTGAATAGTAAGCATGTATACATAATAAGAATTATAATGAATAGACAAAATTTTTAGATCAATAAAAAAAACATTGCTAGCCAATACTGAATTTAAAAATTGAAACAATTTTTCAAACTCTTTATTATGTTGTTATGTGAATTTTCAGGAAAAATTTGTTTTTGTAATAAAAAAAATGTTTTCAACACTATATTAAAAATAAATAAAATTTATTAGATAAATGTTTTTCAATAGGAATAGTGTATAACTTCTAAAAATGTTGAAATAAGATAAATTAGCTTATCATAACCAATTGATTTGATTGTTTTCAACAATAAATTTTTGTTCTCTTTGGCATCCTAAATTATCAGTTTTAACTAAAAATAAATCCTTAAAATTTAACAAATATAATTCATGATCTATTTTAACTGAAGAATTTTTTCGGTAATCACTTTTTATATCTGAACGGTTATTTGTATTTTTATTTTTAGTATACAATATTACTGACTGGAAATCTCGGGTAACATTTTTCAATATTGTCAAAATATTTGTGATATAAGTTTCCATCTTTTTAACTTTTGATCCAAACATTCTATCTGACCAATAAAAAGCTTTAATAGATTCTATAATAACTAAAGATACGTTTTCATTAATAGATAATAGATTTTCCAAAGACTGCATAGCAATATACAATTGTCGTGAATCGTAAACAGTTATAATGTGCAAGCGTTGCAAACATTCTTCTACATAATTACTTAATTGTGTTATTCTGTATCTATGTAAAGCTCTTTGAATATTCTTTATCAAGACATCAATATTGAATCTGCCATCAGAACATATCAAAACGACAGAAGCATTTTTTCCTCCAAATTCTTCTTGCAAAATAGCATTGCAGACAATTTCGGAAAGCAATAAATTGACAGGAGTATCTTTTTCATAACATATTTCAATGATTTCTGAACACTTTGGAGCACCAGGAAGAAGTTTCGGATGTAGAGATGCTAAAGAACGAGGTTGCACCAATTTGGTAAATAATTGTGAACCTGACTCGATAACACATGATGCACTGCGCCCAAACTGAAAAGTAACAATAAAAAATATATTACTTTATAAGTTTTTTATCTTTCACAGAAGAAAATAACATACTTTATCAGGAGCAAAAACGTTAACGCGACTATCTTCCCGCGCCATTGTTGCCATCTGTTTTTTCATTAATTGACAGCTGTCAAATCACAAAACATATCCTATTATTTTATTGATTCATCATTTTTGGTGACCAAACGTTCGCCCAAATTATATTAGAACACGCAACATTAGAACGTACAGACACTAGAACACATTGACTGTCATGTGTGCTAGTGTCGTGTGTTCTACTGTCGTTCGGTTAAACGTCTGGGAACAGTCATTTTTTTATTTTAAATATTTTAATATATCTCGGTATATGCGTTTTTTTATTTTTTCAAACCTTTTTACGTAGTTTTCATAACTAGAATAGTATTTTTTATCATAAATTTGACATTTTTCTTTTTTATATATTGATACGAACGGAATGTATGATAAATCTAGTGAAATATTTGAAAGTTTTGTATTTTATCGACATAGAGATTACGTGTAAGTTATGAAAATTCTAGCAATCGGCGCTTCGACGGTCAGTCAGAGTGTTAGCTGTCTCCGTGGCTGTTCGTCGCTGTCGCGTGCAATCCTAATCTTATCTCCAATTCCTTGAAAATGGTAAGATTTGTGTCACAGTTTTTCCTTTAAAGTTCGTACTTTTTACCTTACTGAATCGCTATTTTGATATTTTCCCCTAAAACTGTATCTTTCTATTTCGACATTCTGTTGCTCGTTTCGCCCTTGGTTCGACCTTGTTGCATTCTATGATTATGTTAGTTAAACTTTCATCTCATATATATTTTTCATAATTGACACGATTATTAGAATATGTATTTATTCATTGACGTGTTTACCTTTCGGTCTTATAGATTTGGAAAAATTGAATAAAAAAATTCTTCATTTAATACTGTTTTTTTATGCTACATCATATAATTTTAAAATCAATGAGACAATTTTTTTTAATTAGAGCTGTATTGCCAATCTTTTCAAACACTTCATATTTAAGATAATAAGCCTTGAATAATTGAGTATTTTTGGATTTACAACACTTATTGTTAATTTCTTCGCCCATGATTTATTGTTTGAAAATTATGAATAAATTTTTTAGTGCTCCGTAAATAATTAGTTTAATACTTGAAGAAATTGTCTTATATTTTCCTATTCTATCAAAAAATATATTGCTATTTGAATAATTTGTTTTATCACTCTTAACATTTTTATATGAACAAATATCATGTGTACAAAGATAAATCACTGTATATAGTTCAATTATCAAACTTCGCTCCATATTTATCAAACGAAAATTTGAATTACTATCAAACATTAATTATTAAGCTAAATTAAATATTTGTAAAATATTCCCAAGAATTATTGTCGATTCAATTATAATCATAAGTAAATTTCACAAAAATAAAAATTTGAACAAATTTTCAATACACAGATTTTAAGAATCTGAATTTCAATATTGAAATTGCATATTACAAAAACAATAACATCCTGAAATTAATTAAAAAAAAATTAAACCATAGATCTATTCGCTCAATTAATGTTTTCAACAATATTTCTTAATATATGGAATGTATTATCTAGTAAAACTTATCTGCATTGATTTTAAAAACTGATACTATCTTCTTACTTTAATTTCAATTCAATAATTTTTTTTATATTTTTCTTTTTCAGACAGAACCAATTAAAGTGGTGGTCACCGGTGCCGCTGGCCAAATTGCTTACTCCTTGTTGTATCAAATTGCTTCAGGCGATGTATTCGGTCGTAATCAGCCACTCGTCCTTCATTTGTTGGACATTGCACCGATGATGGAAGTCCTCCAAGGAGTGGTTATGGAACTCCAAGATTGTGCCTTTCCATTGCTAAATGCTGTTGTTCCTACAACAGAACCAGATGTGGCTTTCAACGATGTTTCTGCTGCATTCTTGGTTGGTTCTATGCCACGTAAACAGGGAATGGAACGTAAAGATTTATTATCAGCAAATGTAAGAATTTTCAAGGTTCAAGGTGAGGCTTTGAACAAATTCGCCAAAAAGGATGTTAAGGTAAAGCATTGGCTGTTGATTTGTATTAATTTTATAATTAATTACTGTTCATATTATGATGCTCAAATCATTTTTTATTCAGGTTCTCGTAGTAGGAAATCCTGCTAACACAAATGCTTTAATATGCAGCAAATATGCTCCATCGATTCCTAAAGAAAATTTCACTGCAATGACAAGACTCGATCAAAACCGTGCTCAGGGTCAAATAGCTGCCAAACTCCAAAGACCAGTCTCTACTGTTCGTAACGTTATTATTTGGGGAAACCATTCCTCAACACAGTTCCCTGACGCTGCAAGTGCTGTTGTCAAAAATAATGGCGATGAACAAAAAGTCACTAATTTGATCACAGATGTAGGATACCTTCAAGGCACATTTGTTGAAACTGTTCAAAAACGAGGTGCTGCAGTAATCGCAGCTCGCAAAATGTCGTCAGCCATGTCTGCAGCTAAAGCAGCTAGCGATCATATGCGTGATTGGTGGTGTGGAACAGCTCCCGGTCATTATGTTTCAATGGGAGTTTACTCAGATGGTTCTTACGGTGCGCCGAAAGATGTCGTATACTCGTTCCCAGTTTCTATAGCTAACAAACAGTGGAATATCATCCAAGGATTACCAGTAACTGATTTTGCTAGAAAAATGCTCGATAATACTGGTAAGGAATTGTTAGAAGAAAAAGAAGAGGCTCTTCTTGTTTGTCAAGATTGACTAGCAAAGCTTTAAGCTGCATATAAATTAAGGATGCAGTGAATATTCAGTGTTGGTTTTAGCTCTTTTTAAATGAGATATATTTTTGTTAATTAAAATTAGCCTTGTTAATGATGTTTATATATTTAACAAAATTCGAATATTTTTACAGTATATTTTAAATCATGTAATATACTGCTTTTTTTGCTTTATATAACATAATATACATATATTATATAATAATCTATAGTTTAGATTGGAATTTATTTTTGACACATATAGTGCAGTTTAATGAGTTCAAAGCATTTAACGGAAATAAGAGCATTTAAAAGGCTTTTCAATTATTTTTGTATAATTTTTCAAATATACACAATTTTTTTGTTAAAACATCTTTTATTTTAATATATTATACTAGTTTATTTGATTTCATAATTTTCTTTCAAGCAGTGCACGCGACCAATTCAAAAAATAAATGTGTACATATATACTGCATTTCATAAAAATAGATATCCAAGTGTACGGTAATGAACATTTGAAATCAATAATAAAAGAATGGGACATGTTGGGATAAGAGCTAATCAAGAGGATTATTAAATCAATTAATTTCAGTGGTTGAAGAACACATTTGACATGCCTGCATCGACATCGACGCTATGTATGTAAAACTAGAAATTAAACAAAATTGTAATTAAATAAGTTTATTAAATTAAATAAATCAATTAATAAACAGTTATTCGGAAAACATACATGTATTATTTAAAATACGATTCTAGAATCTTATATCGAAAGAAAAATTAACTAAGACCAAATTTAAGTAAAACACATTTGTTTACATTAAGCGCATCAGGTTGATTAAAAAAACCTGCACTATATTATAAGGTATACAATAGTAAATGGAATACTAACAATCACTATTATATATTCATATATTTTTTAAATAATATTACTTCCATAAATGGTAATATTTTAATACAATCTCATAATAATTCAATACAATTTTATTAAGTGATCTATGCATTTATATATATCAATCATTTTATATCATAAAGTACAATGTACATATATTCAAAACATCACAATTTTCAAATTATCTATCAATGGTTTAATTCAAATGAAAGCCTCTTTCATTTGTGGCATCCAAGAGTCTTTGACGAAGAATCTCTTTGGACGAATACTCTGGCAATTTGAGATAGTGCACACACGTATTCACTGATGGATATGAACCTTCTCCAGCATCAACCTGAAAAAAAATCGATTAGCAAATTCAAATATTTATAAACTCCATTCGATAATTGAACTAAATTACCTTTCGCACAACAGTTAAACGAGGATGTAAATTTGCTAGACCACCAGGTGGTAAACTGGAGCATCCAGTAGCAAATTGTAAGAATGCCTTTCTTTCACTAGGTTCCATTTCTACCAAGACATCAACTAAACGCAAGAATCCAGCACTAAAAATATAAAACTTTTTGTTATTTCAATGAACGAAATTATAATCAATATTCAATAACAATCTTTTTTTACCTTTCTCGATTATAACCAAGTTTCGGTTCTGTGTAATTTAATAAATCATCTCTAGTCCAATGAGGGATTTGCTGACCACAAATCATTAGACGTAATTCATCTGGATTGAATGCTCGTAAACGACGAGGAGGAAACACTGAAGCGAAACCAGCATTAAAAGCCTCCAATTGCCTGGCAATACCTTCACCTAATATCCATTCTCTAGTCAAATTGACATATTGGTGTAAATTATCAATTGTCACCTGAAAATTCGATGTTTAATAAAATTATAAAAAACTGATGATTTTTATGAAATCTGAATTTTCAAAAACTATACAACTAACCTCAATAGATTCACCGCTTTCACAAAGTGGAACTTGAGAATATTCATGAATTGAGGAAGCTGGATTGTATGTCATTGTGAGGGATAAATCTTCAATTGACACCCCTTGAATTTGTAGGTTTGATAATTTTTCCTGTTTATTTTCTTGTGACAGGTTTTCATCCCTAACAATATTATCTCTTTCGTAGCAAATGGATTCAAGCTCCATGAGGAATCTAAAAATATAAAAATAAATAACGTAATTACAATTAGAACTTGAAATGTATATATTTATTACAGAATATGCTAAACCTACTTGTGTCTGATGGGATCAATATCATTCAAATCATCTACAACAAGAGCTTGACGATACCATGGTGTACGTGGGAACATTGGAAGACATGGTATGCAAGTACAGTTTTCATTTACTCCAATTTCTGAACTACCACCGCTGCACATTATTTTCAAAAATGATCGAGACAATGGTAAATCGACTAGTCTTCCATCTTGCAATACCTAATACAATAAAGTAATCAAAGCAGTTTTTTTTTTATTTCTTGGTGAATATTTAGAATCAAGAAAATAATAAATTGAAACATACCTTTGCCAAAAATACTCCTAAGAAACAAAAGTATTTGCATAATTTATCACAGAAAGTAGAATTTTGTGGAACAGGAGCAGGGAAGAGACCATTTGAATGAACTACATAATAGCCAGGAGGTTTAGCACCTGAAAAAACAAAGAGAATAATTTTATAAATCTAATAATCAAAATTTCACACAACATAAATTAGAAAAAAAATAAACATGCCTCCTGCATAATCATATGTGCGATTATTTTCAACACTTTCAGGTACATCTTCACACAACCACATGCCGAGATCTTTACGTTGCAATTCCCCAGCCACTAAAGCATAGAATTCTAAGGTTGGTCCCAATCCTGTACCTTCTTCTCCAGTGAATTCTACTTCTAGTACAGATTTCCTGCCACAATGCATTGTCATGACCTATAAAATTAAAATTTCAAAAGTAATATAAAAACATAGAAGTACACAATATTGCAAAGAAATAAACACTACAAACCTGCATGGCCCATTCTAGAAGATTTGGACTACGAGGTACACGTACACGTTCATGCCTTAATCGGCCAACACGGAATTCTTGAGCTTCCAATTCAGCACGGCGCGGAGATAATACAGAAGGTCCCCTAAAAAAATTGTAAAGATTAACTTTAATGTTAAAGATCAATTGAAATTCAAAGCAAATTTCGATAAAAATACCTTTGCCGATCTACAGCTTGATCACGTTGAGCCTGTAACCACACAATTGTGCGGGATACACCAAAAGCTGTACATCCAAAAAATAGTTGCCGGGTTTCGAAAGGGAACAAAAATGGACACCAATCCATCAATTGAGAACACCTAAAATTGTCATAAAATATATACAATATTTCTTAGATTATGTTTCAAAATGATTTATTTCAATTCACTCACCAATTTGGTTCAGCATGGGTTGCTAATGTTAAAGCATCTTGTAATTGTTGTTGTAATTTACCAGTTAATTTTTTGCTTAGGAACGATTCAATTGGAAGAATTGATGAGGAAACAATGGTTCTTAAAACGCGTAAAACACTCACAGCTTCCCACACTGCACACTCTGATCCTCCAGCACAACCTTTATCTAAATATGTATAAATCGATGAAATTGATTAAAACAAGCTCAAATTTACTGCAATTAAATTAATGCATGAAAATATTTTACTTGATATAGTGTCAATTTCTTCAGTCAATGTTGTCGGCTCATCATCTTCTTCAACAGCAGTATTACTTGTATTTGGATTCTCAGAATTCTCCGCTTCCTTATAAGTAATTCTAAATAAAATAAAAGGTAAGATAAGTCAATGTGAAAACTTGAAATAATTTGATTAAAGAATTATTTTTTTGAAAAAAGATTGAACTTACACATATGTATTGTCAAATAATCGCTTATGTCTTTCTTGACGTGGAGCTGATTGTGCGGATGCTTTTCCGATTTGTAATGTTTGCACAGCTCTAAATATCGTCCAATCCGAATGCTCCCACAAAGGTAAAGGTGTTCCTCCGCTACTAACACTTAACCATAATCGCAGCCCACGAATACTCATTGTATTTGTTGACAATGTTGCCTCTTTGTTTCCATACGAATTGATAGGTGAATTAATTTCAACTCCTGGGGGAGGAACTTCTAAATCTGTCGAGTGAAATAAAAAAAAATATAAAATGGTCATAAATAATGTTATTATTAATGAGTATTTTTTCCCATACCTGTAGTTTGATTGACATTTGTACGTCCAGGACGAGGGTCAAAAGCAGGTATCAATGCAGAAAATTGTCTTTTTAAAATAAAATCATCATCCCAAGACCTACGTTTGGTACCAGAAGGATTGTTAGCATCATTTGTACCATTATTACTTCGAGATGCTGCTTCCAAAGCATCCTCTTCCATCAGAGATAGAAGATTTCGAGATACCATAACCTATGATGAAATTATTAATAATAAATATTTTTTATAAAGCAACAAAACTATACTTTTTAAGTTAATTTGACATATTGAAAAATAACAATAGAAATATGATAAATTTATTTACCAATGGATGACCTTCTTGATAATGTGGATCATCTTCGTTATTATCATCAATACCATCATCACCCTCATCTTCATCTTCATAACCTGCAGGAAGAAGAGTGGGAGCTCTACACGATTCTAAAAAGTCTTCTAGAGATACCTGAAAATGCATTAAAAAATTAAAATAATAATCATTGAACTCTTTATATTTTATAGTTTCAAATGGTGAAAAATGATTTTTTTTTTTACCTGTTCGCTATCACTGCTCGTAGACGTCAAACTCATTGTAAGAGCCTGGCCAAGACAACCAGAAACAGCTGGTACCGCTGAAGGTGCGCCAGGAGCACCAGGTGGACCAGATGATAGACTAGGATAACTTTGTGCAGCTGACAAAAGGCCACCAGGAAAATTAGTAGAAAATGCCAAACGAACTAAGCTTGATACTGTATTTGGACCACTGAAAATTAATTAAATTAGTCATCTATGTTAGATTTGAATTCTGTGTGACTTAATAAAATTAAAAATAATACCGAGGGAAAAAATGAGAAGTAGTATTATTAGACTGTTGTATATTGTTTGTTGGTTGTTGAGAAGAATTTGTTGGATTTCGTCGTAAAGCTAAAGCTGCAAATGTTTCCAATAATCCTTGGGGTTCATCACTACGATTCGATTCTCTACCTCCACTATTTCCTCGGCTAGTCAGATTTGGTTCACTCACACTCATTGTACCTGAAGATCTAGGAGAATCCTTTTTTTCGCAACATTCTTCAACTATATGATTTTCACACTACAATTACAAATATATTTTATATTATAATGAATATAATAAGAGTATTAAATTTAATAGCTGAATACACAAAATTATACCGATATATGGAGCTGTGGGGTTGTACGCAAGTTAACTAATAGAGCACTAGGAAGTTCCCCAGATAAAATACTGTTTGTATTATTACGTACTGCTTCACCAGTAGAGGGTTTATCAGATACCTATGAAGTAAATGCATTTCAATGAAACTAAATATGAAGTAAATTTTCAAATACATTTTAAAAGAAAAATTCTTACATCAACATTAAGTGAAACATGAGGATCTTTGGCAGGATATGGTTTTGTAATATTAGTAATCGTAGTAACTGCCAGTGGTGGAGGTGGGGGCGGAGTATCCGTACAACTTTGATGACGTCTCAATGAATTTCCACGTCCTTTCATAACCATGACTTCACCAAGTGTTAATGACTCGACGATAGTAGCTAAATCTATAAAAAATACACATATTATTATTATGAAATATAAAAATTCATTTTCAAAATTGAAAGAGTTTCACCTGTATTTATGTGATGAGTGGAATTATTTATTGTTGATAGATCAACTGTATTAGGTGGAGGATGTGGCAAGGCTACTTCTGCAATAACTTCAGCAGCTTGTTTAGCAGATAGATTATCAGCAGATGCAGCTTGTTCAGTTGATGCAACAGATACCTGTGAATTGAACACAAAAAAAAATTGCTTATTCATATTCAGTTTAATTCAACTAAAATAAAAATAAATTACAAACTTGATTATCTGTAGCATCTGGTAAGCTAGGCGTAGAAAGAGATTTTCTTGTGTTTAGATGCCTATTGGGACGAGAAGAAGGCGCAGATGTAGGAGGTGCTGGACTTCCAGCATTGTCTCTTTCTTCTCTGCCATTGTTTATTGCTAACTTCAAATCATACTTTCCTTCTGCCCCCATTCTGTATGAATTTCTAGCTCCATGATCCCACCTAATAAAAATAAATCACAATTAAACACAAAACTTTAACATAACGAAGACTTTTTGAAAAGAAAAAAATACATACCTGACATCAATCCAGCCATTGTGTACATCTCCACAAACAGTTCCTTCAGCAGGTGGTGGACCATCTTGATCACGCCACTTCCAATCTAAACCACGCACAACTCGAGCACCTGCACCTATTAATCGAAATTGACCTCGCAAGTGCCTCCGCTCTCTGCGAACACGACTCTCTATTTCCTTAATGTTCCCAGATACTAGCAAGGTATTGTTAGATGCTTCTTTGGGTGTAGCCACTATTTTCAGATCTTCACATATTCCAATAACCTAACATTTTGTAAACAATGATACAATAAAAATATCGAATTTTGGTTTGATAAAAAAAAAACTTAAAGATTTTGAAAATACCTGTCCATAAATCTCAAATCCGCTTAAAGACAAATAATGTGTCTGTCCACTTGCGTTTTTCCCATTTTGTTGTATTCGCACATATCGATATCCCGAAGAATGCGTATCCATCGAACAATCAATTTGCCATGTACTCGTCGATCCTGGTTCAGAAAGAACTCGTTCATCTGAATGATTCAACAATGTCAACCACGTAACACCATCTTTCGATACCTAAAAAGAAAAATGAATAAAGAAAGGTTCACATTGTAATTTGAATTTATTTATTTTATAAACACTTACTTGGAAAAGCCAATTTCGGAGTGCAGATCTTCCGTATCCTCTAGCATGCCTGAGTGTGTAGGCAGATGGAATAATCCATATACCTAGATCAATACTGAACCATGCACGTTTATCGTCACTGGTATGACAATTAAGTGGTTGACTGTCTCTAGATAATATATCTTCGGGTCGACCATACGGCAAGCTCGAACCATCGAAACAAGAAACGGTTACTAATCCATGACTTCCTGGATTAACCCACTCACAAGTACCACCATTTGAACCAATGTAATATATGATACCATTGTCATCAAAATCATGCTGAAAATAGAATTTTTAATGCATTATTTTCATTCACAACTTACAAAACTTGACAATTTATTTTTTATTGTGTATTTTTACCTTATAAGTGAACATAGTGGGTGCATTTTTCTTCAACGATTTTAAATAATGAAAAGTGTTACGTTCCAAATCATGCCACTGTCGAGCCACAGCCTTTAACAAGAATTTTTCCAGTTGTCGTACAGTAACCAATGGTTCAGTTCTTAACGTACGTCCTGAACGATCAAGTAAACAACTTTCGCCATTTGACCTTTCTAAACGGAATCTGTAAATATCAAAAAGATTGAAATACAATATACACTTAAAATTACGAAGCTTTGAATGAAAATTAATTGGTACCGTAGACGACGTGTTAATATTTGTAAGCCTGGAGCTGCTGGAGGAGCATCATATGCTATTACAGGAAGTCGTTCGACACTCTCTAAAACTGCAATCAAGTGTCGAACTAAAAGAGTCACATCACCAGTTTCGGCCCATTCTTTAACAACTGTTATTCTATCAGAACAAAGTTGTTCAGCTTCTATTGTATCAAACCCATCTGCAAGATTATAAAAAATATATTATTTGATATTATGATTTTTGATGCTTTGGATTCGAATGCATCTCTAGATGGGATCTTCGAAATTTATATTTCTAGTTTGTGTAAATATTTAATCGAAATTGGTATCTCATATGGAAATGGAAAACTTATTCGATTTAAAATTAATAATTGAAAAAATAAACTGTTGTTACCTTGAGATTGAGGATAGAGAATGTTTTGAAGAGCTGGAACCAGTCCTGAAGAATGAAGTTCATATGCAGACAATAGTCCATCACTCTCTAATAATTTTCCTAATGCACTGAGAGTTTCGAAAAGAGAAGATCTCCATTTTTCTATAACAGAAAATAAATGTAATTTTCTAAATATATAAAATGAAAAAAGTCCATAAATATCAAACAAAAATTTATGTACCTTCTTGTGTTGATTGCATATGTACGACGTTATTCAGACTTTCTACTAATGTTGCAAGCTCAGCAACAGCACCTCTTGGCTCTTTTTGTGCACGGCCAAAGTAAGAATCATATAATGTTTGAGCACGATTTGCTACTTGTACACGAAGGGCTTCGATTCTTCCTCGAGGTCGTCCTAATTTTGTACCAGTAGAAGTGGTTTTCCTATTATTACTGCATCCCCATCCACCACCAATTTCAGGTCCTAAAAAATACAAAAAAAAACACTCAATATAATTATTCAATTTTTAAGAGAAAAAAGTTTTTTATTATTTAAGTGTCATTGATTTACCGAGAGATGTTTCTGCAGTGAAAGAGTGTTTGGTTCCGCGATTAGATTCAAAAATAAAACCAGGAAGATCTTCTCTGAGCAATGTTGTTTGCTGCTGTCCATCTGAATTATGTATTTGTAGTTCATGTTCTCTGTGAATAGTAATCATATATTAAGTTATTAAAAACATCTAAAAAGTTATAAGATGAAATGTAACAACATACCTCTTAGAAATAAGCGACCAATTGCCAACAGTGAGTTTGGTGAGCCCAGGATTAGAAAGAATTGGCTGAGGATTTAAATTCTTAACACCTGCACGGGCTCTTTGCAACTTTTCTACAAATTCACCACGGTTTTCTAAAAATATAGAAAAAATTCATTTATGATTCAACATACTAATTAATTATTATACAATATTGAAAAATTATACCCGTATTATCTGTTTGGTGTTCAGGACTGCCACTACTGTACATAGTAGCAAGCTTGCCATCGAGGATAAAACGAAACCAGCCATTACTTCCATTACTTAGTTCTAAAGCAGCAGAGTCACTCCACAAATAAAGACAATCTCGACCACGACAAAGTGACCAATCTCTCCACCAATATGCTTGACCCAATACTAATTCTTGAGCATCTACTTTATCTGAATAGAACACAAATTTATAATGAGAAACAAAATAAGATTTATGTGAGAAGTCAAGAATATCAATATATAAATATTCAATACCAATATCAGTACTACTGGAATCCATCTGCTGCTCTGTTGTGGAATCAGAAGTAGATGTGACAGCAAGTTGACTATCAGAAGAAGAACTTGTTTGACTAGAAGTTTTGTCATTTTCCTCAATAGATATTAATTGTTTCACTTTACAAAATACTCCAAGTCTAGCAAATTGTTCGAGGTAAATATCACTAGATTTTTGCATTAGTTCATCAGCTATCGATAGTGCTGCAAGCTGTCCATCTTCATCTTCCTATAAAATAATATTTTACGTTAGAATGTCTTTTCTGAAAATATGAATATAACTATTTACATTTGAATATAATTAGCACATATGTGCACCTTGTTTTAATTATAAAACGACTGTATAATTTGTGTGTGAATTCAATACTTTACAAAAAAGAAATCATTAATTTACTAAAAGAAAAAAATAATTTGATGTTAAAAAAGAATACAAAAATCTCAAAATTCCAAAGAAAAACTTTGCCTTAGAGTATATTAAAATAAAATGTATTAATCAACATTAATCTAATACTGAAATTTAACATGACAAATTATTAAAAACTAAAATTTGTTATATAATATATAATCAAAAATGGATGTTTTATGTCAAAATTTAAATTACTACCATGATACATACAATTTTGTGATTTCAAAATAACACAAATGAGAAGAACATTAAACATTAATGTTTACATACATAAAAACAATCAAACCAATGCCTGATATTGTAATTCAATTGGCATATGAAATTTTATACAATGTCGGAAATAATATGATATACAGAAATTTAAGATGCGAGTTAAATAATCACCAATCATGTAGGGTTTACAAAAATTCTAAAACAATTAAACCATTTCTGAATATACGCAGGCAAAAGTCTTTTATTCAAGATTTAATAAAAAGAGAACACTGGTAAATATTGCGAATGTATTATATATGTACAATTATTTACAAATTCAATAAATAAATAAATTCTTGCGTGGTGAAGAAAATCAGAATTTGTCAGTCACTTTTATTAATATCAGTTTAAATGGAGTTTGACAAGTAAGATTCGAACTTTTCGTTTAGAGTTAAATGGTGAAGCACAAATTTGAGAAATGGATCTGGATATCATAAAATATAAACTTCTAAAAAAATCAACACATATTGAAGCAAGCATTTATTATGGGTGAAAACTCGAAAAATTCGAAAACAAAACAAAACCTAACAGATTTCCTTTACCAATGGTGGTGTATTAATGTAGAGATGGGCGGGATACTTGGGAGTTAAAGTAGCACGGACGTTACTGCTATTAAACCACCAGTAGCTGTATGCAGCCTCCTGTAATATGTGAATCTATACCATAACGTTCTACCAAACTCATGAATAGTTCGGTAAATAAAACCAGTGAACAAAATCAATTCTACATCATCACTAACTTAAATGAAAAGCGCGGCTACCAAACGAAAACATAACTAATATTACAAAATGTATCCCAAGAACGTTTTCTTTTTTTTTCGAGAATAAATACACAATGATCATTACCTCATTATCCAATACAGAAGCTACTAGTTGAGTTAATGCAGCAGCCGCTTGAGGTTCGCTTAAAGATATTAACAACGAAGCAGGGCAGTAGTGAACCATTTTACGGACTAAACTCAAACAAGCGCGTTTCACTCCTGGCACTACTGAGCCCAAATATCTTCCACAAAAGACAGGTAGTAAACGACTGCAATCATATGAAATAATGTTTTAAATATGCAATTTCGATCGAGGCACTGCATTTGTCAAACAATGAGAAAATACCTCAAATAAACTGGTGCCATTTCTTTGTCTCCTTGTAATGTAGCGTCATTTTCAGATTCTGTGTTGACAGTGTTTCCAACAACCAACCATTCTCCAGGACACTGAAGAATAGCTGCAACTTCCCTATGTCCTGCAAAGTAAAAAATATAAATGAACAAAAAGTTAAACAAAAATTATGATGTACAATATAATAAGTATCATTTTATCTACCTTGATCATGACGTTCTCTGGCTTTATCTAAAGGTGTTTTTCCATCTTCATCCCGTAAATCAGCATTTGCACCGTATCGCAAAAGTACTTTTGCTACAGCGGGACGCCCAAAACAAGCTGCGTAATGTAAAGAAGAGCTACGCTGTCCTTTGTTGACATCAGCACCTAAAGAAAAAAAGACAAATTTTCAGTTATTTTATTTCTTTCAAGATTTTTAATTGATAATATGAAGAAAAAAATACCTTTTTCACAAAGAAACTCGACCATTTCGTGAGTTCCAAAAGCTGCAGCCCAGTTAAGAAGTGTCTGTCCGACATCATCCATAAAATTGACATCGACATTGCCAGATTGAATTGCTTCAATAAGAGCATCGGTATCTTTGCTTCTTATACAATCGATCAATTGCCTATGAGATTTGTCATTGCTGCTTTCACTTCGGCGACAACTAGTAGTACTTCCTCCACTCAAAGCACCTCCACCACTCGATCTGTGAACATCAGCCAAAAAAATGTATAACAGAAAATAATTTCTGAGAAATATGTCTAATAACATTGATAAAAATTAAAATTACCTCTGTATTGCGTGTCTACCTTCACACAGTAATACTAAAAGGAGATCCACCAATCGCATACATTCCAAGCACCAACGTTCATCAGCCCCAACTGCTTTTTCTAATGCGGTGCAAAGTTCCAATCTGACAAGATTCTAAAAATATATGTATTAAATTAATTGCCATCGAAAAAATTTCAAATTAATTTCAGAATAGAATAAAATCTATACATGAGTGATTTGCTGTGATCCTCGGCAGAGTGTTGAAAGCAAACTAACTGTAGTAGACACGGATGTATGGGCATGAGAAGCCGTTTCTTCTAAATTCTCAGAAGCACCTCCACAAGCACCTAATCGACGCACAAGCTCTTCGATTAGTCCTACAAAAAATGCAAAATTTTATAATATAATTGTGTTAAAATTTTCATATAGTAAAATTGAAATGAATATTTAGAATAAAAAAATATTACCATGCTGAGCAAGAGGTGCCGGGTCTTGTTGACGTCGAGCGAATCTGTCGGCCAACGAGGCGAAGCAGCGTAAAGCTCCGTCGGCGACACGAGCATCTGAATGTCTCAGCAAAACACTCAAAGCCTCCACACTTCCGAACAGTGCAGGGTCACCCGGTTCCATTTTGCCGCAAACCCTACAAATAAAAATAGAACATGAATTTTTCGGCTTGCGTCAAAAAACAAAAACTGTAACAAATAACATACCTAGAAACCACAGCCATTGCAGAATGCAGGGTATCCTTATGTATGCGGGAACCATGTTCTGTAATAAACGCTAAAACGCAAGGCAATCCACCACCTTCCCAGACAGCTCCAGCTTCTCTAGTACAGACTAGTTCCAAAACCTAATAATAAATTTACGTTGAATCATATATGGTTCCAAAAAAAATGCATAAATAATACCAAACAAATGCTCACTTTAATACATTGTTCCGCTAGATCTCGACTAGTTCTATTATCCAATTCGACTGTGAGTAAACGACTACATATAGCTTTGATAGCGCCGTCTATGGCTACTATACGTCGAGTGCATTCAGCTACAAATAAATGAACCGTTAATAAATTTAGATACAAAATAAATCATAACGAGAAAAAAAATGACAACTTGTTAAATTCAAATTACCTGAAACGTCAAGATAATAAGTGATCGCTCGAGCTGTGACTTCCAAAACATTATCGGGTGCACACTCGTCCAAAAATATTTTACACAAAGCTGGCAAGAAAGTTCTCGGAGGACAACTGGAAATCGACACAAAAATGGTAAAGATAAATCATATTTAAACAACGAAGATATTTTAAAACAATTACGAAGCAAACCTTTCAAAACATCTGTCAACATTGTCAGACATGAGAAGAAGCATGCACAGCTGCTCGAGAGCTATCAGCTGCATGTCTCTCTCGTCCCCTTGACCTGTGCATAGCCATTCCAGCAACGTTTCCGGATCCACGTCAGACATCTACAATATACGTTAATTTTAGAACGATGACCGTCCGAAAACAAAGCACGACAGAAAGCACACGCTCACCTTTGAATAATGGTATTACAGAGTTCTAGATTGTTGAAGATTTTACATATCGTCTATGAATAACATAGAGTTCCGTTGTCTCCCATCGAGCGTCGAATCTGGAACGAAACAAAATAATAAATACCATATTGAGAGAATAAAATATTTAAATATTTTTGGGTCAGTATAAATAATAGTAATGCTAGTTAATCTAACTTTAATACCCGTGAGTCAATCGATATATGGCTTTTGTAGATCTCTAAAAATACCAGATATTTTGGCTAATTATCGAAAATTCATAGGGGATTAAGTGCGGGAACTAGTATTGTGAGCGTTAATTAAAATTGAAGTATGTGTATAAATAATGTTAATTAGTGAACTTATACGTTTGCGAAATTGAACACTTTGTCGATAACACATTTAGAAAGTCCCAACGAAGTGTGCTTCGTCAAAATATTGTGTCAAACTCCCGTCGATACAAAAAGTTGTCGCCCGTCTGTGCTGTCAAAAATATTGACGGACACTGAACGCTCAGTACAAACACGGACCATTCAACACAAAAGGATCGAATCGAAGTTCCAAAACCGACCACGAGGGAACCGAAATGCGCACCAAAAAAACGACAGCCCCACACCAAAACGTCACCCCAGCATTATCCGACGACAAAATGGTGAAATACCACACTAACGACAAACCCCGACAGCGCACAGAACAGACAAAGAGAAGCGTCGAGAAGGCCCCAGTGCCATTTACCGAAATCTGCCGTTAGTCGCTCGCTCACCGAGACGGACGTCAGCTGTACGGAAGCGAAAGTGGTCGCGAAACGGGAACAGAAACGGAAGCGGGCCACGAAGGGAAGACGCTGGTTTCGTGTTCCGTGCTCCGTGCTCCGTGTGCTTCGTGCTCCGTGCTTCGTGCTCCGTGCTCCGAACAGCGCGCGGAGCTCAGATCGCACGCCCTGAGCTATCGGCGGTCGTCTCCGTCTCCGTCCCCCATTGCCCCATTGCAGTTTCGTTATTCGTTCTGTCCTCGGAGTATTGTCGTTTTTTGCTGTTAAATTATTAATGGCTTTATTGTTGGTTTGGTTAAAGTTGAGATTCGCTTAAAAGATTTTTGTTTAGATTGTTAATTGTGTGTTTCAAATTTTACTTTGAGGTACTGTGTTGTAAGAAGTATAATGGCATGCAGATATAAATATCGAGTGGGTCAAGTTGTCGTCGGTCGTGCCAATTCGACGCAGAAACGTGTGCCAACATGGCCGTGTGGGTGACGGGATCTAAGCGCACACGATCGAAGCGCACATGTTTTCAAAATTTTCGAATGATAGTGGAAAACGTTGAACATGAAACTGAGGGATCAAATATGTATTTTATGTTAAATGAATTTCATTTTAGATGTTATAGTGTACGTACACAAAATTTTTAGATACCCAACCAAAGTAGGTTCCCAGAAGCTAACTCACACGAAGCAAACGCACGCGAAGCGAGCTCACACGAAGCAAGCTCAAACAAGGCAAGCTCACAGGAAGCAAACTCACATGCTTTCGAAAATTTTCGTATCTTCAGGGACCTTCATAAAAGTTGGCAATCCTGGGCCTGCCCAGAAAATAAATATTTCGGGCCACTGCACGAGTGCATATTATGCGTTCGCGTCTCCTGGCAAATGTCACTTTTGACGTTTAGCGCGTATCGTATGTAGTTTTACGTTTCGTCGAATGGAAACAATTATTTACGCGATTCGAGAAGAAGATAACACGATCGCTGAAGTATGGAGTACTTTTACTCTTCGGAAAAACAGCAAAACCACGATGGATTTTTGACAGTAGTGGTATTTGTCGGTTAACTAACGAGTGTTTCGTAGTCAACATTCTGTTGGAACACATGAAGCCTGGCTTGCGATTGTGGCATTGTCGAGCATCTTCGAAACGATGCAGTAAATTAACAAACGAATAAATGTCAACCTGTAGCAATCGAACGAACATGGCAAGAGTTTTATACACTCGTATCAGGTGAATAATGTGCAATATTTTTATTATTTTCTTATAACTCGGATTGGGTTCTAACAATATTTACTTACATATTTATAAATTTTATTGAATAAACTCATATACTCATTTCAATTCACTCCATTCCAGGTCTTCAACGCCATTGCAGATAGTGAGGATTCGCTATTTGTGATAAACATTCTCCTAATAGATTATCCTGTTATAAGTTATAAAATTCCTCAGCGTGTCTGTGACACTTGCTTGCATCTTAAAAGCTGAACCATATATTTATGTATTCAATGTAAGTATAAGTATAGTAAGGTAATATCCGACAATATTTCAAATCAAATTATACTTTGACTTTTCAATTGCAGACATGAATGCTCAGTCGTCACTTCTTTTCAATCTCTAGTTGTCAAAAGTGGCAACACATGCACATTAAAACCCGATGGATGTTTATCGAATGTAGACAATACTTCAAATGTGCTAATTATAAACAATCCTCACACTAAACGTGTGCAACAAACAAAATATTCAACAGAATCAGTCCATTCATAGAGAAGTCCTCGTTCACATATTAAGTTGTCATTTGCGAAAGAAATGGTTTTTATTTACACCAGGCTTGCCCAAAGAGCCACTACGGTGCTAAACTGGCCCCCAGTGCTCGTGCGACTGGCCCCCACTTTTCATGCATAACAATTTACGAATTTTGCTCTAATTCGAGGAAAATTGGTATAATTTTTTTGAATTACTGAAGAATCGATTTTTTCAAGTACATTCTAATCAAAATATATGTATTTTATCGTTAAACTAAAAAAAAAAATGCAAATTGTGTTTTAGACCTTTCAGGAATAAATTGTTATCATTTATGTATCGATAAAAGGATGCCTTTATTAAAAATCAATAAATAATTAAAAATATTGTGTGGTTTCAATTATTGCACATAGGCATTCAGATTTCTCAATGATTTTCATTTCTCGAAAAATGAGAATTCTCGATCTACCTTATCAAATTTCTCGATAATTTATTAAATGTCATAATTATCATTTATCATTTTCAAATTGTCATTTTCAAGTTTAACAAAAATTTCATAGATGTCGTCAAAAACAAATATATATTTTTTAATTTTCAAATTGTCATTAAAGTATAAAAAAATTTTTATAGATGTCGTTAAAAATAATTAATATATTTTATCATTTAAGTTTTATAAAATTATCATAGATAACGTTAAAAATAAATATTTATTTTTTTAATTTTCAAATTGTCATTTAAATTTTATAAAAATTTCATAGATGTCGTCAAAATGAATTTATATTTTTTAATTTTCAAATTGTTATTTAAGTTTTATAAAAATTTCATAGATGTCGTCAAAATAAATTTATATTTTTTTATTTTCAAATTGTCATTTAAGTTTCATATAAATTTCATAGATGTCGTTAAAAATAAATATATATTTTTTTATTTTCAAATTGTCATTTAAGTTTTATAAAAATTTCATAGATGTCGTTAAAAATAAATATATATTTTTTTATTTTCAAATTGTCATTTAAGTTTTATAAAAATTTCATAGATGTCGTTAAAAATAAATATATATTTTTTTATTTTCAAATTGTCATTTAAGTTTTATAAAAATTTCATAAATGTCATCGAAAATAAGTGGTTACAAACGAGAGAAACTAATTAAAAAATTTGGATCTATTTCGTAGCGAACGTATTCATAATTGAAAGCATGGAGTTAGTTAAGTTAATAACGAAATAAATTGATTTCTAAAGATGGATATATTTTGTTGCGATCGCATTCGTTATTAAACCAAAGGAGAAATGAGTTAGGTTACAAACGAGAAAAATTAATTCGAACGATTGAGCATATTTCGCAGCGAAAATATACATTGTTCAACGATAGGTTGGGTTCGGTTTCAGCAAAAAAGAAAGAAATTATTTCAAAAGGTTGGGTTAATTTCGTAGAGACAATTTGCATTGTTCAACTTTAGGATGGGTTGGGTTTCGGCAGAAACGCGAGAAATTCGCAAAAATATTGCCGAGACTTGGGTTAGGTACACTTGAATTTAATCATTATACAACAGGTATTTAAAATGATACTATCCATTATTTAAATGTTACTTTGAGTGATAAATTCGTTAGTAAATGTATGATATTAGAAAAAAAGGTGGGCAAATATATTTTATCGGTTGTGTATTTCCCCCTAAAGATTGAGAGAAATTTTTTAAAGGTGTAACACATTTTTTTATATTGAGGGGGAGGGCATTTTTTTTCAGAGCATCCCGTTTTAGGACCTGGGAAATATGGTCACCTACGTTTAGGCAAACACCTGTGTACCAACTACTGAACATCTCAAACCGTTTATAATTATCGACACCAGAAATCGATAAAACCTTTTAAAAATCGGAAATTCTATTTATAAATTTTACAATATTAGATAATTCAACCCAAAACTCTCGATAAGCGCAAAAATTCCGAACGACAATCTAAAATTGGCAGCACCGACACTTTGACAGCTGACCAGCGTCGCAAAGTGTATTGGCAACCCTGAAAATAGTTCTGGTTGTTTCGATTCGCGGCTGACCGGCTCGCCCGATTCGTACACCGTATTCCGTAAACATCCGAAAAACTACAAACCCCACAACAAAATGGTTGCCCCAAAAAGTATGGCCAGCAAGGTCCGCGACGCTCCGCGTTCATCCGCCGGAGGTTCGGGCGTTTATCGCGACAAGAGCAAGCCCACGGACATTCGCCGCAGCAACATAAATGCTGCGAAAGGTTAGTTTTCGACACGCCTAGTTTTGTTCAATTCGTGTTCAGCAGTTTCAATTTTTGTTTTATGCTGGACGAACGTCGTTGAAAGTTTAATTTAATATTTTTCTCGTTTATGTTCCAGCGATCGCCGATGCCGTTCGTACCAGTCTCGGACCGAGAGGGATGGATAAAATGGTACAACTTTTCCCAATTATGGTGTAATTCGTTTTATTCAACAATTTTTAATAATCGTTTATTAACAGATCCAGGCCGGCAACGGAGAAGTCACTATCACCAACGATGGCGCTACTATTTTGAAGCAGATGAACGTTATTCACCCTGCAGCCAAAATGGTGCAACAAAGTTTTTAAAATTTTGCATTTTCTTAATATTTTTTGTACGTAGAGCTAATTCGGTTGAATTTTATTTTTGTGTAGTTGGTGGAGCTTTCCCGTGCTCAAGATATTGAAGCAGGTGATGGTACTACGTCTGTCGTCGTGATCGCCGGTGCTTTGTTGGATGCTGTTGAGAAATTGTTGAACAAAGGATTACATCCTTCGATTATTTCAGACGCTTTTCAAAGAGCCGTCCAGCTGGCTGTTAAGGTATTTATTCAGTGTTTCATTAACAATATTGGTAATCCTGTGCTTTAGGTGCATAAATTATATATTGACAAATTTACATTTAACATGAATAAAAATGCATTATAAATACTTATATTAAGATTCTTAACATATTTTATGCATTATAGGTCCTTTAATTATTTTTTTGTTTAGAATTTAATTAATTTGAATGTAGGTTAACAACTCTCAAATATAACCTCCCTACAATACGTACAAGTACAAACTATGCCTGAAATTAGTTAATAAACCTAATTTACAGACTTGGTACATAAATTATGCGTATAATACATTAAGAAATATAACTTAAGCACTTATAATGCATTTTTAGTTGTTGATAAATAATTTACAGATCTAAAATGCTGGATTACCAATATATTTATTGTTTAAATATAAAAAAAAAACAATGTTTATGTTTTAGTTTCTAGAAAAAAATGCCATTCCAATTGATATGAGTGATGAGGAAAGTTTAGTTCAAGCTGCTGCAACCTCATTGTGTTCCAAAGTCGTATCTCAACATGTTAGCTTGTTGGCCCCGATTGCCGTTAAAGCTGTTTTGTCAGGTATTAATTTATTTATTTCTACTATTGACTGTCTTAGCTTAAATTAACTATTATCACTTCATTTACAGTTGTTGAACAGACTTCTGGAGGTCTCACGTGTAATCTTAACGACGTCAAAGTTCTTCAACGTCTAGGTGGTACATTGGAAGATTCTGAATTGATTAACGGTTTAGTTTTGCCTCGTACAGCAAACGTTTCCGGACCACGCAAAATCGATAGACCTGTTATTGGTCTCATTCAATTCTGCATTTCTCCGCCCAAAACTGATGTAAGTTATCAAAACCATTTGAAAATTTTTTTGCCTTTCGTTTTTCAAAAGTGTTTATTTATATATACACTTTTATTGTTTTGTTCAACTAATGATATACTAATGCAGATTTTAGAAATATATTGCTTATTATTAGTGTAAAAATGTGATATTCTCAAAAATAAATTTAATATTTTTATTTTCAATTAATTTTAGATGGATCATAACGTGGTGATTTCTGATTATGCTGCTATGGATAGAATACTCAAAGAAGAGAGGGAATATATTTTGAATATCGTCAAGAAGATAAAAGCTAGTAAATGCAACGTTTTATTAGTCCAAAAATCAATTTTACGGTGAGTTTGCAATGGCTTTTTTTAGTCAGAAAAAAATTTTTATATCATGTTTTTATTTATTTTTGTTTGTTTGTAGTGATGCACTTTCTGATCTGGCTATACATTTCTTGGACAAAATTAAAGTGATGGTTATTAAAGACATTGAACGAGAAGATATTGAATTTGTTTGCAAAACTTTGGGTTGTCGTCCTATTGCTTCGTTGGATCATTTTCTACCAGAAAACTTAGTTAAAGCTGAACTTGCAGAAGAAATCAGTGAACCATCTGGAAAATATGTCAAGGTAAATAACTAAACTATAAAAACAAGAATTTCATCATTTAACTTCTTTCCCAATGTTCATTTTGTTAAGTTATATTTGATATCATAATTTTTTCGAATTACATAAATGCTTATAGGTGAGCGAACAACAATGTAATGATTAAAGCAATTTTTTAGATGCATTATTTAAAAAATTTCAGTAGTTAATTTAAAAAAAAAAGAGTCAATAATACTTTTTATTTCAACAGATAACTGGCATCACAAATCCAGGTCGCACAGTAACTGTAATGGTTCGTGCTTCTAACAGATTAATGTTGGCAGAAGCAGAAAGATCGTTGCATGATGCACTATGCTGTGTACGATGCTTAGTTCGCCGTCCAGCGTTATTAGCTGGAGGTGGTTCTGCTGAAAATGCAGTAGCTTTGCATCTCGCCGATCAAGCTCTTCATACTCCTGGAGCTGATCACTACTGTTTCAGAGCATTTTCTGATGCTCTCGTTGTAGTGCCTTCAACCCTTGCAGAAAACGCTGGTCTTAACCCATTAGCTACGGTTTCCAATTTGCAAGTCGCATACGCGACTGGACAAACAAATGCAGGAATATCTGTGAGACGTGGGTGTATCGCTGACATGGCAGAGGAGAAAGTTTTACAACCTTTACTCGTAACAGTCAGTGCGCTCACTCTTGCTACAGAAACTGTCAGATCAATATTGAAGATTGATGATATTGTAAGTTGTTAAATACAATATTCGTTTTAATTTTTATTAAAATTATTATTTTTTCAAAAATATTTTATGCTTTCAGGTCAATACTTTGAATTGAAAAATTATATTATTTAACAGTATTAATTTAATTTTCACTTGAAATGATTAATCAAAATACTTCAAGCTTCCAGTGCTAAACATTTTAACAATGGCTTGAAGAAAACAATTGCTTGGACTCACTCAGAAAAAAAAATCTGATCAAATAATTTTAATATAATACGTTTCATTATATAATCTTACGCATTTCGAATTGTAGTTGTAAAACTATTGCTTTTTAATAAATATTTGTAAGTACTAAATAAATGTATTTTTTGTACAAGTCGTTCCTTAAATAATTAATCTGACTTAACTACCTCAAATATACTTTTTTATCATATACAAAATCTACGCACAGTGGAAGGTTCACATAGGAAGGGGCTCGATGTGCTGCAAATTTCAATCCACCGCCTACGCCTTTATGTGTTGTTATTTGAAGTAAATTGATCACACAATCAATTATTTAATTATTGTACTCTGAAAATAAACTATTATTTTCCCCAGGGCTGTTTTAAAAACACGAAATATATGACTGAAAATTTGTCCATTCCTTGGATCTGCAACTGGAACATTATGTGAAACTCAAATTTTTGTATACTATTAGCATAAACTTCATGCTTCAGCATTTGTGATTTTTGCATTGATCTCCATTGCGCTTGCATAGAATATCATATATGAATATTGTAAGTTTACTGAATGATGTTTAAATATTTTTCTTTTTCAGTTAGCAAATTTTCCACACCCGTAAAAATTAAAATTTGTTTTATTTTCTGAAACTAACGATATATCAAAATTAAACTTCAGATTCCTTTTATCTAATAACTGAAACCATTTTTAATACTACTGCATCTTGCATTCATAATGTAAAATTGAAATAATGATAAGCATTATATCAAATATTGCCAGGTATTAGTTGCTACATTGAAATTTAGTGTATCGAAATTGTTGTTATTAATTCTAGATATGTATTGGGTTCGAAAGTTAAAAACACTCATTGTCAGTATTGTAAAAATGGTTAGTACTTTTGCAATTCCAGACAATGTGACTGTATATTTGTCAGAATCATGAAGTTATTAGTTTTGGAGTGGAAAGATGTGCCTTTTTCAAAACTGTCTTGTGATCGAAACGTTTCCATTAGTCAAAGTCTTCATACTCTTGAATCAAATTTAAAAAAAATGTATGCAGCTTTATTTCAAAGTAATTCATCGATTCAAATCACATAAGTAAATCTTTTCAGCATACATGATAAAATTTACACACTAGTTTTAATTCTTTGAGATTTGATCGTCAAGTCGTAATAAGGAATTCTTTACGTGATAGAATCTTAAAAACTAAATTTGCTGAAAATTTCTATTTTTTTATTTATATTAAGTGAACAAACTATTCTCAACACTATTTAGGACTGTGTCAATTTGAACTTAATATGATTATTAAAAGTTAAAGAATATTTCTTGACAAATACTTTTTTATCATTAGATAAAATTGAATACATAAAATATTGCCAAAAGTGTCTAATTCATTTCAGCAAAGTTACTATTAGTAAAGTTAATTGAGATTCTTCTGTGTCCATCAAAGAAAAGTCATGTTCTTCGAGACAACATCGCTCATAAAAAAACATTAACAATTGAGTACAAATTTAGGAAAGTATCTCATAGGATAGTTTGGAAAAATGGCAACTCAATAAATAGATTAATGAAAATTTTCAGACAAATTATATTTTTAAAAGCACAAATTTGTTCCACTAAAAACTAATAATGATCTTTCGGTCGTCGGACAGCGATCCGGAGAGGAATCGCCCGACGATGGAACGTGTCCATCGATAAAAATTGTACTATTCAAAAGGTCGAACAGTCTTGGGCTAAAAGTTAAACACTGTACAAAAGTTTTGTCCCGAAGAGTGCTCGCCGAAACTCGCCCTGGCCGCTTCGACCCCGCGACTGCTCCGACCCGTCTAATAAATTACAAATTTACATTTACAAAGTAGAGTTGTGTTCGTGAATCGTCGTGCAGCGTTCGAAAAAAACTCGCCAACGCGAAGCCGACTGGTTGAAAAATTTACATGCCGGCCGACCGTCGCACAGGGTAAAAACGGCGAAGAGCGTTTATGATTCTGAGTTCACAGTACAAACTCTGAAACGGGGACGGTTCGACCTTCGACGGGGGCCCGCCGAAGACCGGCGCAGCTCAAATGTGGGGGTCTTCGGTGAAGTCGAGACGCGCCCCCATCGCTACCTCGGGGTTTATGCGGAAGGGCTCGGCTTCAGCTAAACGCGATCTTGCCGTCGTCGCGTCCGCGCCCCGGACTTCGTCACCGGCAGGGTCCCCATGCACCTCAACCTTCCCCTCGGGACGGGGCGCCGCCCCGCGAGGCTTCCCCGTGCGCTTTTTGTGCACCCGCCGGGGCACCCTCGCCCTGTGGTCCCCGAAGCGCCGCGCCCCCGGGAAGAAGCGGCCCGGGGAGGGGGCGGGGGGCAGAGCCCCCGCGGCAAGGGGGGGGGCCACGGGGGGCGGGGCCTCAGCGCGTTGGGGGGCAGCAGGCGCCCGGGCGGCGGGGGGGCGGGGCCGAGGGGCGCCATCGGCGGGAGGGGGAGGGGAAGCGGCCGCGGAAGGGGCGGGCGGGCCCGGGCGGGGGGGGGGGCGCCCCGCGGGGGAGGCGGGAGGGGGGGCCGGGTCCTTCGGCCGCCGCGGCCCGTCGCGTGAGGCACCACCATTACGTTCGAGCTTCACGTCAAACGTCGATCCGCCGGAAAGCGCACGACGCCCCAGGGTTGCCACCGTCGACGATCGTTCGGCGCAAACAGGGCAGCCAAAATGCGCAATCGTAAAAAGGCGGGACGCAACGGCGAGGTTGCGTTGTAAAAAATATTTTAGAAAGACTCGACGACCTTCCTCGAAGGAAAATTTTTTTTTTTTTGAAATCCTACAATCGCATTTGTACCGAGCGTTCTTTCATAAATTTTACTTTCGTGAAAACAAACATCTCGAATCCATCAAAAAAAACAAAATGATTTATCATAATAAAATATTTTATTTAGTGTCATACATATTCATGATACATAAAATATTTCCTAAGCATAACTATCACACATCAGTGTTACAAAATACATTTTCAACAAAATCTCCCGACCGTCATAAACGTGCAAAACGTGAAACGTTCCATTCTTTCGACTCACACATCTATGCGTGCAGATATAACAGCGTCGTGCATGCCCGACTCGATATATAGTCAGCGTTATCTACTGTGAAAATGACCCGGAACGATCCCAGCGATACGTCGAAGCTCGACATTCCTCGCTAGACGTAGACAAACATACTCAGAGTTCATTTCCGATATTGTCAACACGGCTCGATAAGCATATGACGTTCGACATTCAAGAAAATAATGCATTTGTTTTTAATTAATGGCACAACAAGTGTCAAGGAATAAACCTCATCAGATCAACTTTCAACTTTTGAAACGATAGAAATAGAGAATGATCGATTAACAATTTGTCGTGCGAGGCGACTGCGGGAAAATCAAACTATCACAATAACATATTTCAAAAATTCAACAAATTAAAAATGATAGCATGTTGCATCAAAATACGTTCAATCTTGCAGAGCAACAGAGAGAGCTTTTTTCAATATGTTAACAATTAAAGTCGCTCCATAAAGATACTTAAAAACTAAACATCTCACTAAAAAAAAACCAAAAAGGGTATGTAACTGCACATTCCAAGGAAAAAAGATTACTCATTTAACATTAAGTTCTGCTAGCATACATGATGAATTTAAAAAAAAAATGAATTATTCGGTACGTTGAACGAACGTATACAAAAAAATCGATACTTTCAACAATATCTTTTATTTAAAGAAGAAGAAAATAACACAGGATCTTAAAATTAGAGGAATTTTAGGAATCGAGACAATATAAACTCAAGATTCGAATACAAAAATATATGGAAAAAAATCATAGACCTCTCGGTCACTGTGAGCATTGTTAGCGTGCGACTCGAGTCGATCAGACAGAACCGAAACTAGAGTGCCCCCTCGCAGCGAGGAGACGACGCGAGTCGCCTTCCCGATTGCGAGAATCAATAGGGAACGTTGGAGAAGAGATACGAGACCGACTCTCCGTTGTGAGTCCTCCTCACGGCCTCGGCGAACATCATCGAGACGTCGATGCACTGGATCTTGGGGCAGTCCTTCATGTGCTTGTCCTGGGGGATCGTGTTGGTGACGACGACCGCCTCAAAGCAGGCGTTGTTGATGCGAGAGATGGCCGGTCCCGAGAAGATGCCGTGGGTGAGGATAGCATACACCTTCGTGGCGCCGGCCTCGAGGAGCTTCTCGGCGGCGTGACAAATAGTCCCACAAGTATCGGCCATATCGTCTACCAAGATAGCCACCCGATCTTTAACATCCCCGACGAGCACCATGGAAGCGACTTCGTTAGCCTTCTTGCGCTCTTTGTGAATGAGCGCGAATTCAACATTCAACCTATCAGCTATAGAAGTAACACGTTTCGCTCCTCCAGCATCCGGCGACACGACGATGCTCGACCTCCACTCCGAGATGTTCTCCTTGATCCACTTAAGAACCGCAGGCTCGGCGAACAAATTATCTACCGGAATATCGAAAAACCCTTGAATCTGAGAAGCATGCAAATCCATCGTGATGATATGATCAGCGCCGGCCACCGACAACATATTAGCCACCAACTTGGCAGAAATAGGCGCGCGGCTCTTATCCTTCTTATCCTGGCGCGCATACGGGAAACACGGGATGACCGCGGTGACGCGAGACGCCGAAGCTATTTTGCACGCGTTGATCATAATTAACAACTCCATTAAATTATCGTTGATCTCTCCGCTTCCGCTCTGCACGATGTAGACATCCTCCCCACGCACAGACTCCCCGATTTCGACGCACGTCTCCAAGTTGCTGAACTTCTTGGTGACGACCTTGCCGAGGTCGATGCCGAGCCTGTCGACGATGCGCTGCGCTAAATCAGCGTGCGACGTGCCGCTGAACACCTTGATGTTCGGCATGGCGGCCCTCAGGGTCCCCGGCAGGGGTGCTCCGCTCGGCTGCTCAGTCGCACGTTCGCTCTCGTCTCCGACCACGTGGAGGCGCTGGGGCCCCGCGCGCTGCCGCACTCGCGCGCGCGCCCCCACCCACACCGGCATCTGCGAGAGGTGGACGGTGGCGCACGCCCGCCTGCACACCACCCCCGCCCTTTTGCGCGGGCTAAATGCGTAGTTGCGCGTTACGCAAATATAGCTCGATACCTGCTCACACCCCGCTAAGATCGCTTTTGGGTTTTTGGGGTTTTGTGTTTGGAAATTTTGGGTAATGTGGGGGTTAGGGGGGTTTTTGGATTTGGGTTGGCGGCCTGGGAGGATATGCGCTTACGCATGGCGTAGTTTGATTGGTGTGGATGGGCGTTTTGGTTTCGAATTCGAAGTCATTCAAATGCGTCTTTGTCTCCAAATAAACTCGATCAAGTATCATTGATGTGGATGTGCGTTTTACAATTAGTTTCGAATACGAAGGCGCTCAAATGCGTTGTTGTTGTTTCCAAATAAACTCGGTCAAATGTGAACTTAGATCATGGCGCTTTGTTCTTTGAGTGCTTCCTCAATCCGTTTGTGGAAACACTCGGACTATGCTATTCTCGATTCCATCAATTAGTTTATTTTCTTTGATCTTTTTTTAAGGCTATTTTGTGTAGATTTTCATATTATATAATTGTTTTCGATCAATCGTCAAACTTAGAATGAGTATGCGTAGGTGCATGTACTCGTATATGTTACAGACAGTTTCTAAAGTTAAAATCTTTAGAAATATGTTTTAAGACTGATTATGCGATATTACGCTTTGTAATATTGGAATTTAGGTAATGCATATTATGAAAGAATAGAATCGGTACGAGATTGGCTCTAGGATAAGGTATATAGCCTAGACCTCCAATATTTGATGAGGAGACCCTGTCCTGCAGTGGACACTAAACCGGTCGACGACGATGATGATGATGATTATTATAAAAGAATTATTATAATGACGTATACTACATATAACGTCTAACATAAAATTCTTTTAACATAAAAACACATTTTGGTGCTTTCAGTTTCGTATTAAACGTTTTCCGCTTAAATTTGAAAACTTCAAAAAAATTACGCACCCGTCGTGTGCGCTCGCGTCATTTCAGCAAACGCACCAAAAATTCACCGTCATAAACATCAATTGGTAGCGCCGACCAACTTGTCAAACAGGGCCGGTCCTTTCGCCGCTTCGACCTCTTCGTCGCCGATCGCCAGCCAGGTGGGTCTCGCCGTTTCCAATCCGTTTCCATCCATCGAAATCGTCCATTAACCTTCGCGTTTATCGTTTCAGCATGAGCGGAGAACTGGAAGAAAAGCCGCAGGCGGCGTCCGCGCCCGCCAAGAAGAAGACCACCCATCAGGTGGCGGTGGGCCTCCGCCGCGGATTCCGCACCACCAAACTTTCGGCCGGCAAGAAATCGGCTGATCGCAATGTCAAGATCAGGCCTTCCAGGAGGAAGGGGGTCAGTGCTTCCCTTTGCTTTCCCTTTTCCCTTTTGCGTGCACGATGCTACGTTTAAAACTTGTCAAAAGTGACGTTTGTGTATAGTAGCCTCTTTCATTCTTATAAACGGCTTGTCCAAAGGGCCACTACGGTGCCAAAGTGGCTCCCCACTTTTCACACAAAAACAAACATGAACAGAATTTATTCCGAAATGAACTCGTCGAAATAGTTTTATAATGGAAATAAATAACTTTTATCAATATTTAAATAATTGAATGTACAACAATTGAAATTTGTAAATGGTCCCCGCATATTGAAATTTTGGATAAGCCTGGGATAATGTATTGGTCACAGTATTGACATTACAAATTCACAGTACATATCAAACGTCAAGTTCGCAACAAAATCAGCTTTTCGCCCGACAAATAGTTGCTAGTATCAAAAATACATTTTTAGTAGTGAACTTATTATGAAAACTAAACATTTGACCCAGTGTACATTGCAATGTGCAGTAATTTAAATGGTTTTTTTGTGGACTAGTATACGGATCATTATATTTGGGACCATATACTATACAAAAGTATAGCGTGTCATAGCATTTTATTTAGTTGATAGTTAGTCCCTTTCAAAGCTAATGACGAGTAACTGATTTTGTAAAGAAATCAATTACTTTACAATGTTTTGAGATGATCTCACAAAGAAATAAATCTTTTATTCCACCGTGTTTAATTCGAGGCTATGTATTATTTTTGTTAATCAAATAGTCATTATAATATACACAATGTGATTGATTTCCATATGAAATATTATGCAAATTAAGAATATTTTTATTTCAGTTGTTTTATCATTTTTTTTTTGTTACTGGCAACTTCATTGTGCGAAATGCTAAATTGTACTGCTCGATCTGACACCAATATGCTGGACCGAATATTGGTACCCCTTATAAACTGGGTTGAAGTTCAAAAGTTGTCGAAAGTGACGTTTGTGTATTGTGACATCTTCCGTTCTAAAAAAATTGAAGGGTTGATGTGTTAAGTATCGATGGGAGTGTTTTGTTGTTGATAATTTTTGAAAGGCGCCAAATCTCAAAGTGCGTGTTGGCTGTGTTTTAAACATGTGTTCGAGGATCGTCAACTGGTTGTTTTGGGGATTCTAGATCTTTGTATTCTTGTTGTGCATAGTTACTAATTATGTTGTTGAGAAAAATTCAGAGCAAAACGATGAAAACATTATTGTTTTGAACCCTTTATCGATCGATGTTGGTCGTTAGGGTACTAGGAAGTTGCATTATGTAGGGATGTTTTTAAAACATATATTGCACAAAGAATTCTTAATGTGTTTTGATATTTTCATAAATCTGGTACTCGTTCCATTCAATAGTATTTTATTTGTAGCTTTTTTGAATATGTCTTCCTATTAAAGGTACGATTGTTTATCATTAGATTCAATTATTTTTACACAAATAATTATTTAACCAATCTGATTTCTATGCAATTGAACTGATATATTTTCAAAATTGAATAACTTCTATTTTATATTTGCAAACTATACCGTGTATTTTGTTCATTTAATTTTTGGTAATCAACGGGTGGTTATAACTTTTTAAGAATAGTAGCATTGATAAGTGCAAAAATTCACATTTTAAATCAAACGTTTCAACATATAACTTCCTTTATGTGTTTAATATGAAATTATTTTTTTTGCAGATGCTCACCAAGCATTCGAAATTCGTACGCGACTTAGTAAGAGAAGTCGTCGGACACGCTCCGTATGAGAAGCGTGCTATGGAATTGTTGAAAGTATCTCGTGACAAGAGAGCTTTGAAGTTCTTGAAGCGTCGCTTGGGAACACACATTCGTGCCAAGAGGAAGCGTGAAGAACTTTCCAATATTCTCACGCAAATGCGTAAAGCAGCAACTCACCACCCTAAGTAATTTTGTAAAACAAAAAATAAATATTACGTAAAAAATAAAATTGATTTTCATTGTTATACTTCGTATTACACAATTTCCCCTCCCCACTCATATGTTATAAAGGTGTTGAAAACTCATAGGTTTATTTGTTGCTAATTACAAAATAATGTTGCAGAAAATGTCAAGAAATTTTTTGTATTAGTTCCTTCAAAAATAAATAATTCTAAATCTGGTACATAGAAGAGCTAAAGTGTTTTACATGACAATGGATGTTGAAGGTGATTTGTGATTGAGGATAAAATTATACCACTAGAATTAGGTCATAATATTTATTAAATCTATTGAAATACAATCTTGTTGAAGTTAATTTATTATAATTTTATATAATTACTACATATTTTTCCTTGGTATATTAATGTCGAAATCTTGATATTTAATATAAATATTCCACCATCTTCCCATAAAACCTACATCGATAATTCTAGAGGGAATCGAGAAGAAACCTGGCTTTGTGTAATTACATTTAGCTTTATATATGTCACAATCGCTATCAAAGTCATCCTTCCATAATAAAGAAAGTATACCAAGATTTAATATTCTGAATGTGTTTTGGTTTAAACAACTCTCGACAGATTTAAAATGTTTGACAGTCTCAGGATTTTGACAATTATCTCCGACTAGCATCAATTGATTACTGTACGAACGTAAGGTTTGTTTGAAATCAGTTTCGTCAGGATTATTCCTTGCTAGCTGCCACAAAATGACTAATCCTGAGGAGACCAGTATTGCTTTCCGAGGGTTTTCGTGAACTTCAGTTTTCAAATCTGTAACCATGCTCTTGTAATCGACATACAGGCTTTTCCAATAATTCGACCATTTTTCTAAGAATGTGCCTTTAAATCTTTCAGGAAAGACAAACTTTTTATTGACCACTCCGTTAGTTACATTTTTAAAAAGGGCACTACTCCCTCGAGCACTTGACATTTCTACACAGTTGTAATTTTATGAGAACATAACCTTAATTTTTGGTCACAAGTTATGTTCTGCATTGCATAAATCTGCTTTTTCAGACATTAAATTATTTTATACGGTACTGGTTTCTAATAAAAAACAACCATCGTATGCTATTATTATGATTGTGTATCTTATTAATTTTAAATAAAAAATTCTAATTTTCGTAAAAAATATTTAGCTAGGTAAGTGAATCAGAGTAAAAGTATGAACGAAGAAAAATAAAATTATGATTATCTAATACGAATTAACAAATTCTGAAAATTCATTGATTAACAATAAGATATATTTTCGATCTGTAGAAAATATTGTATGTTAAGATACAATAGATTACGGTATTTGATAGCTACCTATAGTATTTCATCTTTAGTTTCAAACGGTTTTTTTCATAAATTATCATAAAATCCCTTATCTATAATACAATTGATTCTAGCAAATTAATTTTTTGTAAGATAAGATAAATATTTAAGTATATGATAATAGAATCGGCTGGAGATTTTCAAATCTAGTAATAAACTATTAGCGAGACTTAAAAATGCAAGAAAGATTTTTTATCGAACATCACATCAATTAAATTTAAATAATTCTCATATCGATATGATTTAAAACATAAATAGTTCTATCGTCTTATTTATTTATTTTAAAAGTAAATTAACAAAAAAAATCAATTCAATTTAATCATATCCTTAAAACAAATAAATACGCACCCTCTAATATACGTGCAATAAATCATTATTAAAATTACACATATCATTCATGCTAAATCGAGATGACATTGCTTTGTTTTATTGAATCCATGATAAAATGCCAACTATTAAATTTAATTACTCCGTTTTTGAATGGCATTAAACTCAATTATTGCAATTGAAACAAAGTCATTTTTTTCACACACGAGATGTTTCAGCGTAATTGATATCGTGGCAGTTCCTTATCGGTCCTCCATCGCAGGAAACCGAACGAAAATGCGCCGCCATGCAATGGCTAGGCACGCAAGCCTTTTTTCAAATGCGACATATAAAAGGCGGGATTTTCATCTCGTAGACACATTCGAAATCGTACACAGTTTCGAAATAAACTAAAAGAAAAATGAAGCCGACCATTTTGATTTTTGCGGCACTTGTGCTTGTTTTTTGTGCCATCAGTATTACAGCTCAAGATCCTCCAGGAACAGATCCTCCTGAAGCTTTGAAACGAGTAAGTTTTTTCTCAATTATCTTTCATATTTTTCATTAAATTGTCCGCTGAATAGTATTATATGAAAGGCACTGCATAGTTTTAATGATATTGGAAATACATACTATATGTATGTTATTTTGATATCTTCAATTTTTTTCTCGTCAGTAACCAACCCATGTTCTATTTTTTTCTTTAATTTTAACACGTTTCATGCTATGCTAGTCATTGGTGACCAACTTTGGTAATGATTATTAAACTGCATGTACATTTGCATGTTTTGTGTAGTACATTTAAAAAATCTAAACAAGGAATCGCTTTGAAAAAAATAAAAATTCGAAAGATATTTTGATTTAAAAATATAAGACATGATTGATTTTCATATACTTAAATATATATATTTTTTATAGTTTGTTCGCCAAATGCCAAGCATGCCACCACCACCAAGTATGGATGGAATGAAAGATGCCATGTCAATGCCAGGAAGGAAACGAAGAGAAGCTAAAGGGGGTGGATCTATGCCGACCAGAAAAGGCTAAAAATGCTATTGATACGCATTATCTTTTATTTTCGAGCAAAATGATTCATTATAATTAAGACAAAAATAAATGAAAATGTTCTGAAATATATAATCAATAAATCTTTAAAAAAGCTGAACAGTTTTAATTTTTTGGGTACAATTTCGTTGAATTTATTTAGAATTTAAAATTTATTTTCAGATTTTGAATATTTAAAATAGTGACAAATTTTAAAATGTAAAAACATTTATGATTTAGTTAATCAAAATATTTTAGCGCTCATTTCAATTTTTTTTAAACATTAAAATTATGACTGCTTATTTCCCATTGTTTATATTGCTTATAAAATTGAAATATAGAAAACACACGATTTTTTTTATCTTATAAAACATATTTATTATTGAAAACAGTTGTGATAAAATTTTATTTGTTTTGAAGGTTACATTTTATGGTATGTATTTATGGATTGATCGAAAAGTAAATTGAAATAAAACCGTTTTTACACGGTTCTATGGAAAATTCAAAATTGAAAACTGATTTAGAAAAAAAATAATCGGTTTTTGTACATATAAATCCTAATTAGAACAATCTGAGACCAAGCTTGAGAAATAAGTAAATTAGCCAAAAAACTAAAATAAAAGGGCGTTTAGAAATGTCAGAACTTCAGACTATGTATTTATATTATAATATTAAAAAATATATATGGACACGTTTGACGTGTGTTTTATCGAGGTCTGACAATGAGCCATGTAGGATCAACGGTCTCACCTCGTCTATCAAGCTGGTGGTCATCACGATCGCAAAGTGGTCAACGAGGGCGCAGTCTGCTCAGCCCTCAACTCGTCTATCCCGCTGGTGATCACTGCGATAGTGCGATACGCTCAGAAGACAGCGACCACAAGGTCTGGTACATGGTAGACACACGTATCGTTGGCCTGAGAGCCTCCTCCGCTGGCATGAGAGGACTGGCTCTTATGGTACATAGGTATGTCCCTTACCGAAATACGACTTGGGCTAGCGCGGTAAGGCATAGCCTAGACTGCCGTATTTGTCTGGTAAGGTCTGCAGTGGATAACTAATAAATAGGCTGCTAATGATGATGATGTTTCGAAGAAAATAAAGACATTTACCTAGGACCACAAAAAAAATCACACGAGTTTTGTCTTTTAAAAACTAAACAAAGACTTTTAAGACAAATTAATTATATCGACACAGGGGGGAGGGGGAGAGAGTTTATTATTCCAATATTTACGTAAACTATCTCATAATCAGATTTATTTTCTTCAAAAAATATGATCTCCGCAATATAATGTAATAGTCAAACAGAGAGAAAGAGAGAGGAGGATCCGTTCATCTTTCTGCCACAACTTCCAGAATTTTTTTTTCGATCCGGTTTTTTTTTTATCTTAAAATCCAAGCTTCTCTTAAATTTTAATAACAAACCAACAAACCTGTGCATCAGAGCAAGCTAATAAAAAGCTTGAAAAATAGTTTGAGTTGGATTTTACTCAATTTCTACGAGCAGGGTGTCGTCATTCAATTCTTGTCGTTTTTCCGTTTCTACCTAGGTTGTTTTTGAGATAAAAATTTCAAAAATCATCATTGGCACTTGCAAACCTTTAACACATCTTCCAAAATATTTTTTGTTGCGGCACGTGCAGTTTTTCCCCAAATATTGAAACAGCATGCAATTTCTGATAAAATCTTCCCTCGGTTTAAATTCTACCATCGCAAAAACGGTGGTTTTTTTTAGTGTTTACAAGACGAAGGACAAAGCGTGACTGATTGTCAAAGTTGACCGTTCAAAGGATCGGACGTTATTTATCGAATGACCTGATATATCAAATCGTCATTTGTAAACATATCAGTCAGTTTCGCAACGAAAGCGGCTCGCCGTCGGCCATTTGTCGACCGCTGCTCGAACAGGTTGGCGTCAACACGTTATACAACCACTGCCTTCGTGCCCGTTGCTGCAACCTGTTGCAAGTGCCGGGTGCGTTTCGCTGTCGACAACTCTTTGTCCATCTCGGTAAGTGGATTACTCTGTGTATTGATTTTTAATTAAATAATGGTGGTTTTGCTCAGTTTCGACCTACCGTAGTCGATCGGTTTAATATCTATAGACGGACGTCGGCGTAAAATGTCCGCCGCTGTCATGGGGGGATTCCCCATATTGAAGTATGAAAACTTTCTAGTCGTGAATTATTAGTCTTCGCTCTAATAATATCCTAGGTTAATATTTGCGAGAAGTTTTTTTTTGTGATGGAGAAATTCTAAAAACTTTAAAAAAGTTGAATTTGCATAATTTAAGTAATGAGCATAAAAATAAAAAAAATAAATTCAAATATGTACACGCGAGGAAGTCCGTACATTGATGTATAAAGCGTGTCCTTCGATTTTTGTTTTTTTGTATTGTATTTGCATGATATTGATAGAGCAATCTATTTATAGCTTGAAAGGTCATGTGTCGTTTCACATCACTGTGTTTTGTAACCTAAAAACTTTAGAACGTTCGTATTTCTATGATTTTTTTTGTTTAAGCATTTTATAGTCGTTGATAATACAAATTTATTGATGATATTTGTATCTGTTTATTATTAATTCGATACATTTTAAAAATATACCTTTAATCGTTCAAACGAGCCAGTGACATCAGTAACTGACAAAAGTATTTAATACATATTTCAATATTTTCTTTAATTGATTTGTCATCGCAAGAATTTTTAGAAATTTATTTCATTTGAGTTTTTTCTAATTTAAAAAGATCTGAATTTTGTTTGTAATTTGTATTTGTAATTATATTTATATGCAGATATAAAGATGGCAAGCAATCCGCAGCAAGGTGTTCCGAAAAAAAACAGGAAAGATAATAACCCTAGTGCAAACTCAAAACCAAGGCAACAAAAACATAATCCACAAAATCCTCCAAACAATTCCCAAAATAATCAGAAAAACAATTCGAATACCAAAAAACCCGATGGTACGAAAAATAACCAAAATGTGAAAAATCAACAAAATGTAAAAAATCATCAGAATATGAAACAACCTCAACAGAAAGGGTTAGAACCATTTGTTTTTGTCAAGTAAGTGTTTACTTTATTCAAATAAAAATCTCTATATTTATTTTAATTATTTTAATTTCTTTAGAAAACCTGATGGTCCTCAGGCGTCGACATCTAGCATTTCTAAAACCGATCAGGTGTTGAGAGAGGTTTTGGATACTTTAGATTGCCCCGTATGCTTGGAATTTTTAAAAACACCTATTTACATGTGTGAAAGCGGTCACGATTTATGTTCCTTATGTCGTACAAAATTGCCTCTTCCAATTTGTCCACTTTGTAATACATCAATTACTAATCAACGTAATTTTCGTTTGGAAGCAATAGTGGAAAAAGTATTAATATATTGATATTTTTGTCTATATACAAATTCATTTTGATGTTTTTTTTCAATAATTTGCTTTTTCATTAGATGTCTACTCCATGCACAAATCAAAATCACGGATGTAAGTTTAGGGGATCTGTAGATGATGTGAAATTACATTTTGATAATTGTCATTTTAGACAAATCTTTTGTCCAATGGGAAAAGAATACAAACAATGCTTGTGGAATGGTAAATATTTTATTTGATTTTTTTTAATGAAAAATCTAAGCCAGCCTGTGGTGCAGCGGTAACCCTGCATGGATTGTCATTCGTAAGGATGATAGTTCAAGCCACGGGGATGGCCAGAGTAGGCTCCATTTTTAACAACTACTCGATTGTCTCAAATTGGGTATTTAACCATTTGACTCGAAAATAAGAGCTTAATCTCTCATTAATGAGATGATTCCAAAAAAATGGTTCCGATTTCTCACTCTATTGACCGCTGTACGAATTATATTTGCCGACGCTGCGATTATTGTGACAACTATTGCATGTGGTCGTCGGCGACTGGTGCAACCAGTGTGTGCCGTCCACGAGTTTGAGATCGGTCCTCCTTCCCTTTCCACCTACAAATCTCGCCATATGGCACCCATTGTCTCATGATGTTCCTTTATATGTGGAAAATAGACTAGTCCAGATACCATTACCAAATGACAACCCATGAAAAAAAATAAATGAAAAATCTATTGTATTAATTTTTTATCTTTAAAATAATTGCATTTAGATTATAATTGTGTAAAAAAATAATTTTATGTTATTTTTTTTATAAATTTGACTAGCTAATGGATTGGTTAATTTTAATCTGTGAAAATCTAAACACAGTAGAATAATACACAATCAAAATATAGACAGGCATTAAGCATAATTTTCACCTTTCAGGCGGTATATCTGAACTTCAAGCGCACTTTTCTGAAGCTCATCCGAAAAATATGATGTTGAAAGTCGGAAACCAAGTTTTGTTTGATAATTTTGATGTAAATAAACCTGATCAAGATTTGCAACTCATTACCCTCGGCAAATCTTTATTTTTGTATCATGTGAGAATTGATCCATATAATAAACTGGCTCTTTGGGGCATTCAATCTTTGGGAGTTCATAAAAACGATCAAAATGCCACTTACGAATTTCAAATATACAACTCAAAGAAAACGAAAAAAAGGATTTATGTAACTGAAGCTGTTCAACCGGATAATTTATGCACTGAAGAAATTTATAATTCTGGAAATTGTGTTGCTGTTCCGTTGCTTGCTTTGAAAAATTTCATTCATGAGAATAAAAAGTTTACTTTCAAATTTATCATAAAAAAGGCATCGACAGATTTAAAACCAGTGGAAAAATCTACTTCTGCAGTAGTTTCTGAAGAAACTGACATTGCATTGCTGTCAAAATTAAAGATTTTTTAAATAAATAATTTTTCAATTTTCGATTTTCTTTTACCATAAGGGTTGATGTAATTGTGCGAACCAAATTGGGTTTTTTTTCTACTTTATATTTTTAAAGTGTCTATTGTATTTATTACATAAGCATATGAACAATGCAGATCAACTTATTTATAATATAAATATATAAATATTATAAGTTGCTCTGTTATAATTTTATAATATGTATAACCGTTTTTTAATAATATGAAATAAATAATCTATATGATTTCATGTAATTATTTTTTTATTTTTTTTATTGAAAATAGTTGTGATATGATAAAATTTTATTTTTTTCGAAGAGTATATTTTTATGAAATAGTAATTTTTTTTAATAAAAAAACCTCTGCCTAACCTAAACATGTGTAAGTAATAAATACGTTCAGACTTTTGACTAACAATGAGACATGCGGCATTAGATTAGTGCGTTTAGTTTTACTGACTGAGAAATGTGGCGGTTGGTCCAACCCCCACGTTCAGTTTTTCTGTAAGGAAAGTGGATGTAAACACGTCATTTAGCGTAGTGTAGTTTACCCCAAACTGGCGTTACAAATATCAGAATATGGATGTGAGTGTGTGCGTGAATGCAGAGTACCAATTTATAACTGAGAACGAAAACGTCAAACTTTAGATGTTTCTGGAGTGCCAACTTAAATTCGTTCATGCGCTCAAGTTGTCTTTTACCGACAAAATATTATGTACGTATACTATAACGTCTATCGTGAGATTCTTTTAACACAAAAACACATATTGGTGCTTTCAGTTTCGTGTGAAACGTTTTTCACTTTAATTTGAAAATTTTAAAAAAGTGCATTTGGGTCGTGTGAGCATTCGTTATATGGGGGGCTTTGCATCTTGTGCCCCAACTGTCTGAAGTCACGAACCGCCCCTGAATAAGTTAATATGTTATAATTTTATTTGTATGATCTATTTTTTAAGAAAATTACCTTCCAACTGTTGGACACAAAAAAAATTGTATTTTGTAATCAAATATATTTTGCTATTGTGGGTGCTGGACAGAATAAAAGTGCATTAATATTGCATTTAATGTGTGAAAACATTCTAAGATAATTTTTATGGTGGCCAGAAGCTAACTCACACAAAGCAAATGCACATGAAGTAAACTCACATGAAGCGAGCTCACACGAAGCATGCTCAAACGAGGCAAGCTTACAGAAAGCAAGCTGACATGCTTTCGAAAATTTTCAAATTTTCAAATTAAAGTGAAAAACGTTTTACACGAAACTGAAAGCACCAAAATGCGTTTTTGTGTTAAAAGAATTTCACGTTAAACGTAATAGTATAGTCCATAATATTTTTTCAGTACCAAAGTAATATTTCTTGTTAAATGATAACGAAAATTTTCAAAAGCATGTGAGCTTGCTTCGTGTGAGCTTGCTTCCTATGAGTTTACTTTGTGTGCGTTAGCTTCCCCCAACCAATTTTTATCTATAAAAGGAAGTTGCTTTGAAGGTGCAATGTGATTTTGATATATTTTTTAATTTTTTATTGTAACTGTGTTCTCTTAATAAAACTTCAAATAAAGAGCGTTATTTCACTAGAAGTAATAAATATTAAAAGTAAATTTGTTGTTTTAAAAATAAAAATATTTATATACAAAAATGAAAATATCGTTTGTATTAAATGTATAAAATGAATACAATTTATAATTTTGTACTTTGTAACAATCTTGAAAATCTTTCTTCTTCCATTTTTTTGGCTATCTCCCAACAAGATTTATCAATGGTGTTATAGCCTTTGGATATACAAATTAATCTAGTGAGAATGAGCAATCTGTGAAGATCCTGTGCGTCCATTTCTCTCTTTTGAGAATTATTTTTTCGCATAGAAACAAAATCTTCTTGTATATACTGCGAAAATTCAGATGAATAAATGCAAGATATTGTGTATGTAATATATATAAAAAGAAACTTACCTCTGGCTCTTCTGTTATTTTGTAATCTATTAATCGAATAATAGTGAGATAAATTCTGATTTCATTAAGAATTTCCGACGTAAGATAATACTTGGCAGCTTCAAATGTTTCATTTACTATTCCTAAAGACGAATTGTCAGCAACAAGTGGAAGTGAGATGTCATTCTAAAAAAAAAAATTAAACATATACATACATATTTTAAATAAATACATATATAAGTTAGAAAGGCAGATTTTCATACATACAGGTAATAAAGATTTTCCTTCAGACAATATCAAAAAAGGAATATCACAATCGTATTCCATAGTATAAAATTTAAAATCATATTTGACTTTTTGGTTTGAAATAGCTTCTCCCAAAGTAGTTATACTTTGGACACCGGCACTGTTCAATTGACCAGGTTGCATTTTGGTTTCATCAATTACAAGATGAGTATTTTTTGTTAATTGTAAGATTCCACTAGTTAGTCTATTGCATTCATAATCTTTTCTGAAAGAAAATATTGTTATGAAAGAACAAAATTATGTACAATTTTATGAGTTCCTACTTTGGAGAGAATGCCAGATTATTCAAATTGTCTGTTGTTAGCGGTAAATAATAGCTTTTTGTCACTAAATTTTCGATCAAATTATATAATTTAATAGTATACTCAGGGTAATGATTTATAGGAATTTTCCATAAATTGAAAGCTAATTTTCCCAAAGCCAAAGCATCTTGACGAATGTGTCTGCAAATATAAAGTCAAATATAAAGATACATCAAAATTTATAGGTTTTTCAATATAACAGAGCAAGCTAATAAAAAGCTTGAAAAATGAACGGACACATGTGAAATAAGATGACATATCAGATAATCAGCAGCAAGACTATCACCCAAAAAAACTTGAGTAAATATCTTGTGTAAATGATCTCTAGCTCTTTCTGATTGTATCCCCATTATTTCTGTAACAGCAAAAAGAGACAAAAGTCAATATGAGTTTAAAAATTTGTGTAATTTGAATATTTCTAGAATTATTCAAACCCGTAGAATATTCTTGTTTCACTAATGGGTTGTAATGTTTCATTCGTTCAATATGAATAGCATGAATACGTGGAACTAAACTTGGAGGAGGATTATGAGTCAAAACTTCAGCATCTGGATTTATTTCATTTTCATTGTGAGCATTACCGTTCCAATGATAACTTAGTGCGGGATCTACTGATAAAAAGCCAACAATTTCAACCATTTCGTTTAGTTTTAAATCATCAAAATTGTCATAAACCTAAAGTGCAAAAAAAATCAAGTTATTTTAATGAGTAGAATATTTTAATTATTAAGGTAAAATTTTAACGAGTAGAATATTTTAATTATTAAGGTAAAATTTTAACATTTACTTTCACTAAGCAAACTTTTCCATCATCGTTTGGCAAAGGAAAATTCAGTATATGGTCTCGAGAAACATTTCCTAATTGATTTTCAATGCTGACACTTCGTCTCATCTCTTTATTTGGGTTGGCGTCAGAATCAGTTTCCATTTCATTGGAAGATTCACAATTTTCCACAAGATCCAAACTTCTCTTTGTTCTTGTGTTTGAGTCAATATTTTGATATTTCGAAGTGCTCGGAGGATTGACAAGATGAGACACAACATTTTGGCTGTTTTCAGCAGATTTAGCCCAAGAGTTGAGTCCGGGAATTGATATTACTGTAATGGTTTGCCTTTCGGCACTTTTGAGTTTCGACGAATTGTAATCTATCACTTCGAATTCCTACGATGTACAAATATTTTTAATTTTCAATTTCACACATAATTGTAAACGAGAAAAACTTACTCTAATATCGCTAGTGTCTCGATATTTTCCCGAACCTATGCGCGATTCTTTGGTTTGCTTATTGAATATTTCAAAATTTTCAAAGTAGAACTCTGGATTGTGCATGTCTTGAATGGTTCCTCTAAATCGCACCAAGTGCCCATCTTTCAAATATTGCAAATCCACCGAATTCATCAAGGGTATCTGGATATTTGAAGAGACAAAATTTAGTAAACAAATTGGAAAGGTTATTCAAGGTCAAATTTAAATCTAGAGGAATTGAATAGTTTCGAGAGTATAGGTATTCTGAATGGGTGAGTTTTGCTATGTCGAAAAGTGTTCGAGTTGCACAACATTTACCTCGTGAATTCGATTTGCTAATTCGGACCATGGGGTTGGATCTTTCGAAATAGAACCTTCGGTCCAGCAAAGCTGGCTAGCTCCACATTCGCATCCATTCACTAGGCTACCGCTTTTCTCCATTTCTTCGATTCGACTATACGATTATTCACTGATATGTCGAGAGCACCAAAACGCGCAACTCGAAACGTTCAACGTGACGTTCGACTAGCTCTAGTTCCCCGTTCCCGCTCACCGCCATCTAGGCATAACCACTTAATAATTATCCAGTGTAAACTTATATAATTCGTAACTTTTTTTAAAAATTTCACACATTCTTATCGTATTTATTTGGTCATCCTGACAGATTTGTATTTTAATATGAATAAAAATGTATTATAAGAGCTTAAATTAAGATTTTTAGCGTATTCATGAGTTAATTTTTTTTCTAACAAATATTGAGCGTAGTTTGAAGGTCATATTTGTCAATTTTTAACCATATCCTATTGTTAACGAGTTTTGGGTTTCCTTATTGTGCTTGTACAGTAGCACCTTTTGCCGTCTGAACTGTTAGCATGTGCAAATTCAGACGAAATGATTTGTAAAAACTGTCAAATATAACTTTTCTAAAACATGTACAATTACAAATTACGCTAAAAATTCGTTAATTTTTCATGTTATTATTCATCGCTTATTATTCGTTAAATTGCAAAATTTTTAATAAACAATTTACGTACCTAAATTGTAGGATTACCTATTTATTTTAATTTAAGGAAAATAAACCAGGGCTTCAAACCGTAATTGTTTTGGTTCCAGTTTTCGGTTCAGCTCCGAGTTTTCAAAAAAACCATACACTTACAAAAACCGACTGTCCGAAAAATTCAAAAAATATTTTCTAAAAAAACAATACTTTTCAAAAATATTCAAACGTTCGGATGTTTGAATATTCGAAAATTTTTTGCTGAACCGAAATAAAGCAATATTTTTTCTGGTTCAGTTCCGGTTTTCGTTCCGGAAACAATTTATGTTTTTAGCGGTTTTCATTTACGGTTCAGTTCCGGTTCAAAGCCCTAAATAAATGATATAAAGGAGAAACGAAAACAATTTTCAGTTGTACGTCACGAAAAACGTTGTTTTGAGCTGCGGGCGTCGCCCTTACGTCAGTGTGGGGGCGATTGACAGGTGGGCGAGTTATTTGTAAGTTTCCTACTTTCCAGATCTTATTTATTTCTCCATCACACTCTTCGATGGAAGATATATTTCAATGGTGCCGAGATGGGAACGCCATGCAAGTGCGCGTCTGGCTGGACGACACGGAGCACGACATGAATCTCGGGTGAGCTTCCCAAGACTGTTATCGTTTCTTATCCCGATTCGCACGGTTCGCGATTAAAGTGCATTATCGGACTCAAATATCGCAGATAAGCCAGTAAACAAAACGTGTTTTCGTATTTGATGCAGGGACGATCATGGCTTCAGCCCGTTGCACTGGTCGTCTAAAGAAGGTCATATCAAGCTCGTCGAGATGTTGATTCAACGAGGAGTCCGCATTAATGCTACAAACAGAGGTGACGATATCCCTCTACACTTGGCAGCTGCTCATGGTCATCGGAATATTGTGCAATTAGTAAATTATTTTTATTTAGATCACATAGTTATTCTTATTTTTGTTTTGTTAGTGTTGCTGATTTTTTTTGCTGTTTTAGTTGTTGCAAAATCGTGCAGATGTCAATTTCATTAATGAGCATGGCAACACGCCTCTTCATTATGCTTGTTTTTGGGGATACGGTCCGATTTGTGAAGATCTTGTGAACGCCGGTGCTCTCGTTTCATTGGCAAATAAAGATGGAGATATGCCGTTGGATAAAGCAAGAGGTCAACTTTCTCAAAGGTAAACTATATTGGTGAAGAATTTGTATGATTTACTCTAAATATATGGTAGTAATTCAATTTTTTTTATTTTTTAGACTGCAAGAATTAGCCATCGAAGCCGGACAAGACTTGAACAAAATACACTTTAAAGATCAGTCCTGGTTAGGGTTAAAAACTCGTAGCCGCGACGCCACATTGTCGCGTCACAAAGGCATCAACATAAACGAGTTGGCTTTACACACCCGTATTGCCACTACACCCTCGGGTAGGTTTTGCAAATCAATGACACATTCAAATATTCGGAAAATCTGCTAATATATATTTATTTTTATTCAGGAGATACATGGCGCGGCCGCTGGCAAAAGAACGACATAGTAGCTAAAATTTTATCTTTGAGGGAATGCACAACTCGCATTCAAAGGGATTTCAACGAAGAATTCCCAAAACTTCGAATTTTCTCACATCCGAACATCTTGCCTGTTGTTAGTATATCTATTAAATTCTTAAACATACATTAATTATTTCACATGAACTATTTATTATTGTTAATCTTATCTATTTAGGTCGGTTGTTGCGTGTCACCACCAAACTTGGTTGTGATCTCACAATATATGGCATGGGGTTCTTTATATAATTTGCTGCACTCTGGTGGTGGAGGTGGACGCGGTGAATTAGGAGGAGTCGTTGTCGATGCAGGAGCCGCTGTGCGTCTCGCATGTGACGTTGCCAAAGGAATGGCGTTTTTGCATTCATTGGATAGGGACAAAATAGTTCCCGCTTATCATTTAAATAGCAAACATATTATGGTAATTTTAGAATTATATTTATTTTTTGTGTACAATTTTTGTTTTGATGGTAAAAAAATATTGTAGATCGACGAAGATCTTACGGCTCGTATAAATATGGCAGATGCCAAATTTTCATTCCAAGAAAAGGGAAGGATTTATGAACCTGCTTGGATGGCTCCAGAGGCATTACAAAAACCAGCCGCAAAGCGAAATTGGGAAGCAGCTGACATGTGGAGTTTCGCTGTACTTTTGTGGGAATTGGCCACAAGAGAGGTTTGTATTTTTCTCTTTATTTAATGGATTTATTCAATGTAAATTCAATAATTTCAGCGATACGTTTGAAACATAAACTAGTCAAATTTGATTTAATAACAAAGATAAAAAGTTTTATTGATTAGATTGAGCTACAAGTCATTAAATTCAATACTGCAGTTATATAATACATTTCAAAGTTTTGGCACATCGATTAAAATATTGAACTGCTTAGCAATATCAAAGTCTTAATAATATTTATATAATTCATATAATGTTAATAATAAATACTGACTAGCTTTGACACATCACTCAAATAACTTAATTTACAACATTAAAAGAATAAATGGCACTGTTATGATTTGAAATAATATTTTTATCAATACATTTTACAAATCTTTTGAATGTAGTTCTTGCACTCTTTCTATTTTATCTTCGTTATTTTTGAGTTTATCTTCAGTTATAGTTATTTGATTTCTCATCTGAAGAACGGAAATCTCATGCTTCAAAGCGGCTATCCTTTGTGAATCTTCCGCAAATTTTATGTTTATTAACATTTGTTCATAATTGGCTTTGCTTTCCATATCGATGCATTTCTGTTCACTTTCTTTAAGTTTATTCCCTAAATCTTTTACTCTTTGTTGCGATTGTTCAATTTCTTCTCTCATCCCTTTATTTTCTTCATCTTGGCGGCGTAATTGGTTGGTGGATACTTGAACTTGGGATTCGAGTTCCATAACTTTTAATCTCAATTCTTGCAGCTCAGCTAAAGATTCCATCTCTCTTATACGTATTGTCATTAAATCTTCTTCTTGCCGTTGAACGTCGACTCCTCTGTTTTCCCAAGCCCTTATAATTTTTTTGGGAGTACTCAAAACTCCAGACGAAGATTGAGCAGTTCTGCTTTCTTGTCTGTGTTCTTGTAAATGTTTCATCCACGCTTCAGACATTTCGGTCACTTTTTGTTTTAATTCTTTCATAGCCAAAGTCGCTTCGGCTTCTCTCAATTTTACAGCTATCAATTCTTCCTGTAAATGCGCCACTGAATTGTCGACTACAGTTTCGTGCATACTCTTTTTGTCTTGTTCTAATTCAGCAATACGAGTTCTCAGTTCTCTTATCGTTGCTTCGTTTTCTGCCTCGCACAGTCTTATTTTCATCAATTCTTTCTGTAAAGACTCTATCATTTCATTTTGAGTTTGTTTCGTATCGGAAAGTTGAGGCAGTTGATTTTGTTCAATATTTTGTATACGCAAAGCTTGTTGTATTTTTTTCTCAGCTTCGGTGAGTTGTCTTTGTAAATTTAATTGCGCTTCTTTTGCTCTCGCCCTCGCTTCTTCGCCTCCGACGCCGGCCAAACGACCTGCCAAAGCGGCACCTTCTTTTTCTAACTGTTCAATCGAGGCTATCAGAGTTGCATTTTCTTGTTGAAGTCTTGTCAATTCGTTTTCCATTATTTGATATTGATTTTTTTTCTCTGTTTCAGGTACCGTTTGCTGATTTGTCGCCCATGGAATGCGGAATGAAGATTGCAATGGAAGGTCTTCGTATATCTATCGGCCCAGGTATAGCCCCTCATATATCGAAATTGATAAAGATCTGTATGAACGAAGATCCGGGAAAGCGGCCGACGTTCGATATGATAATACCTATTTTGGAAAAAATGAAACGTTAAATTTCACTTTAATATTTTTAAAATGATTAACTGAAAAAAAAAATTGACAATCGAGCCGTTGATTTCATAACTAGCACTGTAACGGTGTTACGCTTCTAACGTACTCATTTTATTGTAGCGAAATTTCGTTTCGATCTGGGAGAAACCGAAACAGAAATTCAGAGTAATCTTGTGCCATACGGTTTCTCTTTTGTATACTAAATTTGTAATCAAGTTCATTACTAATATAATTATATTTATTTTATAATATAGTATTAAATATATTTTTTCAAATAACCCACCTAGAATCTATGAATACTAACGTGTATCGAATACTAAATGTGAAATATTCGAATATTCCCAGAGATCGAATGTTATTTTCCGAATATTTAGTTCGAAAGTGCCTTTAACTAAAAATATATCGTCGGCTACGAAGTCCACACTTCCGCCGAACCGGTGCTGTACATTACACGCCTTTACGCGTGCCTGTTTATTTAACTCTATATAATTTATTTTGAAATGTTTATACACTGAATGTTTTGTAATAAAAGAATAATTGAAATAAAGAATTGTTTTACTAAAAAACGACTTTATATCGACATTAAACAACAATATGAACCCTTCAAGCGGACAAATGCTCGCAGTGGTGTAGCGCCGCCTTCAACTGATGCAGCAACTGCAGCAAATGCTGGTGTCCGCACCGGAACCTCAGCGGGCCGGAGCCTCCGCACGCAGGGCGCAGCTCCACAATGAGCGAGGCCTCGGGCGCGTGCCTGGAGAGGGCGTCGGCCCCGACCACGCGCAGCTGCCACCTGACTTCGGAGAGGTGGGGGGGTGGCGCGGGAGGGTGCGCCCCCACGCGTCGACGCACGCCCTCCGAGAGAACCCGCATCGGTGTGGTGTTGGGTATGTGAGTATGGCGTGAGATGGGCTTATCGATCGGTGGGGTTTTGTTAGGTGGGCGTTCACTCGAGGATGTGTGTGTTGGGAGGTTTGGTTGTTTTTTTGTTTGTTATGCTTTTCGGGTTTGGTATGGAAATGTGTTTGGGTTTGGGGATTCGTTTTTAATTGAAAAATTGCGTTCTGAAAATATTTAAAAAACAAACGACTTTATTTTCAAAAATATTTTTTGTTGAACCGAAATGAACTGATGTTTTTTCGGTTTTCGTTGAGGCTGGAATTTCAGTTTTGGTTTACGGTTGCAGTTCGGTTTCGGTTCGATGCCTTGATGTGTTAAAAATGCTGAAAGGAAAGGTTTGGATAGTTTCTTTTAATTATTTCGTTCTTCTTCAAGTGCCATGTTCTTTAAGGACGTTGGCAACCAGTAGACCCATCAAAATCGGTTCGCAGACGTTTTACCAAATGGCACCACCGCATACAATCCTGGCACATACCGACAGTAGCACACACGATATTACAACACCGAGTGAAGACAATCCGCGAAAAATTTCAAAATAGTATGATTAATTATAAAGCTTTAATTGGATCATTTAACCATCATGTAGTCCTCCGATTGTTCTAAAACTTATCGTGTGTGCTAGTGGGGTTTGAGGTACACATCAACCCTAAATATCAAACTATGGATGAGTATGTGTGTATGCAGTTTTAAAAACATAAAATTTGACTTTGTTTCGTTCCCCAAATCGTTACCTTTAGCTTTCGATTGTTCAATTTATAATTGCAGGGTTGTATGTATTTTACTTTTAAAAATATAAGTTTCATGGCTGACTTTTTTTTCAAAGACCAAAGCGTTTGACGTTTCGTACGATATAACCTACACGCGTTCAATATTTACTTATCTCGTTATTTTGACGTTTCGTGTTAGGTCGTTTCTGATTCGTTTTGCACTTTGAAGTTTTCAGTTTTCATTATGGGCTCAAAATTCCTGTCTTTTTATTTTTATTATTTTCTATGAATATAGGAATCGGATAATTTTTTAAAAAAAATGGGGAAATTCGGTCTCGTATCGGGACAAGCCATAACTTTGGCTAATAGTATTATAGGTGTTGGCATTTTAGCTATGCCGTTTTGTTTTCAGCAGGTATATTGTATACGTATTTTGATACTATTGAAAAAAAATGAATTGTAACTGACCCTAAATTAATATTGCAGTGTGGCATAGTACTATCTATTGTCCTATTAATTTTAAGCAGTTTCATGTCAAGGTTAGCTAGTCACTTTTTATTAAAGTCCGCTATAAAGTCTAGACGAAGAAATTTCGAAGTTTTAGGTGAGATCAAATGGTTTTTTTTTTCGATGAATTCTCTATCTATAAAAATTCTTCTTTTTTAGCCTTCCACGTATTTGGAAATGCGGGAAAATTTTGTGTAGAAATTGGTATAATAGGTTTCATGATGGGAACGTGTATAGCATATTTCGTAGTTGTAGGTGACTTAGGACCTCAAATAATAGCTAAAATGTTCGGGATTAATTACAGCAATCATTTAAGGTAAATTTACTTATTTGAGTTGGTATTTATATATTTTAATTGTAATTATTAATTGTTTGAATCATTTTCATAGGACAGGAGTAATGGTTATCGTATCTTTGTTCTGTATATTGCCAATGGGTTTGTTGAAAAATGTAGACAGCTTAAGTAATGTTTGTGTGATTACCATTGTGTTTTATTTTTGTTTAGTCTTGAAAGTAAGCATTATTTTTACATTTCTATTATTTTTTTACTTATAATAATTTTGCTCTTTCTTATATTAGATAGCTGCAGAAGCGGCTAATCCATTGTTTAGTGGAGAATGGATAAAAACTGTAGAATATTGGAAGCCAGATGGAATACTAAGATGCCTACCCATTTTTTCCATGTCTTTATTTTGTCAAACGTAAGTGTAACATACAGGTAGTGATTTACAATCCTATTCTGAAATGTAATCGATGTATATTAAAAAAGAAAAATCATTTTCAAGACAATTATTTGAAATATACGATATGCTTCCCAATGCTTCTTTGGAAAAAATGAACATAGTCACAAAAAATGCAGTAACAATCTGTACAGTGGTTTATATCCTTGTAGGAGTTTTTGGATACATTGCATTTTATGACCAATCAATATTAGGTATTTTGACATGACTTACCAAGGTTTCCATTTAAATGTGTGTGTGTGTGTCTGTTCATAATAAATATATTTTGCATTTGTTCAGGGAATATACTCACAAACTTTAGTCCAACAATAATGACTGATGCCATCAAAATGGGCTTTGTAATGTCTTTAGCTTTTAGTTTCCCTCTGATAATATTTCCTTGCAGAGTGAGCTTATATTCACTATTATATAAAAAGGTTTGCTTTTTCTTTTTTTCTTTGAAAAAAAATAAAAAAAAATCTAACAAGGATTTTTTGTTAAAACAGGGACAAGTAGGACCTCATGATCTCATGAGTAATCTAATGCCAGATTCGAGGTTCAAATATCTAACCGTTTTCATAATCAGTACAACTCTTTTAATAAGTTTGATGCTGCCAAATATTGAATTGGTTTTAGGATTTGTTGGCTCTACAATAGGAGTGATTATTTGTGTAATATTTCCTGCTACATGTTTCATATGCATTACAATAAAAAACACAAATGAAAGAATACTGGCCCAGGTAATTTTTTAATGTAAAAATAAAATTTCACTATATATTTATATATAACAAAAAAAAAATAGTAATTAATGTTATTATAGATCGTGTTATGTTTCGGCATAATAATTATGGTTTTGGGAACTTATGCTAATCTTCAAGCGACAGAAATTGATAATATAAACTCTAGGTATAAACTAGAGATAAAACAAAATAAATTTGAGAATAAAATTTTGAAAGATTTTCATCATGATGTTTCCAAAAATAAAGAAGGTTCGATATTATTGATTAAAAAATAGATTTCATTAAAGATACATGATTTTATAATTTTTTAGATATAAAATTGGAAAAAAAAATAGTACAAAAAGTTAATAATGAAAAAATAGAATCCAGATTAGAACCGCCAAATCCAATACCTCCAAAAGAAGATTCAAATATAAAACATAATTTAGTAGAAAAAATAAGCAATTTGAGTCATGAAAGTATTAAAAAAGATACAATCATCAAAACACTAGATACAAATGACAAAAAAGATAAATCAGATATCAAAGAAAATAATAATAAGAATGTGAAATCAGAAATAGTACAATCACTTGATAATAAAGAAAATGACTCTATCATAAAAAACAAAAATGATGAAATTAAAAAACAAGATTTGATAGAAACAATCAAGAGACACGAGAAAGAACAAAGAGAAATAATTCAAGAACAAAAAGAAATTTTGAAAGAAATAAAAAAGACCCAAAAAGAATTGGAAGAAGAGAATCATTTGAAAAAAGTAGCAGATAATACTTTGAATGACATTGAAAATAAGAAGATTGCAGTTGAAAATATACAAAAACTAGCAAAACTCGCTATAGAGAGTTTAGGTGGCAAATTGGACATTGTAACTGAAAAATCAGATCAAGCGATCAAAAAAATTTTGACCTCAACTGAAAAATTAGTTAATGAAAATAACGAAAAAAGAATAAGTAACATTGAAGATGATAGAAACCGTAGTTCTAATATTTCTAAGGTATTACACATTCATAAAGAAGATGAACCTGATTCATACAAATTGGGTGAAAGTCTCAAAGAGCTTAAAATTAATAAAGGTGTTAATGATGGAAAATTGCCGAAGCCTGTTCTTGTTGTAAAGCCACCAATACCTATTGCATTATCAATGATTAAAGAAAATGTAAAAGCTGTACAAAGTAATAAACAACCCGTAGAAAAAGAAACTAATAACAATGTAATCAATAATGAAGAACCAAATCAAGATGATGTGAATATAAATCAAAATAGTTACATTGGTGCCCAAAAAGATATGTTACAAATGAACATGCCCTACAACAATAATCCTAATATTTTATCAGAGCAAAAAGAAATTCAAAGTAATTTAATTGAAAAGACAAATCAAAAACTAGATGAACCAAACATAAGTGAAAAAAGTTATATAGGTGGCAAACGAGATATACTGGAAATACACGAAATAAATTCCATTACTGAGAATAGGATAAACAACAGGCCCAAGCGAGAAATAGAGAGTTGTGAAGAAGGTCAAAACTTGAAAAATGAACTGTTAAATCTCAAGCAAGATGAATCTGATAATGAAATAGATTTGAAATTATCTATTACGTTAACAGAACCAGAAAATAAAATGAGGAAACAGTCATCTATTTACACAATAAATTCATCAAAAACTGATTTAATTAAACAAGCTATTGTTAATAATTAAAAAATGTTAATAAATATGTACAGCATATTAAAATATACATTGCCTTACAAATAGCACAAAAAAATCTAGTACTGTAATTTATTTTTCAATAAAAAAAATAAAAAACTAAAATTAACATTTTTATCAAAAGTATTAAATTGAAAAATCTTTTTTAACAAATGACACAAAAAATCAATTCGAAAATTTCAATAAATATATGAATTTTAATATTTTATTTTTATTCTTTTATAAATTTTAAAGGCTGCACAACTTCATGAGTTCTAGATTTTCTTTTGAATTTCTGTTTGTGTAATGTTTCTTCAACTACACTCTGACGATCTTTTTTTGTTACTGGCGTGTTGAAGATTGATTTACGTGGTTTTCTGTAATGGTCATATTAAATTATCATAGATGGATTTTTTTTTTGAAAATAAAATATGAAATTAATAAATACGTTTTGCGCGACGGGGTTGTGACATCGTCCAAATTTGAGACCGATGATTCACCATGAACTGATGCAGCTTTAGACTTTCTTGTGCGCTTTGGAGTTCCTATTACTACTTCTGTCTCTGAAAATAAAATTATAATAAAAATAATATGAATAAAATACATTAACAGGTCACATATAAAAATTACCTTTAGATGTAGAAGGAAGTATCTGTGTTTCAACACTTTCTGTCGTTTCTTTTTTATGTGAAATTTTCTTGGGAGTTTCATTCTCAGTTGTGAATACTTCAAGTTCACTTTTCTGTTCAAAAATAATCATAATATATTAATTCAAACCAAGAACATAATATTCATGTCTTTTTAGGACATAGTTTTTAAATTTGTATAATTAATCAAATGCAATTAGGCTGTGGATGCACTAATTCGACTAGCATGACTAAAGACATTAAGTATGGTGCGTTGAATCTTGAGTGATGACGCCGCTTCCAAGGTTAATGCATCATTCGGAGAACTCGCCTCCCAATCTACCTATAGTACTTTATGGTTTTAACTACGCTAGTCAGGCTTGTGTGCATGGGTGCTTAGATAAGATATAATCTTAAGAAATATTTGAGAAATATTATAAGTATAATTGTCATACTTTTGAATCAGTTGAAAGTCTTCGAGATTTTCTTGGTGTACTAAGAGCTTCTATGGCTCTATTAAAAGACTGCCTTCTTAATTTTGTGTTAGGACTTTCTGTTATACTTTCATCCTGAATGATTGAGAGAATTGCAGGACTGTTGGATCTGGCTGGGCTTTCTCGAATATCTATTTTTTTCATATCAAGTACACACAGGATAGTTAAAATGGTTTTATAGTATTTTATCAATATAAGATGCAATTAAATTAAAAAAGATAATATATTACCTGTAATTAATCTCGATGATCTTCTTGAACGTTTTGATCGTACAGAATCTGGTGTAGTTTCTTTTGTTAGAATGCCTAGAAAAAAAAAAATCGAATATTACTATGCAACAAGTGGTAATTTGGAATAATAATAATAATAATATATTAGTATGTATAAATGTAAAGTAAAAATAAATTAAGTTGTGCATAACAGAAGCAAATAAATTCGGATCGGTTACCTGATTCAATTTCCGGACGATTTGAAATTACTGATGATTCTCTACTAAAAGTGTAAACTTCGTTTAATATTGCACTTTCTTCTGGATCTGGAGGACCTAAATTATGGAAAAATAAATTATACCTATATAAAAATTTTCAAAAGAAAATATTCATTGCAATCATAGTGATAACTAAAAATGAAATTCACCTTTGTAATCGTTTTTGTCGAGTAAAAGAATAGGATCCAGAGTTTCAGAAGTTACATTACTATCAACTGATTCACAGTCAGAGTTGACACTGTCAATTACAGACGCGTTCATTTTTGAGTTAACTATTTTACCTTTTTCAATAACAATCGAAGAACTAGATCTTTCTAGTAGTGTTTTCTGATGTCTTGTTAATCTGTAAATATAATATTTGCTTAAATATGTCATGAAAATTCAATAAAATTATTAAAAAAGTATGAAAACATAAAACAAAAAAAACCTTCTTGAAGAAGAATATGAAGCAATATCAATTGAACCTTGAGTAGTATCTTTGATCGAAGATTTTGTTTTATTTAACCAAGATTTGTTATCTTCTGTGTGAGACATTTCTGGTATAACAGACAAATTAGGTTTGACAAATGCCAAAACTGATCGTCGTGATTTTCTGAGTGATGAAATTGATTCTTGATCACTATCGATTGAAGATTGAGATGTAATCGAAGAATTAAGCTTAGAGGTACTTCTCAAAGAACGTCTAGAGCTTTGAACTGATGCCACACTGTCACTGTCACTATCGATACTTTCACGTGGAGTTTTAGACTGTCTTCTTGATTTTGGTGTTTTTGAAGATTTTGAGGGGGTTGTATAGATTTCAACAGAACCACTAGGAGTAGAATTTATTTCGGATATAGATGCAGATGTTGTATATTTAACAGGAGTGATAGGCTTTTCCACAGAATTATCTACAGAACTTAAATTGTTATCAGATTGTTTCGGATTTACTTCAAGTTTTTCATTTATTTCATCAAATTGGTCATGCACTAATGTAGTATTTATTTCTTCTATATTTTTAAAATTGGTCACATTAGTAGTATTATGATCATCATCAATTTTAGATAAAATTGTAGGAAGTTTATTAGAGAACTCATCATTTTCATTCAATTGAATTTCGGATTCTGGGTCATTATTTTCTATGTTTTCAGATATTGGTGTGTTTAACTCAATATTTTCATTTGACATCTCAATAATTTTTTCAATATTATCTCCACAGTCCATTGTATTAACCTGCAGAATAATATCAAATATTATACGTTAATTATTTAGTAATTACAAAAAAAAAATTATTTTCACTAACCGAAATGACTTGATGCAAATCTTCAGAATCATTTTCAACTGCAAACGAAGTTATAACATCAATTGGTATATTTGTAATATTTTTAATATTGCTATGATTTTCAAGGTCAGCAGTATCAACAGTACCAAAATTACTTTTTTCAGAATTATCAGAATCTATTACACTATTCAAAATAGAATCTCCTTTTCCAAGAATATTCGAATTCATATTAGAATGGTCACCACAGCTAGTGTTTTCAACATCATCAATGCAATCTTCACCGGGAGTTTGTACAGTAGTTCGTTTCGAATTAGAAACACTGAGAGAAACATCATTATTACGACTAGTCTGAAATTTATATATACTCAAAGACGTATCTGGTTCTTTATTCATATTGTCAAAATCATTTCCACTTTGAGAATAATTTGAACTCTCAAAACTCTTGCATGATTCAGTAGATTTTATTGCAATGATCGAATCATTTGACTCAGATTTGTGGTATTCTGGTTCATGAGCAACTGTAGCAAATGAAGCATCTGAAATAATTTCTTCTGATACATCAGACGCTAGAATACTCGTATTGCTAACTATACTTGAATTACAAAGAAATGATATAGCCGCTGTTTTTGATAATGATTTGTTCATATTCTGCACATCATTAGTGAGAGAAATATTGTTTTCTTTGATTTCTTGAGTACTATTATTGAGATTAGAAGAATCTTTGAATTTAGAATCTATAGGCGTAATGGTAGAATTGAACTTAGGTGATGAGGTCTTTGTTTTCGGTGAACTTACATTTGGTGACAATGATCTGAAATATAATATAGCAAAAATTATCCGTTTATCATTATAAAAGTTTCATAAATTGTGAAACCTTGTAAAAATGAAATTTTTACTTGTGATTTTGAAAATATAATTATTATTTCTACCTTACCTTATACTTTCTTGGAAAGAAGAATCTTTGATATGAACATTATCGGTGCATGAATGATGAATGCTTTTTCTTGGAGATATATTAGTTGGTGAAAAATGTTTATTGAACTAAAAAATTAACAAATTAATTACTCCCCTGATCGAAAAAAAAAAGGAAAAATATAAACTTACATAGTCACTTTTAACAGGATCATAATTGCATAGATCACTAAAACTGTCATGCATGTCAGATAGGTATTCAGACAATGGTGAAGGTGAATTATTTCGGGAAGGAATTTTGAATCTAATTGATCTTAAATGAAAAATGATACATTATTTTCTAAAAAAAAAAAAAAAAAATTAAGTAGGTAAAATAAGTCATACCTAGATAGATTATCAGATTGAGTGTATTGGCTGTTTGTTTCCATTTCATCATCAGTCTCAGCAAGATACCTTGAATACATGGGAGATGAATTGCAATATTCTCTCAATTTCCGTACCTAAAATATTATTTACAATAATATTAAATTAAATACCTTGAAAATTAACTTAATTGTGAATAAAATAAATAAAAAAAAACCTTCAAAATGCTTTGAGGGGTGGATTCTCTTCGTAATGATAATGCTTCTGTAGAATATTGGCTACTAACACTGCCTGGATTCCATTTAGATTTTCTCTCAATAACGGGCGTATGTAGAAGAGTTTTAATTTCATTGGAGAGCTTAGGGCTGATATTATCGATTTTTTCTGAGGATGCTTCATTTGTTGATTTATTTAATTTAGTTTTTTTTGAAGGCGTTTCATCAGGTGTTGTACTCATTTTTTCGTCAAACCTAATAAATAAATGAACAAAAGATAGAGAAAACTAAAAGTATTTGAGTGTATTGTGTTGCTTACACACATAGAAATTGATTTAGTTAATTTTGGAGTGCACAAAAATGGCGTTTCTTCTATTTGATGTAATCTTTTCAGACCACGTATAATACATGATTTATTCATCCATGTTTCACTAGCTTTATCTATAGTTTCCTGTAAATATAGTATATTTAGTGAGAATTCATATAGTTGAAATTTGATTTCATATTGAATAAGAAAATTACTTGTAATAATGTTGATTTGTAAAAAGTAGGTTTGGGTGTTTTGGCTTGAACACTGACAGTCATTGGGACAGGGATATTTGCTGCAATAAAATTACAATTTTAGTATGTTTATTTTAGTTTTGTACGTATTTAAGAAAATCATACATTTGTGACTAGATGAGTTATTGTTACTGGTATAATTGGCTAGTTGTCTAGTGATAGGTGGTAATGTTTTACAATAAAGATCTACAAGTTGATCTCTAGTTTCAGTTTTATAAACATGTTCTTTTTTCATAGAAAAATCATTAGTTATATCATACGGAAGTTGACTTTTGCCAGTGAGACGTTTCAATTCTTCATTTGCTTTTTGTGCTTCAATGTATCTACGAAAATATATGATAAAACACTGATCGAAAGGCAAAATAATAATGTAATTATCTTACCTTGATCTATACAAATAATACATAACTAGAATGTCACTTGAATAGGGGTCATCAATACTTTTGAGAAATTTGACAAATACGGTCTCTTCGTGTTTAGAGAGAGGAAGCAATAGAACTTTAGAGAGGAGACTCATATTTTTGCAACCTAAGACAATTTCAAATTCACAATAAATAATACTGCGTTAACATATTAAAACTATGATAAAAAAAATATGATACCGCTGAAAAATATTTTAAGGCGATCTTCACGCTCTGCTGTGGATAAATTTTTAGTTGTGTCTTTATTTAAATTAAAGGCTTCATATACTAAGCCTCGAGATAGAAAAAGATTACTACAAGCTTCCCAATCATCATACAATTTGCACACATTTTCATTTGAAGAATAAGGTTTTCGAACATGCAAATATTGAAGCGCAGATTGGGTTTTTTTTTGAACCAATAAAGAAGACAATACAACGTTATGTTGCCATTGTGAAAGGCAGCCGCCTGCCAACACACACTGCAACTGATTGAGCGCCAACTAAAATTTGAATCATAATATAAAAAAAGGTATAATGATTTCTATAATTGTAAATAAAATAATAAATAGAAATCAAACTTGAAAGTCTCTGTGATCTAAATGCCAAAATGCTTGAGTTACTTTAATTGCAGTATTACTTAAACCAAACATTGTTGGGAATTGCATTAATCGTTTAATGACATTTTCATATCTGCCAAATGTATAAAAATAATATAAACATATAAAACTATTCTAACAAAAAATAAATTCTAAAACAAATTTATCGAAAAGATGAAATAGAATTAAAAATACGATTTAAATATACCTTTCATTGTCAATAATCATAGCATAATCAATTAGTGTATAAAGAATCAAGGAATGTTTATGTTCTTCTTTTATTTCAGGAATCAAATATATTTTTAACAATGAATGTAAAGATGGTGGCGGATATAATCCATTTATTGTGCTTTTGTCTTCAATCCACAAGCTATAATAAGTAAAAGTTAGTAATTGTTAAAAATGTGAAAGAAATTATAATTTTTTACAACCTTTTTAACTTCTTTTCGGAGCATTCTATTCTAATGAATTCATCGATAAATAATAATTTACAATTTTTTCTTTCCAAATCTTCAACTGCAGGGTTTTCTCCATTTAAACAATGCAATTTCAAACGTCTATAATCATCAAATTTGGAATAATTAGACAATAAGTATTTTATAAAAAATAAAAAAAAAATCAAATTTATATACCTATTTTGATAAAATTCTGTAAGAGAATCGATGGGATAAGGAAGACAATTGTTGATATTTTCTGTTAAATGATCAACATGAAATTCAGGTAATAGCCCAACATTCAAAAACCATTGAATGACTTGGAAATATTGAGCAACAATTTGAATAACTTTTTGACGTTCTTGAATTTCTTGAACAACTGTGGAAAAAAAATCGATAATTGGCATTATAAACTATTTGGAAATGTACATAATGTATTTTGTCAAAAAGTCTTACCTCCAGGTAGGATTGCTGCAGAACATTTTTCTAGAATAACGTTGTAAATAGAGGCAATATGACCAAGTTGACGAACACAATTGTCAAGCTGAAGAACAGTATTTCTATCGGGCGTTATGCCTGAATGGTTGAAAAATGGAATGGTTATGCGATCACCATTTTGTTTCAGGCTCAAGGCTCTTTTCCATGACCAATCTAATAAAAGTTGAAGGGTGCAACCCACAGAAGTGTGACTTCCAGTAGCCCAGTCACATGCACATTTGCCCAAAAATTGAATAAGACGAGCCTCTAACACAATCGACAAAAGTACTTGTCTTTGCATATGCTAAATTTCCATTTAAAAATAAATATCATATTTCAACATAGATAAATTAACATATTAATAAATTTACTCTACCTCAGGAGTATCCAAATTAGGATATGGCTCAATGTACAATGGTATTAAGCCAGAATTTATACACTGTTGAAAAATTTTTGTAGGATGTAGCAGTATAGAAGGACCGATTTCGTTGATAGATGCTAATATTTGTCTTTGTATGCCCATTGTTAAAATTTTCGTAATATCATTATTTGTTAGACAAAGACATTCTGAAATGAAAAATATGTTGGGAACGATTATAAAAACTACAAAATAATAAATTTTATTTTGTTGTGAATAAAAAATTAATTTTGTATTTTTATCACTTAATTACAATTAATGAATTTTTTCAAAAACAAAATAAAAGTAAATACTAACCATATCCGAGAGCATTTGGAAAAAAATGTTCTTCTAGTCTTTGAACGGAAAAATATGAAGTTAATGTTTCAGAATTAATTTTAACATCACATAAATAAGAACTTGCAGGGTGAGTTAATGTATCACTCAAATTGACGACAGACATATAATTGTTGGTTTGAAGTGCAGAACATTCTGATAAAATATAAAAGTAAATTGCAAAGGTATTATTTTTAAAATTTAAAATATATGTACAATAGTATGCAAAATACCTGGCATATGTTCTTTGTACCATTGATCAATATCAAATAGCACCATCATAGAATTAACTGGAGAAATAGTACTTAAAGTCCAACACTCCCAAACAATTTGACAAATATTCAAAACGTCTAAAATTAAATAAAATATAAACATCTAATATTCTTAGAAATTCTTAATTAATTCTTAATTCAAATTTAATATTTAAAACGCACATTCGTCAGTATCGTCTTTGTTTGGAGCCTTGACAAGAGATCGACAACTGATGCAACGTCCACCGGTGAAGTTCCTTGATAAATTATTTGAGCCGTCAATATATGAAAGGTCTATATTGAAACGTAAATTACATGATATAAAATTCTGAAAAACAACAAATAAAATTTTACATATCAAAAATTATAAGAGCAAATAAAAATAACCAATTCAGTTATTTTATAATCGTTAGAATAAACACAAGTCATACTTGATAAACACAGTGCTGCTCATTAATATTTTGTTTTTCTTGATAAGTTAATGAATACATAGCAGCTACAGGAAAACCATCTTCATGTCTGTCGTGAACCGAGTGTATAATCCAAATATAAGAAAATGCGCGGGGATCATCGCAAGGTTCCTTTAAAATACATAAATTTAATTAAGTGAAATATATTACATTTATAACACAGTATAATCATTTTTATGATTCGTACATACCAAAAAAGCGATATGAGTGATCGGTAAATTACTAGTATTTGAATTTGTGTATTCGAGTTGAAGAGTTGACAAGTTCCATATTTGAAAAGCACCGATATTCAAACCTAAGATTACACTTGTTATTTGAGGTACATACAAAACAGACGTGACATAAACATTTTCCCTCTCGACTTTAAGTTTTATGGTATTATCCGGATTATGTAAAATGAACTGTAAATTATGTATGCAACCCTCGTTCACTTGAATTGCTATGTGATGGTCTTTTCCACAAGCGATTGCCCTCTGCTCAACTATAACATCTATATTATCTATAGATAAAACCATCAAATTAGCAACATCTAACTCATCTTTGACTGCTATATCGTCTTGGCAAGATCTGTTTAATATAGCTGTAAGTGAATAAAAAGCTTGAAAAATGTACCAATATTTAGTAAATATATATTTAAATACATTAAATTATACAAAGAAATATTACTTTCTGCACAACTTTGTCGATTCAAATCTAGTATAAGGGTAGCACCTCCATGGGTTCCTATTAAAACTCCACCGTCGAAACAATTTAAGGGGCTTCCGGGAAAACTATCAATGTACTGAATACTGATAACCTGACAGTCAATTTGAATCGCACGCAAAACTCTTGAACCATTACAATGGAATAAACACACCATGCCACCGATCAGATCGCATTCTAAGCCAATAAGTAACTGCATCGTGTTTTCTATTAAAGGCGGTGACAATTCACAGACACAAGTTACTCTAGCCTTGAAATCACTGAAAAAAAAAAAAGTTAAATTGCCAACGGAATACAATTGTGTTTGAGCATACATAAAAGACGACTAACCGTAATGCCGCACCAAACGTCCAGGCTGCAATTTTTTGACCGGAATCAATATGAACAACAGTAAATTTTGACCCATTCGACAACCATATGTGTTTAGCGTCTTGCAAAATACCACCGTTGACAGAATGACCATCTAAAATAAAAAATTTAGAAAAACATAAATCAAGTAAATACAAGTTTCAATGAATCGTGCAGAATCAAAGGTATCAAAATTATATGGATGATTCGCGTTATTCGCGCGAATATAACAATTGTACGATTCGTCTTACCATCATCATCGCATTTGTTTTCTAGATAGGCTGTGACAGCAGAGGGTAGCTCAAGGGTGTGGAGTACACTAGCCACAGAGTTATGGACCTTCATTTTGGATGTTTTCGCTGTTTTTTGGATATGTAGAGCGACGATGATGTATCAATCGTTCGAATTTGAATCGTTATCAAAACACATAAAATAACCTCTCGAGCCGACGTCACCCCTCCACACCTCGCGCGCTTATACAAGCTAACGTTCACACCGGTCAAGTAAAGACAAACTACACCTAAAATAATGCGAGATTTACGTGCATGTACATTACGCTGCGATCGTTTCTAATTTAAATATTAATATGACTAAATAGTATCTAAAATAAAGACATAAATAATTGAGGTAGTCTTGCATTTTGGATGCGTGAATTATTTGTTGACAAATTTGCATTTTCACGTGTATAAAAATATGTTATAAGTGCTGAAATTATGATTTTTGGCGTAATTTATGTATTACGAGTGCGTAAATTATTTATTTAAAGAAATTTCGCGCGTAGTTTGGAGGTTATGTTTTTCAGTTTTTAACCGTGTCTTATTGTTAACGAGTTTCGGATTTGCATGTTGTACAGTAGCGCTTTTAGCCGTCTAAATTGACTCTAAACTATTAGCATGTGCAAATTTATTCGATCCATGAGATAATTATTTTTAAAAACTGATAAATATGTAAACGGCCCTACAACACGTACGAATACAAAATACGCATAAAATTCGTCAAAAAACCTAATTTATCGACTTGTATTTCATAAATTACACACGAAATATATTTAATGTACGTTTAAATTGTTCCCATACATTAATAAAATTGATTTATGGACCTAAAGTGAGATTTTTTTTATTATCAAAGATTCTCTTTGTGCTATTTATTAATTTTGTTAAGAATAATCATTTACAGAGTTTGCATAGTGTTAAAATTGTAACATGAATTTTCTCAAAAGCCAAAAATAAAGATGCAGTTTTTAAAAATATCTTATAGAATAGTAAAAATGATTTCACAACAATTTATACATACTTAAATACTATATTTACAGCGAAAATAAAAGTGGTCATTGAAAAACCTTTATGTTCATATTAGAATTTATCATGGCTGTATTTTTGTAAGCCAAAATTCTGTTTCATAGTTTTCCATAAGAAATCAATTGAACAATTTGTTGTCCTTAATGTTCTAATAAAGTCATTTGTATCAGTGTTAAGCTTTTGAAAACTATATTTTTCGATGAAATTTTTTTAGTTTATCGACATTACTTATATGTTACATTGTTTGTAGATTTTGCTACCAAAATCTAGTTTTTGCTTTTGTATTTGTAAGTTGCCTTTTTCACAAAGCATCAATATTTTGTACAAATACTAAACAAAGAAAAATACTAATATATCCATTGGAGAATTGAGAAAGCTTATATTGAAGTATGAGTATATTATTATGTTATAAAAACACTAGTTTTGAATATTTATCGTTTATTAATTTTTCAAATATTTGTATATTTGAGCATATTTGTCAGTTACATTATACAATACATGTTTTTCATTTGTATGCACCAAAGATCAAAACTTCTTTTAAATATAAATTAATCAGTCCTTTTCTTACTATATTTATAAATTTGAAAACATACAAAACTTAAAATATCTAATAATTAAAAATGTCAATTAAATAACTATTTACAAAATATTAAGTAATAAGATAATCCCTAAAATATATTCATGTTTGAATTTCTTTTGAACTTTCGAAATAAACAAACATAGATAAATTTTTAAAATCATAATGACGTATTTTTTGCATTACCTATTTATATTATTTAAACAATGCATGTTTCCCATTTTTTCCGAACTCCGTATTTTATTTAGAGAATCAAAAAATATATTTCAAAATATTCTCCAGTTTAATTACAGTCAATGATTCAACAAATTATCGAAATGACATCATCCTGTTCATATATCCTTTTTATTTATGTTTCATTCTGGTAAGCCAGTTTTGGTTTCTATTAACATTTTTTTGATTTGCATTAGTGAATCCATTTCTGAGTCAGTCAAATGAATATGATTCGGTGTTATTTCATCATCATTTGATATAGATTCAAGTTGAAGCATTTGAGGATTCATAACTTTTCCATTAGTATTATGATTCATTGTGGATGTAGTTGCATAAGGATTTATTTTCATTTGACCTTGCACAACATTTAAAGTGTTATCTTGACTATTGTATTGTTCTGAATTGTTTTTATTTACATTTGAAGAGCCATTTAAATCGTAAGGAGAGTCTTTCATGGAAGAAAATAATGGGGAATTTTTATTTTCTGATTTATCAATAAGTTTTCTAGGGAAATTTGTTAAAGAAGAAGCTGATTGATTCATAGATCTAGCTTTATTTTGTGCTATTAGTTCTCGAGAAGCAAACTGACTATTTATAGGAGACATGGCTTTTGAAAAATTCAATTTAGAATTGGGTAATGGTGATTTATGACGAGAGAATCCTATTGGAAAATTAGACGTTTTGATTTGTGTTTTTTGTAAAACCTGTTGTAATTGTTGACTAGGGAATGCTTTTTGTTCATGTATTTCATTAATTGACAACTGTCGATTATCTGCAGCGAGAGGAGATGTTGTTTTAAAATCTATGGATCCATAGGCGCTGTCTTTCATTGAACTTTGCGAAGGACTTTCATTTTCTTTGGCTGATTTTTGATTTGTAAATTTATCATTATTTGTGGTAAGTGGTTGTATATTTTTTAAATCATATGACATATTTTTAATGTCAGGAGATTTTTCAGTCCCTAAAATTTCTCCAGTTCTTGGATTTATATGTTTTGAATCGCTATATCTCATAGAAGACCATCTTTGATGGTTTTGTTCAATCGAACTTTGAATAGTTTCTTCTTCATCATCAGAATTAAACATACTATTCATATTACTGCCATTGTTCTTTTGAAAAATTATAAAATATTTGTAAATATGCATATTTAAATATGAAAATAATGTCAAGATATGTATAAAAATACCTCGGTTTCGTCTTCTTCATTGATCACACTATTTTGAATCCATTGCCTGATTCTTTCCTTTTTAGCAACTCTGTCAACGGTCGTTTCAACACCAGCTTCGTAAAATATATGCAACAATTTATTTTTTTCATTTATATCACTGTGGAAACTATACATTGACGGACACAACTCGTCTATTTCTGTCCCTTCTGAAAATAATTTGTTATTTTTGTTAATGAAAATAAATCAATATTACACTTTAAGTAATGCTTATGTATGTAACAATATTGAATACCTGTTCCGTTTTTCTCATTAATTCCTTTTGCCATCCATCTATCATCCATATATTTTTGCAAATCCCCTAATGTGGGTGGTCGTTTATCAGCTCTAGGTTCCAAAATTTTTTTGAAGAATTTTTGTGCCCGTGACGATACTAATTTGAAAAGTTTTGGCTGTTTCCGTAATGGGTTCGACGTATTATACCAATTAAAATATCTATAATTTGATATAGAAAATTATTTAAAAAATAAAAGAGTTTGTCTGATATTAATACAATTTTCGTCTTACCTAACATATCTAGGATCATCGAGTGCTGCCTTTTGCCATGGTAAGCATCCAGTTAAACATACAAATACTACAATTCCAAATTGCCAAACGTCGTGAGAGGTAACAGCCCTAATATAATATTATGAAAATTATTACAAAAAATCACAATTAAAAAATTTAAAATTCATACTTATAAGTTTCTTCGATTGGAGTTTTCAGCACTTCAGGAGGTGCATATGGGAGCCATTCATTTCTTCTTCGTATGACAGTTTGAGATCTTCTTGTCTCACCGAAATCGCAAAGCTTTATACGAGAAAAATCTGATTTGAAGATCAAAATGTTATCTAATTTGACATCTCTATGTACCAAATCCCTAGCGTGGAGATGGTCAAGTGCTGCAGCTAATTGCTTAGCAACCCTCTTTGTATGCAATTCACCTATACCAGTATCTGATACGTTAGATGTGAGATCACCTATAATTAAATTGAACTTAAAATTGTCATTCGAATATTTTGATAATGTATTATTTAATACGAATGAATAACCTAAAGGTGCATATTCTTGGGAAAACACATAGAATCCTGCAGTTTCGAATGCAACATCGTAAGTTGTTATAATATTTTTATGCGCTCCTAAATGTAAGCCGTAATGGAATTCACGATAAAAATCTCGCAGTGGAACATATGGCTTTGGCAAAGCTTTCAGAACCATTTCGGTGTCAGTTCCTCTATGTTCGACTAACAAAATTTTTCCGAACCATCCTTCACCGACAATTTGTAGGATATCAAATTCTTCTGCAAGGTTAACCTATGTAAGTTTAAATATAATGTTATGTTTAAAAACGAAATTTGTATAAACATTTTGATGTACTCAAAATTTACATACGACAAAATTTTAAATTAATGCCATATCGAAAAAGTTTTATATTAAATACCTTTTCTAATTCAAATTCCCTTATGCGATGAATCGACCCAGCTATTGCTCTTTTCCCTGGTGCTGGTGCCATTTTGGAGTTTATCTCACCATTTTTTTCAGCCTTCTACGAAAAAAAAAATTATGATTGAAATATTGTGTAGAAAATGAGAATACACAAATGCTTAATTATTATTAATAGCAAATATAATGATGTTATCGATGGAATATTTTGTTTGTTAAATTTTTCACACAAATAATACGAATTATAAAAATTATTGTTTTTTCATATGTAAAATAGTATAGCTCCTAGCTAATTTTGAAACTATCTTGAACTTGAGCCAAAGATTTGTGATTACCTATTCGTACGAGTATTTTTCTAGTGATACCCATTGTATCGTCGTGGAATAAGTAAACAAATGAAAATATTTCAGATGTGAAATTGATATATTGTAAGTACAACGGATGTTGAAGAATTCATGTTTATTTTTATTATTTTAGTATGAAATCGAAATAAATGTGGTTAGGTCATCAAAAATTATTGATGACCTAACCACAAAATTTTACTCGAAATTAAATGTATATGAAAATAAGCTCACTCATTATTAAAATTCAAATTAATTATTAAAAAAAAGCACAATCAAAATAATTATATTATATGTATGTCAATACCTATAACTTACGATTGTCTAATCTCGAAAGTATTATAATTGAACTTAATTCTACAATTGCAAATAAAGTTTATTTAGATTTTGAGAATCGTCATGATATACAGCTTGTATGGCGTCCATATTAAGGGAAGACTTTTCCGATATATTATCAGAATTTCAGAAATTTTTAAAGAGTAGACAATTCTCGAAGAATTTGAATATAATAAAACTATTATTTTTAAATAGTTTCAGGCCAAAATTACGTTTGCATCTATCCACAATCAAATTCGTTAATCAATAAATTCAACATAACTGAACATTACAATTTATTAAATGTTGATAAAGTAATTCATTTTTAGACAGTTATAAAATAAATTAACGAACACATTCCAAAATCGACTTATTGATACGCTCAACATTTTGTATTCATTCAATCTAGATCTCAACATCAATCCAACAATTAGTACTTAGATACTGAAATTCAAGCTCTGAAACTGAGCAATAGTGAAAATCCGATTTTTATTTAAAGGGAGGAGAAAAGTGTCGTCGCACTTGCCAGTTCCGTACTCCATTTATAATTAAACAAGAGACGGCATGCTCGAGGGGCTCAAAGCCAAAATATTGGCTTTGGTGGTATCCCGAAACGATATGACAGACAAGTCGAGGAATAGGTCGAAAACAATGGTAATTAGATCGATTCGACCAATCTGATCGATCGATCTTATGATCGTACATAATATACACAAACCAAATCAATGTTGGCATTTGCAATCAAAATCAATGCCTTTGATTTATTGAACGTTAATTGTTGTTTGTTGAAACAGAATTTTCGGGAACACAGCAATCGTAGCGAATGATTTATAATAATAATTATATCACCGGTCGATACAAATGTGCACTGATACAGGTACACTTGTTGGATTTGCTCCAATTTTTTTTTCTTTATTCGTCCAGTAACCAGACAAGCTCGATTTAGTTTTGACATCTATTCAAACTTATCAAGTCACTGTGTGTACGTATCATAAGTGTATTCTGTTTGCTATTCGTAGGTCACGATCCGAAGAAATACTTTTCCGTTTCGTTCGAACGGAAAATTCGAGAAAGGGAATCGCTTCGATTGTTATATAAAAATTACACGTTTGGATATACGGACTATTTCGGGAAAACACTCGGCTTATTAGAATCTATCGTCGGGAATCGTTGTCAGCGTCGAAACATAGAGACGCATTTAAAAATTTCGAGCACCCTTGACCTAAATGCTGCACTATAATTTTCCACTCACATCTCTGGACACTGAATATTTTTAAACCGCACAAAATACAGTTCAATCACTGAATCAACCATTACAAATCCACAAGTAGAGTTCGACAATTTCTTCAAAATACTAACAAAAACATCTTTCTCATTAGCCTACCCATCCATAAAAATCAAACACGACGAAAACGAAACGCAGCAAAGCCCAAAGTTAGTGCAGCCAAAGCGAACGCAACTCCTCGACACGACCAACTTCAGACCATCTCTCCGGCTCTATCCTCCACTTTGGACTAAGGATGCTTCCACGGGAGGTTCAAATCCTCTATTGGGTGCTTCGGCGACCAAATTTTGGCAGGACCCGGAGTAACTTATTGTAAGTAGCGGCCACGGTACGTTTGGTGCCGTCGGCGAGGGCCGACTGAGCAGCCCGGGAGGCCGAGACTGAAAACGCGAATGCACGCCGGATCGGATTTATTTTCGTATGCGGGCCTCTGGCAGCGGGTTTACTGTAAATTTTACACCCAGCTGAAGCGTCGTGCTGGGTACGTCTGGACGGGCGCCGGACGCGGCGTCGCCAAGCGTCGTGGATGAGGCGTTCACTTTTCCGGAAGTGCTTTTGGCGATTGCGCTTTTTCGTGTCTTCGTCTGTAGTCTGTATGACGTCTGAATAGGGTTGCCACTTGATGTCTAACAAGTCAAGTTAATAAAAGCTTGAAAAAAGGAGATATGGTTTGTTAAAAATTGAGTGTTGTTGTCGAAAATAGATAGCTCTGAGGAGTATAGCTAAATATAATTAGTACTAGTAAATACTACGTGCTGTTTGGTGTTGAGGTAGTTTTGGGTTGAAGGCATTTTTGGATATGGGGATGAGTTTTAGAGAAATATTTTAGCGTTCGCATATAAATTTATCCTCTTGTAAATTTCCATTTGGTATCACTACAGTCTACACATAAAGCTTTTCTGATATCATGGAAATTTCTAAAAATTTCTTATCATTGTACGAAGATGATAAAGTAAATATGAAATACTCAATAAATTTAATACCGAAATCATCTTTGTTAAATAATTTCAGATCAATGAATCGTAATCACAATAATTAGCTTCGATGAGAATCCATGCATTTGACATTCATTGAAAAAAAATTATTTATATTGATGATTGTAATGATTCATCATCAAAATATACAGTTTATGTGATGTCAATTTGAAATGGAAGTTTTTTCTATATGATTGTAATGGTTTTTCAGAATCAGTTGCGTATCGTTGCGAAATTAATGATGGTTCAGTAATAGTTGAGTAATTTTTGTAATTCAGCAAGTGTATAGGAAAATCGTTGTGCTAAATTTGAAGCGAGGAAGTGAGTCAACGGAAGTCAAGAACCCGGTTGTATTCGAGTTTTCAGCGAAAAGTTCATTTAACTTGCAAACCAATATGGATATTAGTACAGTGAACTTTCAAAGTGCATAAGCAAGTACAAGGAATGGACTGGAAAGCACTTTTCATTTTAAAAATAACTGAACAATATATCTTTTAACACAATGAAAGAAATGTTTTTGTTTTCTTCACAAAAAATATCAAAACAACCCAAAAACAAAGTTTATAAATATATTTTGAAAAGAATAATGCATAAATTGTGTTATTAATTTCGTTGATTTAATCGTATAATATTATTCAATATAAAAGTTTGTTCATTTTGAAAACACTAAAAAGTGCCAAAGGAATTTCACTAACAAGAATTTAAGTATTGTAAGCAAAAGATGCTTATAGTGTTTTCTTGAGGTATTAATTTGTTGTGAAATATTTAAGAAGTAGCATTTCAGTACTCAAACGAAAGATACAAACCGACTTAAAAATTGATTTGGCAGTTATACAAGTTTAAATTCATTGAAATCTTTAAGGCGCGTCTACATATTTGAAAGAAACGTCACTTTCTCGAAAAATAGAAGAAAATCAGTCTAGGAGAGTTGCGTCATATCAGCACAAAAATATACGACAGTCTTGTGGATGTCTTCATTTTGTGTAAATCGATAAATAGGTGCTCATAAATCGCACAAAATTCCCGCTTTTTCGATCCGATTTGCCCCAAGAATGTCACTAAAAGAGTGGGTGACGTTTTTGTTTATTTTTATCGGTTACTGTGCGGATTGTGAAAATATTCTAAAAATTATTTACGTCAAATGTTGGATCAAATCTATGACGTAAGTTCAAAAGAAATCGCTTCATAAACATTTTCAGTGCCAATCGATTGCGCATGATAACCACAATTATTTTGAAAAGAACCATACCATAATTTACAAATATTTATAATGATCATTTTTAATATCCATGTATAATATAAAATTAGATCAAAAAATAGGTTAATATGTCAAGTATGCGTCTAGGTAAATATTTATGAAAAATTTTGATGGATTCTTTAGAATTTATCTCAATAATTGTAAATATTAATTTCCTGATCTAAATCAGAAATATAATATAATTTTAGAAAAAAATAATACTCAGTAATTTATTTGATGAAAAAGACATTTTTAGTTTTTTAATTAAAAGTGAAATTTCTTATATTTTTTAATATTAATATTTTGAATGATTTCAACTAAATTTGGAATAAATTGTTGACATTAGACCAAGTATTTTCATTCCTTTCCGGTAGATGGCAACGGCGAGCAACTGACGGCGCATTTGTTTTTGACGTTTCATACGTCAACTCCGTGTTGTTAGCTAAATTTGTTTTCTGTGAATTTCAATATTTTCAACAAGTTTTTATAAGCAAGAGCCTGCATTATTACTACTATTTTCACTTAGTAAGTATAAAATATCCAATATCTATTGTAGAGTTGTGTTTGACTTCGTCATGACAATAACATAACCTATTATAACTCTTTTGACGTTTATAGTTGAATAATATGTGCTTCTTCTTACGATTTGACCGATAAATTTCCACTGTAAATGCTTTTATATACGTGCAAGATCTTATTATAATAAAAAAAATAAACGAAAAGTAGATATTTCTGTTTTCCAGTTGGGATTGTTGTTAAAAATAACTTTGGTTGTTCACAAATATACTGTTCTTCATTTTATCAGTTGAAATAATATTTTTTTTTAAGTAGCTCTGATTCATACAACTCTTAGAAAATAGTTTTAAAAATAATTTATATACTTACCATTGTAAATAAATAAAGTTTTGTTATTTATTTTGTTACTGATTGTGTGTGTAGATTAGAGTGATCTAATGTGTTATTAGGAATTTAATTTAAACATTTATCAGTGAGTAATGATGGTAATATAATATAATATTGGTTATAATTCTCGGCCTATTGGCTATAATCAAAGTAGGATTATAATTTTAGGTAAATTTAGATTTGAATTTTCAGCCTATTCTCATATGCAAAATATGTTTTGGAAAAAATGCCTCCATACACTTGTTAAAGAGTTGAACCAATTATTTGAAGATTACAAAAAGTTTGTTTAAAACATATTAGAGTATACTTATATTGTATATTATGATTTCTCCATTATTGGTTTATTAAATTGTTATGATATCATTAATACTATATTGTTTTTCTATTCTCATATAGTTTATCAGGTGCAAATATTTTTTCTTTAGTATTTCTATCAAGTATTTCACCAAAAAAATATAAAATATAGTATTATGTATATTATTTGACACCTATCAGTAAACATACCGGAAATTAGTCTACAAAAATAGTATGTTTCAAAAAAGATAATTTCACAACAACATTGTTCTGACCCAATTATATATCACCATGCCAAAATTTTCCTCTTCATATCTAAAAATAACATTAAAATTGAAACAGCATAGATTACGAGCATATTTATCATTAAATTAAATTAAAAAAACCATTAGTACATCTCACTGCATAAAATAACGGTCCGGTGCACGTTCGCGTGACGCATCCCAAGACTTTTATCGGATTACGCCATCTTGGCGACAACGTGGCGAACGGATTCTTGCCGAAGAATGTTTTGAGGACTCTATCAAAGATGTTCACCAACCCGTTCCTCACCAGAGGAATCCTCCGGCCCGGGGTCGAAGAGTGACGAGGAATGCGCCTGAAAATATTTCGCTACAGAGGACTATCGGCGTTTCTCGAACATTCAATTATCGGCTATCGAATTACCTAAGCCGGCTAAAACTATAAACTAAACGAAGCCGAAGTGCACGTTTCGCCGCTCAACTTCGAACGAAGCACACAAATTGCTTTAGATCGGTAGTTGTGCGTGGTACACTCGGGTCTGGATGTGCGAAGTGGATTCTGGGAAAAATTGGATGGTTTAATGTCGGGATTGGTGTGAAGGTGGTAATTGGGGTGTTGTGTTATATATGAATCGTTTTCGTTATGTTTTAGTATTATATTTTGCTGTTCGTTCTTTTATAATTTTTTCGTATTATAGTTCGCTGCAGGCGTGTCGTCGAGAAGGATATCTTATTTATGTTGTTCTTAGATAATTAATAGATTTTTTTTTTAAATTCTAAGTTATCAGTGAGATCTGTATGTTAGTTAAATTTCTGATGAATCCCGATAATTTTTGGTCAATTTAATTTAATTTACCGATTCTCATTCATCATCAAAGTTTAGAGCAATGTTTTACTATCGATAAATGGATGTGATAACGTATTTTTTGCTTGATACTTTGAAAAATATTGTTTTGAGTTCTCTTCTCGTTCAGGAAAATTATCTGAATTCCTGATGGTGTGTGTGAAAAGCCATTATCCTCGATATTTATATAGACTGCAATTAAGGGAGGCCAAATTTACCGTAATTTTCATTAAACAACATTTTTTCGTTAATCACAGATTTACCGATAAATTAAATTTTGTATAAAAACCGGAAAAAATAACGAAAAAAAAAACCGTAAACCAAAAATATTTTCAGAAAAAGGAAAATCACTTTTTAAAATATTCGAAACACTAATTTTTTTTATTTATCAGTAAAAATCATAAAAACACCGAACCATTATTTGGGTCATTTACTAGTAATCACCTTTCTAGACTTCATGTATTGATAGTGAAGATTAATTCACTATATACCCAGAAATATTAATTACTTTCCAAAGATAAACCATATAAATTGTAAGACGAGTGCACCCAGTTCGGAACGACAGCCCTTTACACAGAATCTATACCGGGTAGGAGGGGAACCTGTCGCTATCTAACGTTTCTCGCGCTTAATTTTGATGAATCAATTAACGTGGCGGCTAGAATTACCCTCGGCAATCTCCACAGATAAGGAAATTTTCGTAGAACGAGAAAATCACGAACACCAGCACGGAGCGTTTTGCGGGGCGGACACGTAAATCGGGCATCCGTTCGGCAACAAACAGTACGAGAAAATGTGCTCGTTACCGTGCGCTTATTACTGTAATTGGTTGGCAAGGAAAGCTGCGGGATTGTTTCTTCTCGTTTTGCCATTTAGCATCGAGTTCCACCCATTACATGCGTTATACAATATTTTCTACGTACTCATATCATGTGTGTACTCGTAATTGTGGACCATTGAAACCCCAGAAATTGGCATTTTTAAAAATTGCATTGTACAAATTATTATCTTTTTATTGATTATATCGGTTTTGGTTTAAATGACAAGCAAGAAGCGATTTCGAATGGATGGTTTAATAATGAGACTATTTGAACGATTTATTATTGAAATTAATGATCAAAAATAATATCTGAATTTCTAATATACTGGAAAAATCTTGTTACATTATATAGATAATATATGATGATGATTATTATATTTATTAAAAAAAAACAAATAATTGAAATTGTATCAATCGGTATTTGGCATAAAAATGATGTTTCATATTTTACTTACGTACAAGCTTTATAATTCATCACATGAGTCTATGGTTAGAATTATAACGTGTGTATGTGTGTGTCCACCTATTATCCTCAGAGGCGCATGGCAATCATCTAACTGACCGCTAACTTCGTCAGAATTTTAATCAGTCGCTCATTATCGTGCTGCTGCAGTCCGTTTCGCATGTATGCAGTTTTAACGAGTGGGTCGAAGATGTGTTTTGCTACGTTCAACCTGGTAATGTGATTGAAGTGGACGATGGCGCCAAAGTGTATGCTAAGATTGTTGAGTATGTTGTTCGCAATTGAAGACCGAGATGGTAATTTTTCCTGAAATTAAGTACGTTTTTTATGCTGAAACGTTAAAATTTCAAATCATCATGAAAAAGCTAATAACTTGTTTAAAAACCACTTATTGAAGTTAAACAATATGTGAAAAGATTATTAGTTATCCAAATTTAAATTTAAGGTCATTAGATTTCACTTATGTTAGATTACACTTCAGTCGCATCAGTCTACTGAAGTATGAGTTATTGTTTCAACCTGAGCAATAAATTACGCATTAATTAGATTAATCTTTATCGTTGACATTTATCGGTGCAATTTTCCGCGCGTTGGCGCCAAAACCGCGACCGTTGGCCATAACGCGTCGAAGCGCGATTCACGCGTTCAGCGCCGTCATAAACAAGGCGCCGTGCTGCGATCGCATGCGAATCGTTCGTTTAAAATGCAAATGTCATCCGCGGCGTTAAAATTTGCGCATAAAACGAGAACCGCTTATCGGCGAAAGGACTCGTCCAAATACGCACTCGCACGGCCATAATATCGCGATAATCGTAAAAAGAAAATCGAGTTTGGCGCTCGTACGTTGCACTTTTTTGTTTGGATTTGAGTTTTTGAAAAAAAAAAATGGCCGCTGTTTATCATCGCGCTGATTTATTGGACGGCGATGCGATTTCAGTTTAGCGTAAGATTTAAATGAAAATCGTGACGGCGCAATAAATCGATTCACAATTGTGCAAATAGGTGCGCCGTGGTATTTTATTTTCGTCGCGTTGATGTTTTATTCAGAGGTGTTATTGGTGGATTTATAACGGGTGTGAATTATCGGAATGACAAAATTGGTTGTCATAATGATACAATTAGTGAATGTTTCTGTAAATGTTTTGTTCGAAAAAAAATATATTGCCCGAAAAATTTGAATATTGCTTGACAGGTTTCCAACTTGTATCCGAATATGTACTATAGTACGAAAAACAAATTTTATATAATTTTTTTTTATATTGTTGATTAATATTAACCCTCTTTTTACGATTATAAAATCTTTCGAAATATAGCTTCAGGGCGACAGGGTCGTATTCTGCGGAGTGTGGATAATTTAGCTTGGCCATTAGTGTTCATTAGGCGCGACCATTAGCGAATGTGTCCTGCCCGCAAATTTGGCATAGAAGGGATGTGGGCGTGGTTTCGCGCCGACACGCCCATAGCGCAAACTTCATGACCATGGTCGGCCGATGCAAAAATTATTATATTATCATGCCGGATCGATTCATCGGTTATTTATCGCTTGTGCCATTGGAACGTCCGCGAAGAGACGCCCACAACGTTTGGCTTCGTTACACAATGGAAATTCGTTAAATTTTTATGATAAGTGTTGGTAATTGTGTGTGCGTTTTGTTTTTCGATGTTGGTATTGTTGAAAATGTGTCTAAATTATTTGTGTGTTTTTTTTTCAGGTAATGGCGTTTGTTCGGAGATAAGTGTTTAAATTATGTTCGATGAAGTTTTTCGTGATTCTTTTAACTTTGGCGATTTTAAAACAGGTAAGTTTTTTTTGTATTATTGTTATCTTATGCACACATCATCTATTGAAGGACATGACCTCAATAAGATGTCATCGAAAGTTTAAATATTTTCCTAAAATAAATATTAAAAAGCTGAAACTAAAAATTATATCTTCAAAATGGTTTCATCATCATATCTAGTGCATCAACTGACCATGCTACTTTTCGCTTAACTTCGGGGACAATTAAATTAATTTAACAATAAGATCTTCATGCCAATATTACACGATTCCCGTTGTGTACAATAAATTCGATTCGCGAAAATCACGTTTTCTCCACCCGACGAATTTCAATCGTTCGAAACCAATTAAATTATCACATTTATTGGTTTTTCGCGCTTTTTTTTGTCATAATTCTAACGAATGATAGTCGTAATATGTACGTGAGGGGTCAACCGCGGGTTTCGGTCGACTACCGTTTAATTCCTATTAACGGTCGCTCTTCGCACCTACGTAGTTATATGATTCTGAACACGTTCAATTTATTCGCCATCATATGGTTAATAATATTTTACGATCTGGTTCGACTGGAATTCGTCTAATTTTCCAATTTGTATATGTGTTTTTTTATGGCTGAAATAACGGCGCTTACGAGATTCATCCAATTTCCATGTATATCGTATAAATTGGATCCGTATTATTTGTTGAAATGATTTTAGAATAAAATTTTATTTTTTTATTTTTTTATTTTTTTGTAATAAAAATGAAATCTTTATACGTAGTTTTTGTGATATTTATAAATATCTTCGAAAATTTGGTCTTATTAAAAATGTTTTTTCTTATACACGAATATGAAGTACAGAGTACGGAGTCGAGTAAGTAGGTACTTGGGTGCTGGAGCAGAGCAACTCAAAAAAAGTGCTCGCTTTAAAGCTCTGAATTTTTGAATAAAATATTTTTTTTTTCAATTTCAAAAAATTAGAGCACTATACATTTCCGTGCTCCGGTTCTGCTCCTGCTCCGAGTAAAAAAAACCATCGTTCCAAGTCCTGGTTTTTGGTTTTATTATTGTGTTTAAAATCACGGATTATCGAACAAAATCAATATGTTTTTGAAATAAAAAAAATTTTCGTCAATGGTGGAAAATAGTATGTACATCTAACGCAGAACAACTAAGAAAATCCTAGCATTATCCAACACACAAAGCGTCCGATTTTTTTCCACAGCCTCTATTAATAATGCACATTACGTCCGGCGATGTGGCGAGATTACATATAATTATCCACTAATGACCACCGGCATAATTGCGATTTTTGTTTTTGTCTTCGGCTCGGAGCACGTTCGACAAAAATCATAGCGTACGCGCGTTTAATTGGTCCAGAACAAACTCGCGGGCGGCAGACCGGCGTGGGCGGCGGTAATTGCGAGAATTCCTCGATGTCCATGGTCCAGACGACGTGCCACCTCCTCCTCTTCCTCGTGGTGGTGTGTGCGTGGTAACTTTGCCGGGACGGGGTCGAAACCCCGACAAATCGAGAGGGAAATCTCCCCCAGTGGGATGAACGGTACAAATGCGGTCCATCCGTCTAGCCAGCTTCGGATTTCAATAGTTGATGGTATGAAATTCGATGGCTACTATGTGGATTAATAGATGTGTGTATGTGTTTTTTTTTTTGTTAAATTCTCTTCGATTTTAATAATGGAAATTATCGTCGATAAACTCTTATAATTAGAATGAAAATATCATTTCATATTTTGATCGTTTGTATAGGATTTTTTTTGCAAATCGTGCTTTAAAAGTATCGATTGCGTTATATGAGAATTTCATATATTTTGAGTGCGTTTTTCGATGATGTAAATACTGAATTTGAATGAGATGCATAAAGGTTTCATTCAGGACGTGTCGACTTGGCAAACTTGTTGGTTTTTTTTTTATATTCGTGCGAGTGCGCTCGTTCGATTTTCATATGCGCCGTCCTCGGGAACATCAATTTCGCATCGCTCGAATGCTTCGAATTTTCGCGCCCGTTTATATTTATATTCTTATGGGGAAAAACATTATCTCGGATGTGAAATCTGCGCGAGATTTACGTTCGGATAGTAATGGCGGTGGTAGATTTAAGCGTTCCTCTCGGAATACTTCGAAGTTAAACGAACTTTATTATTCGGCTTTTCGATATATTTTCATAACAGGTCGCCTATTTTATATCTTTCGTCGAATATATTTCTTTCTACTCTCTAAATTTATTTACATTTTATCTTATACTATAATATGTAGATATGTACATATAACTGCATGACGACACCCTCAACAGTTCGTTCATTAGCGAAGCGATATATTCCCATAAGCCAGCAGGACACATTGAGTAAATGCGTTCATTAATTTCGTGACATCGCGTTCAATAATTCAACGCATAATTAATTAATCGATTTGCTTAGACGGATTCGACGTCGAATCTCTTTAATATAGGGATTTAGCACACGTGCAGAGTTCGCATATAGTGCGTTTCGTTTTACGTTTTTCGACACGAGATCGATTGCTTCTAATGTGGAGGCGTTACGTTGATGTATGGCAACGTTTCCAAACTATATGCAGATGGGGTTCTGCCGTTGGGTATGTGGTCGGCGAGGATGATGGTGGATTTTCGAGGGCGCGAAAAATATCTGGCGATTTGTCCCGAGAGGGTTTCCCACGAAAGAGCTGTCCGTATTTAATCAAGCCATCATTCAAGATAGATAGGAACAAATAGTCGAATTTCAATCTAGGGGCCTCGATATTCCTTGGAAGTTTCGCATCGTTCATTGGAGCTTTTGAGAAATATGTGGCCATCAAAAGGCTGTGGGCGAGATAATGTGTTGTCGGGATTTTTTTAAAATAATATTTTCAATGTTTTAATGAATTTCATTTTAAGGAATTATCGTGTTGGATCTCATTCACTACTTTTGTTAAGCGGTGCTAATGGAGCATTAACGTCCGTTGCAGAGAAATTTATCGCTTGAATTTTCATTGCATATTCATATGAATTCGAGGATCTATTTATATTACATCTATGTTTGGATTCTTTATTGTATTCTAGTAATAAAATAATATACTAGTTTATGTAAAATTTATTTTATTATTCGTCGTAATATTTCGAATCTTATCTATAGACAAGCTTTCGAAAGCTTCACCTTCAACAATTTCTACATCGCTAATTATAATTCGACCCATTGTATTAAATTTTCTACAGATTGTCGATACACCATACGACGTCGTTGTTAGAAAAACTGCAGCTTCCCTCTCTTGGTTAAAGTTGCGCGCATTCTGCATAGTGAACAATCTTTCCTTCACCGTTAGAGATTATCACCTGAACACTGTTATTTCGCGCTGGTCGACCGGCGATCTCATAGTCTCCACACCATAATGCATAATAATAATATTGTTAACTAGACTTCAGCTGCGGCCATCGATAAATCTGTGGGAAACGAGCATTGCACTTGCACCGACCCGTGCACTTCTTTCCACTTTTCTGCCATTTTCCAGAACGGGACATTTTCCTAAATTTTCTTAAATATTTTCGCATGCGTTTCTGGTCGATTTGCGCTTTTTTGCATAGTCGTGCGGTGCAGGGGTACGTCCAGTGAGTTTACCGGTTCGGATCTGTCCGCCTTCGCTTCCACCCGTTGATTATGTTCAGGGGAACAACAAACAACAGGTGTTCACACGGCTGTTGACTATTATTATAAACCACCAGGTACGTTTCGAGGTGGAGAAAATGGAAAATTCAATTCAGAAACGGTGAATTTCGTGTATGGTCGGAGTGTTAAAGCTTCGCATTATGTGAAAATTTGAGTCGATTCATGAATGGTTTGTATGATGGCTGAATTATTTTTTAATTCAATTGTACTGTATTTATTTATTTATTTATTTTGTTGAATAGTATTTTATATTTTTAACGAAGCGCGGTGCAAGTGCACTTGTTAACGTCGCGTTAGTTGGTTACATTGTTAACTTTAAAGTATAGTCCTAAGAATACTATATTTCAAGAAAACAATGCTGTATAAATTCTAGAATGTTTCTTGAATTTGCAGATGTAATCTATATTTTCGCAGAATTTCCTTTTTTTTAGTTTTGAATTACACATAAGTATATATTTTAAATTATCGAAGAAAGTTGAGTGCATTCCTTGGAAAGTAGAGATGCGTGAAGATGTAATAACGGATCCATTTTGTTAAATTTGTAGGTATCGTAGAACTGATTGTGAGTGTAGTTAAGTGTTGATACATGCGGGCACCTTCACGTTACCTACTTTTGTGGTTCTCCACATTTGTAAAACTTTGTTTTTTCCAATTGTTCTTTTGGAAATTTAATAAAGTGATACACAATAGATTTTCCTTTATTTCGTTCGGATTAAGAATTATGATTTCGTTTCTTATCAAAATATTTTTATTCATAAAAATGATCAAATGTTGAAGTATATTGACACGTTGATGCATCGTCTTTTGACATTTCGACGCGGTGGTCGACTCAATTTTGATACGCATCCCACCAAATTGGTTCTACGAGATGACCGCTCTATTAAACCGTTCATTACCATCGAAGAGAAGAGGGAACCTTTCGAAATTTCGCTGTTTATATTTATTCCAACGTACGAATCACACACAATAAAAACGGAACCTATTACTTCTTGGAAACGATTCGGCGAATTTATTTCGATGAACTTTTAGATATCGAACATCACGATCGAATAACTGGTATTGTTACACGTCTAGCATACATTTGTATTTTTTTTTCAAATGGCGCTCTAACATGTATGTCAGGGAATTTCAACTTTACGATAAAATAATCTGAATATGATATTGTATAATATATTCCGTTATAACGAAACGATTTATAATAAAATATTATTCTTATATAAAATCCGATTCGCAAATGGCACATTGAAAACACCCGGCGGACACAATGGCGCAGAAACGAATCGTAAAATTTTTACGATTCCACGCTCATTATGCATATTATTATCTTCAGTTTTTTCGTGCACACTCGTTTAATTTTTCGCCTTATGATCGGTAATTTTTTTCGGATCGAATGTGGGCGTACTATTGACAGGGCGTCACGTACGCGCTATCTGTCCGCGCCGATCGTGATGTCCGTCTCGGCTCGCTGGTGGGGCTCTGTCGTCTCTGGAGTCGTCTTCATCATCATCTTCATCTTCGTCATCATCTTCGTCATCTTCTTGTACCGTATCGTGGTCCTCTTGATGCGATTATTGGCGAGATCGCGCGTGGGAACCACGTTTGAGGCGCGTGCTGCTTGCCCACCGTCCAAGGAATGCCCTCGTGATTCATCAACCACATTTGTGCTGTCTGGATCATATGTAATTCTATAGTGTTTATGTTTAAATTATGATGTTTATTTTTGTTGCTATATTTGTTTAGATATACTTTTATTGTGTCGAAGTTAAGAAACAGTATACAGTCGGTAGATGGACATGACCGCGGATCGATGTATTATATTATACTACGATCATTTGAAAATTAATAATATATTTATTTTCTTCAGATTTATATTTTTCTTGTTAATATGTATATGGAGAAATATCATATTTTCTAATGTGATTGAACTTCTGATGATAAATTGGGAAAGTCTTGTCTTGAAACGAACGTCATATATAATGTGTAAGATGATAAGAATATATAAATTATTATACACACATTCTGAGATCATTATTTCATATTCCATCATAAGAAAAGGTAACTCTCAAAGAAATTTTCCGAGTTGTTTCAAATCATTGATGGGTGGCTACATCCATCCAATGACCGAATCACATATCGCTGAATTTCAATGATTAGGTAATCAAATACATCTAATAATTTGACGCAATCCTAAATTTAAATGTTAAACAATTTTTTCATCGAAAATCAATCTACATACTATAATTTTCGAACGAAAAATATCACGATAATAAATTACAAAAATAGCAATAACCGCGGGTGAAAGGCTCTTTGCGACATTTAAATGCTGAAATCGTAAACTTCACAATTCGCACATAACAAATATATGCAATGTCTCAAGGCCGCCAGTTTGTTTCTGATTTGGTCCGACGCCAAAAAACCAGATGAATAAGCTCGTCGGGATGATAATGAATCACGACGGGTCTATTATTCGACGCGGTTGGTATCATTGTTGTTGTTGTTGTAGGTGGCGTTTTGCGATTTATTCGAAAACGTGGCTCTTTTATATTTCGAGTGCAGTCGCACGAGAAAGGCGCCGCGGTTCCTTTGCTGGACTATCGCAAGATCTCAGATTCGATTCAATGGTATGGGAATATCAGCGATAATTTTTGCCGTAATAGTTAACAGAGATGTAGATTCAATATATCAATTGGTTAATATTGAAAATTAACATGAGAATGTGTCGAATTTGCATTGAGTTTAACTTTTTTCTATTCGAAAATAATTAAAAACATTTTTTTTAAAGAATCCTGGATACATAAACATGTTTGAGACTAGTTTTCGTATCCAGGAATTTTGTGACAAAAAAACGAATTTGAATCAGATTAGATCTTATGACAACGGGGGCGGATCAATAAAATATTTATATTTGCTCGATTTCCTTTTACGAAACTCATTAACGAACAAACAATCTGATATTGTTTCATTAATAATTCATATTATATTCACAGATACGTTACTACACCCAACATCAAATTACGAAGAGATTTAATAGCACACGCCACCGAGCCTCCCGTATCGGTTGCGGTCAGGCTCAAACACGATAACGATAATGTATAGAATTTCATCGAAATTAATCTAATTTGATACACGACGCAGTACAGAATCCTCTTTGCGTCTCTAATAAACGAACCCGTCCAATAATTGCGCCGAAAGACGCATCAGACAATCCGCAAAGACCCTTTCGCCACGCGGACGGATAACGAATCATTAACAATTCGCAATCTGCGCGAATTTATCCGGCGCTTTACGGAAAATTCGTAAACATACGGCGCGCTTCGTGCTGGATTTCTAAACGGAGCTTTCGTTATTTTATTTGGTTGTTCTGAGGATGTTCGTTTAGTTTCGTATATTTGTCGAGGTATCCATTCTTAATCGATTGGTTTTTTTTTCGATAGATTTTCAATGAGCTATCTGTGGAAAAACTTACAAAGTGTTACAAAGATTAGTTAATATTGGTTAATGAAATATGAAAAAGAAGAATCCAACCTTTTGATGGTTTCAGCTTTCAGTTCTTTGAGAATTTATTTCCTTTTTATCAATTTTCAATCGGCCATAAAATGTCCAAACTTTTAATAGCTTCAGAAAAGCTTGGCTTATGAATTGCGTATGAAGATTATTCATTGAAATATGTATAACGAAACTATCAGAGTTTTCCTACTTATCGGCTGAAATGCAAGAATATTTCGTTGTCATGAACATATAGCGGCGGCGCATCGCCTTTGATTGCTTCGCAATGAAAGCGTCTAATAACGCACAAATCGTTTCCTTCACGCAACCCTCCATTGCGAAATTTCGCCATAAATATCGACGTTTATACACTCGAAATGTTTACGGACCCGATGCGATAAAGATTTACCACGAAAAGAGTCCGCACGTGTAATTAAGGCTTCTCACTAGGTTTTCGTGCGATGATGGATGTTGCGGTGCGCCGTATAATATCTTCATAGCGCGTGTCATCGTGGCGTTTATGTTTTATTTTTATGTATTTTTTTGGCCTATGTACATTCTTTATAATTTACGTATTTAACCGTTGTGTTAACGGCCAAAGCAATGCCGATGTTTTTCGCTTCGTCTGGGCGTAACACTTTCACTGTTCGACGTTGTTTTATTATTTATTATTAAATTTATTAAGACGATTGTGCGTTGCGTCATGGACGTGTGTACATGAAAGGTTTCTTTTATGACAGTGTTGCCGCATCACGACGTTGAATTATTGTTTTTGTTGAGCTAATGGACGCGTTCTGAATTTAATCGAGATGGACGTTAAAAACTATTACGTCTTATTTTGATACACAATTTTTCTTTTGTAGTTATCGCTTATGTTGTTTGAAGTGATTATGATTGAAACAAAAAAAATGTACATGTGTGGCACTTTCGATTGTTGAAAATAAATTAATAAAAAGCTTTAAAAATAAAGGGAGCCCATCTGTATTTTTTAATTTTTTTTATTCATATCTCAAACCGAGTTATCTTTAGAGCATAGTGATGCAATTCTGTAATTATAGTAATAAAACCAGCTTCGATTCATATTTTTTACTATAATACAACATTGGACTTTAAAACATCAATAAAAAATAGCATAAACGTATTGATAACCACAATTAAAAAAAAAAGCCATTACATCAGCGATTTAACCACCGTTGCGCACAAAGCTAAATCCATCCATTATTATGCACAATTTACCTCACCGTGCAATCGGAACGATAAAGCGCAACATCGCAACACGGCCAAGACCGGACCCCAATCCTCAAATTTCCCGCATAACAACAGCTTAGATTCCCCATTAAACCACAATTAAAACCCCCAGCGCTTCCATCTTCGTAAGACCCGTCCATGGTATGCACGATCCGCCTCACCTAGGGCTTGCATTACCATATAAAATATATGTATGGATTTATATGACATTATTCAACTGTAACATGTTTGAAAATATTTAGGTCTCAATCAAGGATACTGTTTTTAGTAAAGGTAGCCATATACAGTTATACTTTGATCATCTAATCTATTTTTTTATTTACCGGTAAGTAACCGGTAAACCGGTAATGGGAAAAAATATTTATTGGTAATTGAAATTTGATGGTAAATTGCAAGCCCTAGCCTCACCATCAAACCCGAGCGATAAAACGCAACAACATAGCCTCGGTCGGAGCACGGTTAAGCCGAAGTCCCGGTGGATGGGTTTTTCGCGGTGAGGCCGCCGGCTTGTAATTAGCCATCAATAAAGCACCCAATAGAATTAGAAAAGCCGACGATGGAACGACGGGCCGGGCCCGTTTGCAGCACACGTGAAATTTATACGTTGCCGTTCTCGTGAACGTGTAATTATGATGTCCGGGGCGCGCTTCCCATGGGTCGTGTGGTGCTTTTTCAACGTGCAAGCTCGTTTCGCAGAGGAGGCCCTTGAGTGTATGTTATGTTGTGGATGCATGGGGTCTGGAAAGTTGTTGTTGTAGTTTGACAATGGTGGACGGTTGTGCAAAGGTTGCGCAATTGATTTGAATGTGACATTTACTGTTTTGTTAAGTGTTGCTAAAGTTTGTATATTGTTGTTAGAAATTCGTTTGAAGGTTTTTTGTTTGTTTTAGGAATTGGTTTTGCCTTGTTTTTTTTTATCTGCAGCGAAGTTTAGCGATATGTGGTGTTATCGGTATATGGATGCGCGTGTGATTAGTTTGAAGTTGTATATTAAAAAAGTCTTGTCTTGCAGTGGATGTTGTTTAGATTGGATATAATAATAATTTTGATTAAAATATGTCGTTTTTTTAAAAGTAAATATGAACTATTATCCGAACAATTTAACTGCACATATGGTCGATATAATTGTTTTACAAAATTAATCCATAGCTTTTATTATAATGGTATCTACATCATATGCACTTCGATAGGTCTTTCGAGTTCTGCACAAACAATATTTAATGACGTTCAAGTGCCATTTTATATAATCACAATAGACAAAAATAGCTGTACTTACGTCAACTGAACACGAAACGAAACAGAACATTGTACTTTTTGTATTTTGTATGAAATATTTCAATCGCTAACGGATCTTTATTTGTGTTTATAATTAATTGCTCCGGTATCTAGAAAACACGCGCGCATTTTAATTAAAAACAAGAGAAGGCGGTCACTTCTGAAGTTTACCGAAAAATTAATATTTATATACAAAAATGCAATCTTCATTGTTGACGCTATGGGAAATGTTGACTCGCTTTTCACAACCATTGTTCGTGTCGTGTGTAACGTACATCGACAACACGCGAGACCGTTAATTAATTTTCGTTTATTAACGCGTTTCCGACGGTTTTTATCGAAAAATGTACGACGATAAATATTCAAAATTGCATTCGCATGTGCACGATTTTTCGTGTAGAATTTTCCGATGTGTGAAACGATTTAATTTGTAATTTTTAAGTTCGAAAATAAACGAATCGTGTTGCTAATTTGTATTCTTGTGAAATATTTGTCTGCTAATCGTTCGTTCGTTGAGTAATTTTTCATTTTTTTTAATCTTTGTAAATAGAAATTTGTCTTTTCGAATGTGACTTGTAAATTAATTATTCTAATTTCATTTTATTATTTTCCGATGAAATTCGTAAGTTATTTGAATATTTTCGAAAATTTCCCAACATCAATTTTCCAATTTTATGTGAGAATTTAATTTTAAACAAACCTTAACAGTAAAACGAGTTCGGTGAGCTTGAAATCTGCCCTCCTTCGATGTAATTATTTCACGATTTTAACATTGCCCTCAAAGAGACAGCATGAAAAGACTCAGCAATCACGCTAAAAGGCAAAATTAAACGACCCGACGAAAACAACGAACCAAAATCAAAACACCGACGTATCAACGCCGTCCCATATTAAGGGCACCATCGCTCAACAAAACACTCTCACGGATGCATTTTCGCACATAACAATGCATCAAAAAAATTATCCACGCGACTTGCAATGCATTTTCAAGTTCATCAGCAGATAACGAGAGACCCAGCATCAAATACAAAGAGGACACCCCACTTAATTCCTCATTGTTCTCCCATGTCGCATCGGACGACACGAACGCCAACAATACCCATAAGTTGTCCGTAAACGAATACGGTAAACGCGCTGTTGATTGCTACAGATTTCGTTCCTACGAACATGTCATTAAATTAACCGTAATTGGTTCAATTCCGATACAGATCTCGTTCGGTTTCACATCATTAGGCTTGCGCGGTCGCCGCGGACTCAGGTGAAAATTTTAAGTTTCTCCGCGTTCAATTAAGCGTCGTTAAAATGCGCATATTCAATATGGCATTTTTTAATTTTTCGCAGTGCTATTTTTTTTTTATCGAAAAGCGGCCGTGGCGCTCTATCGCCGTATAATTAAATTATTACATATGCAAACGCGACAGGTCGATTTATGCGAGTTCGTCGTGTGACTGAAAAAAATTGATCGTCCATTATGCGGAGGCTATTGTCAAAAACGAGTTGTGTTCGGTAATTAATTGAATATTTTTATTTTAGTAAAATATATTGTTGAAAAGTTCGCGTTAGTTCCACTCCTGTCGCAATATATAATATTTCTCGAGATTGTGGTAATTAGAAAAGTCGATGGTTTTGTAATATTTTATTCTATATGCTATATTTATTTTTGTGTTAGAAATTGAAGTCGTTCATGTCTTTAATTATATAATAGAATCATTTAAGCTGTTAACTAAATGGCCGACCACGACGAAACATCTCCATTAACAATTAAAGCTCGTAGTTAACAGTAAACTATAAATACATGATATCCCTATTGATCATAACTCGATACCGAATCATATATTGCATACAATGTTTCATGAACTCAGGTCAATACGAAAGATACGTGCTCAACTCCAGCAACCTAATTTTCGCAATATACACATATGTCCACATAAATCTAGAGTACAAACAAAAACATTTTCCACCATCGATCGCGATCTCCAAAAAATGACCGAAATCCTCCAAAACCCGAGAACTTCCACGGACGACCTCGACACTGCATCCTCTGCGACAAGATGCACCGAAAACAGGATTCGCCCGGTTGCAGTTTCGGTAAACCGAACACACACACACACACACACACACACCTCACATATTTATATGAACCCATTGGTAGCCGCGATATACACGGAAAGCACTCTCCTCGAGTTCGGTGCTGTGCCGTTCTTGCAGTCGGCACGCGGTTGTTGCGCAGTACAGACGTCGTGTTCTTGCTGAAGCCACATGCCACAACTGTCAAATCGAATTTGATTTTTTCGATGATCTAGCCATGCTTGTTCGTATTGTATTCATAGATTCAATCGTGTATTTTCAATATATCGGTTATTAGAATTGTGCCGTTTGACAATTGCATCTTTTCGTATTTTCGCATGCACTTTTTCGATTAATGTTTTGATTGGTTTCGGGTGTCGTTTGTATGTGTTTTTAAATTTTTGTACGTTTCGTTCGCAGATGGTTCGATTCGTGTTGACGTCGATCGAATTGTTTGGTTGAAATGGCGGGAGTTTCGAACTGGTAAAATTTTCAATTGATTATGATGGATGGGAAAACTGTTCGTTTGTATTTTATTTGGAGATAGAGGTTTTTATCGTCTTCGTTTCATCAGATGCAGTAGTGTGATACGTTGTCGTCTGTAATACGTCTCTTGGCTGTTTATACAGGTGAGTTTGGTTTAATGTCACGGTTTATTTTTGTATATGGATTAGAATGTATGAATAATCGATTTGTATTTAGAGATGTACAGATCAGAACACGTACCGTATTTTGTAATTTGAATATATTTTGGAATGTACAATTTCCTCATGCTTCTATGAATCGTTATCAACAGGTGTCAACATTACCGCATTCTACGTACAAAATGTGTTATTACATATGTACTTGATTTTATCGATAGTAATACATATTGTTCAATAATCGATATAAATTATTGCAAAGTCTCTGATAAGAAATTTGACTTATATCCTAGCAGAAAAGGGCTTCACAAGATACAATCCTTCGTTGCGGTTTTTAGCACTCAGCGTTAAACCTCATTAAGCCGACGATAATCGAATGCATTATTTGTCTGCTATCGTCGATGATGGATGATGTTGCGCTTGCAACGTCGACTGCATTTTATTATATTTATTTGTGTGGAGATCCATTGTCCCGGTCTCACAAAGCCTAGCATGGTCGATGTCTCTTCGTCTTCTGCGTTGGATGATGACGATGATGATGATGCAATTGCACTTTTACGAGTTCCAAAAATGCACAATATTCTCACCAGTTTGGCCTTCAAATCTGCATAATTAACGGATTCAATCGAAATAGTTACAGTATAGTTGGTACTTTTATGAAAGTATATTTTTAATTTTAAAAGATAATATTGATAGATTCAAATTGTAAATTGTAATCTCGGTTATGGTATATTTTCACGTTTCCTTTTTCATGTTGTGTGGTCTTGTCGTTTCAGTAACAGTAAATTTTTTAATGAGTTTCATAATATTTATAATATGCAGTAGATTAAACTCGTTTCTCTCTGATGAAATTAGAAAATCACTAACGTCTCCTATTGTAAAACGTGCCATTAAAACAGACGTCTGCGGAATATGAAAAATGCACAATTTCTTCACACAATCGACATCCTCATTTCTCGTGCGCCGTCCGTCGATTTTTCACGCGGAATTTCGATTTTTTTCTTAATCTCGATCATTACAGTATATGAAATTGAAAATTTATTATACAGTCGGTGGTAGTCATCGACTACTTTTGGATACGAGAACGTGATTCGTGAAAAAACAAACGAGCAGAAGAACAAAGAGACGATCGGTTCAAAGGTGGGGCATATCGAAAAATTCACATAAAATCATATGAACTAACGGATTCGTACGTCACGCCACCCGAACGGTACATCTTATATGTTTTAGGATTTGTGAAAAAAAACGACTTCGAAAAGTTTTATCACTATATAGATCTCTATTTTGAGTTTGGAGCATCCGACGCTAACAATCACCTGTTGCGCTCTGAGCGGCTGCGATTCGCGATCTTGAACCGATTCAATTTTCGTTCGACCGTTTATCAGACGGGTTTTTGTTTTCTCCTTTTTTATATACTTTATGAACATTGGCGCCGATTCGCCGCGAAATTGCCTATTTTTCTTTGGGCGGATAAAATTTAAAATATTTTTAATTGGCCGATTCGAATCGCGAACGCCGCCCGACGGTTCGCCGTTTCTGAATTGAATGTTTTATGTGTTTCCATTGTCGATAGACAATCGTGAATATAAGCGAGTCCGCTAAGCGAAGGTACCGAAAAAAAAAATTCGAAAAACCATTCTATACGAGTACGTCACCTCATATAAAGCGTGTGCTTTATGTGTGTCGAAGAAGATAGTGTTTTATAGATGAGTTCGGTAACAATTTTTTTCCTGGTCGTATATCCGAGAAAACGAGTTTTTTTTCCACATACGAATCTATTTATATAATAAAATTCGTATAAGCTTTTCTCTCGCGATACACGTGTACGTATATATTGACCGTATAATGCGTACATTCCAGAAATGCTTCGACCTCACCTGTGTACGAAATGAAGTTTCTTCGCGAGCGTGCGCATCCGATATCCCATTAAACGCAATTAACCGATCCTCAGTCTGGATGTATCGCAAATTTAATAACACAATACAATATAATATTATCGAAGCATTTAAGCTTCGATTTAGCGCTTAAAGTATCAAATTTCAGCTGAAATTCAATGAAGCGTTATTAAATATTGCGCAATTCGTATCGTGTTTCGTCTACTTCGATTATAGTACTTATTTAAATTAACTTTCATGGTATACTATATATGATATGTATGATGTTTTTAATCGCTATAATATAATATAAAATTCATATAATAAGCAATACGCAAAATGCGATTGACAGTTGAATCATCATCGGCTGTTGCTTGTTCGTGCGTCGCATCTCATTCGTTCATCTCGATTTTCTCCGGAGCCCGTTTATTGTTTAGATGCGCATGAAGTGGCCCTCTTCGATGACTGATGATGCTGCTTCGTCTTCCGATAAAAGTCTTCTTCGTTGTCCCCATTGTTGTCTTTTGGCGGCGGTGTGCGCTACCGATGCACGATCACCAATCATTTTCGTATCGTGTGTATACGATAGATATACCGAACGACAATTATTGAAGTTTTTTGTTGTAGATGCGTTGAACAATAGTTCTTTTCACATTCAAATATTTGTGCGTATCGGTTATTTGAATGTGAATGTGATGGGTAACCTTTTTCTATTGTGTATCGAAGACGTATTGTGTGCTAACCTTGTAAATTTACAGTTCAATTGTTGCATTAGTAAAGTTATTGTTCGAAAATAGTACTATGTTGATAATTTAATTTATTATTATTATTTTACAATTATTATGTTACTGATTTTTTCGATGAAATGTATGAAATTTATATGAATCGCCGAGTGACCACTTCTGACACAGATGATTCCCGACGAACTCCAATTGGTCGACGACGCTCCGCAAGTTGCAGATAACGTTATTATTTCGACATGGAGTTCAAGGGTTGATAGATATATCAGACTTTTCTTTGTTACATGCGTACAACAATATTCTCATTCAGATTTAAATATTGTAAACGAACCTATTCTTAGCTATCACATAGAGAACGTTCTCGCACAAAACCGGCGGTGATTCACAGAACTCAAGCATTCTCGTAAACAATCCTCGCAATTATAAATTCAAATACGATTCTGAAGCCAGAACGACATTAAGTATTCATATACCGAATATGCACATCGATGACTTTCTCGTTCGTAAATCGGCGTTGTGTCGATCGCGTCACAATACATTATCTCGTTCCCGTTCCCAGCCAGTTCGGTTTTATCTCTCTCCGTGGTAACTCATTATTCGCGAACAATAATAATTTGCACACCATCTTCGGGATGTCTCGATTCCACAGCTAGTTAAGGACTTGTCGTATTTTATTTATGGAGGTGTGTTCCCGAGCCGAGTCGGTCATGTCTAGCTGTAAAAGCTCGGCCATTTTCATTCTGCGTATTGCCATTCAATTATGGTTTCTCTTTTATTATATTTTGTGTTCTATTTTATTATTTTATTAAATTTTGCTTGGGTGCGATTTAAACAGTTGAGTTTGATTTACTTCTCTTTCGACGTTCGCGTGCGCCATAAACATAAACATAAACATTCTGAATTGTATTTTATTTTTTTAAATCCACAATGCAGCTTTTTCGCATTGAATTCTGTAAATAAACATACTTCACCGTTTATATTTATCAATTTTTTTTATTACAATTGAATCAATGAATAATTTTATATATTTTCAAGCTTTTTATTTTTAATAAAATTGACATCGACACACGGAAAAACTCGCACCTATCCATCGGACGACCTTCCTTTTACCGCTTTCCGAATCCTCAACAACAGCACCGACTATAATAAGCCAATCTCCGTTTTGTCGAATGCACACGCCGTTATTGGTGAGCATTATCGGCTATCTTGAGTTATGGCGGTAACGAGATATTTAATCAACGCGCCTCTCGATGACAGGTGAAAGTTCCGCATGCAAACGGCCGATTCGAGTTATGACACCGCGATGATCGTCACATCATATTTCATTTCTAAGCTCGCCCATTAATTATTTAAAATATGGCGAAAAAAAGACATCGCCTAGTCGGATATTTCGCACCTTTGCGCTTTGCGGTCAAGCGGTGGCCGAAGTGATCGATGATCGGCCGATTTTTCAAAGCGATTTCAATTGTTCGAAAGCGCACTTCCTCATTAAACGGGCACGGCCGTTGTCAATTGTTAATTATTGCAATTATCAGATTCGTTCGGTTGGTCTTTTGAAGAATCGGATCGTGTTGATTTCGAGCGTTGAATGTTTCTCGTTGACTGTCTGTCATTGTTTGCAATTCGCGAAACTCGTTTGTTGGTTTTACATGCGTTTTCAGGGTTGTTCTTGCTAAGGAATGTTATGATAAATCTAACTTTCATTTTTTATACATTTATTATATAGTATCCTCATAAATATCATCGGAATTTCAAGCATTTTTCTCATTTCGTGTGCTTATTATGTAATTTTCAATATCGACTTTAAACAATTAACTACAGAATGAAGTCTTTCTGATATCTATCGGAATTTTAAACATTTTTTCCTTATTGTATACGCCCAAATGATTTTAGACCAATCAAGTATAGATTGTCAATTATTGCTTAACTTTAGTAATAACACATTTTATAAGACTGTAAACGTTTACATTGCATAATAATAAGACGAAAATAGATACCGAAGTAAACTTTTGTTAAATAGCTTCAGATCAATAGCATCTAACAATGAGTATTAATCGCATCTGATGTTGAAATCCATATCATAGACCTAATATATTTATTAAATCGATTTAATTTCAATATTGATACACCAAAACTATCACACAACCCCAATTCACAATCAAAACCATCACACCGTTCAACAAACCCAAACTTGACCAACATTTAACATCTCAAACACTTCTTTCAACGCCCCTGTATCAACTTTTAATAATCATCCAGCACAAGCGCACTTTTATAAATGCAGTATCTCTCTCTCGTATCTCTCATTCATAAATCAGTGCGTTTAACAAACGCATCGGACGCGTTGCAATTAATAATGCAACGTATGCAACCCGTTGCCGCGTCCGCTTGAAAAATCGTCTTGCGTCAACATCACGTCTCGGGTTCCTCCTGGGAGTCGTCTCAGGATTAATCCACGTCGTATGAGTCTTCACTTTTGCTTCGGCGAACATTAATTTCGCATAAGTCGCATTTTTGCGCTCGGATGTTCGGAAATGGCGTGTTTATGGGAAAAGAGTTGCGGCGGGCGTTCGCGAGTGGGTGGTTTCGTGTAATGTCACTTGTTGGTGTTGGTTAGATTTTTGTTATTTTTAAACGGCTGTAAATTGTGTTTTTATAGTGTGTAATTCGTCGGGAGATGTGTTTAATTTTTCAACGTTCGTAAACAGATAATTTAGTGTCCATTATTCTGGTTTTTATGGGGTCGGGTCTGTATTATATTTCAATTTGTTCGATTGTAATATTTCTATGACGGATTTTTCTCTACTCATCAATTACGAATGGTAATTATACGGCGTTAATGAACGTATTCGCGACTATTATTTCATCCATTCTCGGAAAATATGTATTTAATAAAATATAATGGGTCCATTAGATTATTAGGTATACAATTACAAACATGATTGATTGTCAAGACGCAATTGCAACTTGCATAAATTAGAGCGAACGTTCATTTGCCATTTCCGTCCTAGATACGTTTTGTTCGCCGTTTTCAAGTGTGACCAAAGATTGCTTTTAATCGTCTCAATTTGCACACACATCGTATCCTATAATGACCATTACCATTTGTAAATCATATTCATATTCAACGTGAAAAAAGCACAACATCAACAATGCGACAACGCACACGCACCACCATCGAAACGTCAGAGCGTCCAGCCCGCAGCATCATCATCGTCCCCGCGATGATCATGATCATAATCATCATCATCATGACCATATCTCGGTGTCGTGATGGCGAGGGGGTGGGCGGGGGGCAACAGGGTATTGAATCGTCGGCCGTCGTTAAGGGGCAGTGCGCCGCTCCGTAAATAGCGAGTGGCGTGCACGTAACAAATTGCGGGCCCAGTTTATCTTTAATGCCGGCAATTACAAGGCATCGCATTGCTTGTGGTTCGGAGGAAGGCTGGATGCACCTGAAGCGGGCTTTCAGGTCGTCGGCCGTTGAAGGGTCGCTTTCGTCGAGATGGATGTGTTGTATGTCGGATGTTCGGTGGTGCTGTTATATTATGGGTGGGTGTGGTCGAAGTTCGATGTGTTTGTCGTATTGTTGATTTTAATTTTTTGGTTGGTTGATCACATTTCAATATATTGTGGAATGATAGTGCAGTGAGTTATTGGCAAGTAAATAATGATGTGAAAGTAGTGTTCGGTCGCAATATGAGAATTGTGTGAATGATAAATCAAAAAGTAGTAAAGAGATAACTTGTTATTTTGTAGTGGATAATAGCCGAGTTTGTTCTAAGTAATTGAATGGTTATTATTCCCTGGAACGGATGTTTAGTCAAAATGATCGATCCAAACACACATCTGAAAAATTGCAGCAAAAAATAATACTATTTAATTTTAATTATGTTTTTGGTTCATATATGTAATATGTATTATGTATATCAACAAACATTTCTGATATTATATTGATACTAAGCTTTTTGTTTCTGGGGTTTAAAATAAGATGTATATTAAAATTTATCGATTCGTTATTGTGTTATTATAAATTGTGTGTAATTTATTAATTACGTAAATTAATCGCTTAATTTAAATTACTGATACATCGTTCTCAACTCCATATTTTTTTTCATCATTTAGTTTTCAATTTCAATTCGAATGGACTTTAATTCTATGTTATCTCATTAACCTTTTTTGTACATGCAAATGTAATAACATGTTTATCTTTGCGTATTAACTTTTTAAATTTTCTGTTCTTATTTATAGTTCTAATTAAAGTAGTGTTCACTACCGAACAGATTATTAATTCTGATTTATTCGCATACCTTACACATAAGATATATGCATCATTAAAAAAGTTATAGACATTAAATATTCCAACAGTAGCATTTTTAAAATAGTCTCGACCTCACTACTGATCACCGGGGAGCACCGTGCGGCCAAAAGACCCGTTTCATAACAAAGTTCAACGTATTAAAATTGTATTATTTACGACACATAAATAGCCACATTATCGCCGAAACAACGTCGTTTCGATTTTGCGATCGCGAAAAAAACACACACACGACATGACAACGGTTGAGCGATAACGGTACGCACTCTACACGTTCGGGCACTTTTTTCATAAAAAAAGGAAGACACGTTAGACACATCTGACCGTAATTGTCGGACACGAGAACTGACATTTCTTACCCGCCCACAATACACACAGTTTGCAGATTCAAGTGAAATTTTAATTACACATCTGTCCCCGTCGACGGATCTAATAATACACAACCCGTCTTTTCATGCCTCTGTTTTTCATATGTTCTGTGTCAGAAGTTGTTATTATTATTTTTTTCATTGTATCTGTTTTAAATTATGATTTAATTGATTATTATCATCTTATATTATGTTTATTACAAACTAAAATCTTTCTGATATCATCAGAAGTTTTTATATTAAAATCTTCTCTTATTAAATGGTTGATTTTGAAGTAGGTCATTCTTGCATGTATTATTCGCTTCACATATCATTTCAACGAATCAGTTATATAGCTTAACTATTGATGAAAATTTAAAAATGAAAATCAAACAGGCACTACAAGTAATACTCAGTAACGGATTACCAAATCGAATTATCCTTCTTCTCTTACAACCAGCAATATGTACCGGTAATGATCGACGTATAAAGTAAACGCTTTGCTGGCTCGGCGTAATTGCGCACTTGGTAATTTTTCGCAAAATTTTATTACGTTTCGTTACAAAGTGCATAATAATAAAAATGTGAAGGTGGGTCGCGTGCGAATGCAGACCTATCGATATATGACTGCCTCCGCGTCGTAAATGTAAATGGAATGGTTATTTTTCGACGTACAATGACTTTTATGGTGTTTCTGCTTAATTTTTGATCATTAGTGAAGTATCCGTGTTTTTAAGGGTCAATTTTTGTCCGGCGATGGATTTGAAAGCGATGCAAATTTTTATGCGCTTGTAGTGAAAACCCATTTCAAAATATTTTCGATCGGACGTTAAGTTGAATATTCGAAAATAAAATTTGTATATTATTTCAGAATGATTTATTGTATCGTATACTATAAGAACGGTTCAAAAGTCAATGTTTATATTGTGTGTTTTATTGTTTTTATATTCTAGACACAGCTTATTGCAAAATATTTAATATCTATACATATATTGTTTTCTAACTACACCATAAATAATATTAATTCATATTTTATTACACCCGATAGATTTTATACACTAATATTTTATCGAAAAAATAAATTTCAATATCCGCCTTTGAGCTGTCGCTGAATTGCGGTTTTCGGAAAATATCGACATGATTATTCAACCATTGCCATTGTTTAGCAAAAAACACTATCGCGCAAAAAGCTGCATATTCAATCAATTAATTATGCATTTTTTATTTCCCAGGTACGACAGATGTCAAATCGCATTCGATAAACAAGTACAAACCAAACGTGAGTATTTTTCTCCCATAATAAAAATTTCCACCGATTTTCCGAAACGCAAATCGCGTCCGCGCCTTTTTCCCCGACACCAACGGCGCCATTATAAATCATCTTCGCAAGTAGCCGGCTTTCGTATTTACAAAACGAGCCAGCACACGCCACTTCACAACCGAACATACATACACGATATTATGGAACGGAACAACTTCTATAATGCACACAAATCGAACAAATTAATAGGATCGGTCGCGCGAGGGGTCACACTAATTTGTCGGCGACTTCCAAATTTGTCGCGTGTCGAGAACGCACTGGCCATCAATTTCTCGCGTATTTTTCCGTTTATTTATTATTTATATTTCCTCGATTATTCCCGCGGACGAGGTTCATAAATTATCGCTCAATTTAACGTGAAATATCGCCTTGTATGATATACGAGCGTCGCGACCACATTTGCTTAACGAGAAAATTAACCGAGTCTTCTTCTCTCGAGTATAGGTGTGGAAACGAGCCGCTTTCGCGCCTCGTTGAAGTGTGTGTATGTATATATATATATTTTTTTGTTAATATTGCATTTTGTTCTTCGACACTTTCGAAAGTGTTAAAATGCTAAGGATCGCGGTGCATGTCTTGCATTTTTTCCCATCCGAATAAATCACGATTGTGTCAATAGTGCATTGTTTATTGCTTGTCCGTTTCGCTGTTTAACCATTATTAATCGAATAGGAAATTCCATTTGTCTTCGCTGTAATTGCTTATTATGGATGTTCGCTTCTTGTTAAATTTTTGAATTTGACCGTCCGTCTCAGTAAACGATGAGGTGTTACCACTCATTATACACAAAAATGTAGTTAAAAAACGATTAATTTTCTATATATTTTTTCATTTAATAAAGTAAATTCCATGAAATTAGTGTTACCCTAATTATTTTTAACTAGTTTATCTGAAGTATTCGAAATAATATAGAGTTTCATACTGAAATAACGATACGATAGAAAACGGATTTTGTGTAAAATTTATGATTTTATATTTGTGACTTTCTCAGTAATTTATAGCGTGCATATTGTTCGTTTGTTAGTCGATGTGTGCAATATCGAAAAATATTTTAGTTATGCGAAGTTCGCGTGAGGAGGCCGATGTTTGTAAAAGTAACGATAAATCGCCATAACTCGAACGAATTCGTGAACTCCGTTGTTATCTCGTCGCCGATCCGCAACAAATAACCGAGGAAAGCAAAATTTATTAGCTTATAACAAATAAAGTTTAAATAAATACGTAAAATGTGGTCGGAGCTTAACTGTACCGTTAACTTTATGTTTACAGTGCGCTTTATGCATGCATTGGTATGTTTGCAGTTTGTTTGATCGACGAGGATGCTCTTCGCGAAATGCGATTGCAAAAGACGCCGTTTCATTTCTTATTCAGATTTTATTTTCGAAACTGACATCGTATTAGTGTTCGAGAAGAAACATTGCTTTTTAATATTGCATAATTAACTAATTCGATATACCGTTTGATGTGTTTTACAAAAAAAAAAAATCAATTTCCTCCGGTAAAAGTGTGAAAGACGTCAAATTTACTAACGCGACGCCCAATTGCATCCGACACGCAACAAAAACGTGTTTCGTATATAATTTACAGTAGAGATGACCCGCAGGCATGCCAGCGTCTTTTTTTCTAGTTTCTATTCCATCGTGTAAATTTTAATTTATTGGTCAAATTAATTTTTCCATCGCATCTTTGCTTGGTTTTCTTGCAAAAAAAAAATAACATAAATCGAAATGTCAAACGCGAAAACTCACCGCATAACAGTCGGCGCATCGTTCAAAATTTCCATCAACAAAGACGAATCGTGTTGAATTAAAACACTTAAAGGAAACAATGAAAAAACATTGCTTCCCACATAAATTTATTCCACAAAACTTGTACACTTTGTAATTATTTCAACGATAACGGTGAATCCGTTTTCAATACAAACACTCGAATTTTCGCATTTTTCTCCGAAATAGCGGACCACTGCTAAAATTTCGGGTCCGTGAACCTTTCAGTATCCGTCGCGAATTATTCATACATCACGATGCACACGTAAAGTGCACACACCAATAACACGGCAGCAATGTATCGAACGAAGAGCACACTCCGCTCTTGCCTTAAGTTTGATTATATAATGGGGCCAGGATGCATAACTATGGCCGAGAGGGAGATGCCGGGCTCTTGTATTATCTCGTGGTCTTCTTGGGCTCGCCATCAGATAAGATGGTGCATGAATAAAGCCTCCGGTCGTATTATGGATCGGAGGGTTTCCTATTTCCATACACCAATAATATTCTTGCACATTAGAATTTATGAAACACGAATCGATATTGTGCACCGGCTCGCGGAGCGTTTTGTTCCAGACGATCACGACATTTAATTGTTATATTTCGCTCGTTCGTCTTGCCGGGTACATTGTTGCTCTTTCAAAATTTATTATTGCTGATATCGATCATTATGAAATGTAAGGGAAATATGTTTATTTTAATTCAGATTAGGTTCAATTTGATGTTGTATATATTTTTTTGATTTATTTTCAGCGTATATACCTATATATTTGATTGATCTACCCATGTATCATCAGAATTATTGCAGAAATTTCTGAACGTCTGAAAGGATCCAATGCTGCCCTTAAGGCAGCTTTTTATTGTTCAGTCGTGGTCGTTCTGTATAAACAGAATGTCCTCTAGTTACCGTCGTTATAGGATTGTTCTTACCGATTTATATGATCGTGTCCAATAAATACATATCTTCAGAATAGTCAATTATGTTACTCTTCCATCTAACCTAATCTTATGCTTATTACGAGTTGATTTATTCATATCTGTCTTGAACAAACCTAGCTGTTCTTTACCGGATTTTACAGTTTTACAAACCCATTATGAATATATTCTAAAATAATTTGTTTATATTGAAAATATTAAAATTTATTTTTCTGGCACTCTCACCGATTCTCTTGGCACTTCAACTGTTCGGCATGATTCATACACACTCGAAACTCATTCATATTTTATTTTCGCACAAGTATTACAAAATCCCATCAGATAATAGAAGATTGTCGATCGGATTGATAGCTTTTTGTTTATTTTAGAAATTATGCAACGGTCCATAGATCCGTCGTAGAATGGCGTTGCTAATTCCACGCCTCCTCGGCCCGAGTTGTGTGGTGTGAATTTCACTTTGCAACCATGGACCGCAATGTATAATATTTTATTTGGTTTTGATTGGCAGCCGACATAATGTGGATGGATGCATTCATACGAACTTGCACTCGGCCGGGAGATATATTGATTGACGATCGAATCCACGACGTGTTGGGTTTTCACAGTGGACGCTTTCGGTTTTTGACCTTTCTCCTATGCTTCGGAATTGTTTGAAGTTCTGCGTGTTTAATTTTATTCATACGAATATAATAATGGACCATTGCGTTCTAATTTTATAGCGCCTCCTACGAAATATGCGCTATTGAATTTGATACGCTTTAACTCCCATTTCACACTCAATAAATTCATTTCGCTTCTCATCCGCCCGTAATATAATAATAAATAGCATTGTTTTCTTAAGTTGATTATAACATGTGAATTTAATTATGATATTTTTTTGAGTGTTTTTAATTTGCGGAATCTATCGAAAATTTTACATACGAAAGTGAGAAAATTTAATTATTACGGTCGACAAATTAAGCGTTTCTCGGCCGGTCGTGTTTTATGTCCCATTGTTGAACGAGATCATCTAATGCTTGTATGTACTCATCGTACAGACATTTTGAACGGTCGTTACTAGAATAAAAGAGAACAATTACCCCTATTAAAGCCGCAGCTAGCATTAACGTAATAACTCTTTTGTCTATTGAATTACACATAGGTGTGAATGAGTGCCGTACGAATGATAAATGCCGCTATTAATTTTACTGGCGTTAAACACTTTTCGTATCAATGAAAATTTAGAAATTGCGTCGGTTAGATCTCAATCGTTCTATTGGCTTTCTATAGATTGTGAGATATTGTCAAATGTTTATTAGTATTGTTAAATTATGAAGTGTTATATGGAAATCGATCGTGTCATCTTCATTTTTTGTTTTTGTAACCGTTGTAATAATGAGATTTTGCAATTGCACGACGTGTCCTTGTTATCAATGACGAAACATAATGTGTCTTCGAAAGTTCGGTTAGTTTTTTTTTATCGCGTGTTTGTTAAATTCTTAAAATCATTTCTTGCCAAATGATCTCAAGTTAACAGTACATGAAACGTAATCACATCCGTCTACTTAATATCTTTTGCATAACTTTTTCGATAGACGATATTCGGTATAGCTAATCTAATGACGTACGCAAACATTAAAAAAATATATTCAAAATGTAAAAAAACATACAAAATCACAAATAAGTGTTGCATTGACATTTGAATCGCCACGCAAATCACCTTATCGACAACATATACAATCATTATATTATTTGAACACACGTTACGTTTATAAATATTTTTTTTACAAAATCATATTAAGCAGATTCCTTTTCGTGTTTTGCGATCTTATCTGATCGATCGGATCACGATGCGATTGCGTACACAGCGGAGAGCCACCGCGGCCCTCTTCTTCCAAGACTAGTTTTGCACCATTAAAGTCGACTTTGCGAAGAAATATAATTGCAACACGGCACACCATGCGAACCGAACGTCGATTACGCGCCTACAAATCGTCCTCGGCACCGTAAAGTCCACTCTTTAATATGTATTATAAGCGCATGATGGACTTTATTAGTGGTTTTTTCAGGTACGAGCGCGTGCTCGATCAGTATGTATAATAATTCGTGTGCACTGATTGCGTTTCTCGTTGTAGAAGTAAAGGAACGAACTCGCTCTTGCATGTGTCATTAATGTTGTGGCAATATTGTATTACTTTATTGTCTTTAATTATTGGTTGCGGAGGGATTTTAATTGATGGCCGCGCTCGACGCAATGCCGTTTCTAAGCACCTTTCGTCCTTGGACTGTATTATTTTTATGGTTTGTGAGTCGGTATAATAAATTTATTAAATAATCGAAATTTCGATTTCACTTCATGATTGGAGAAAACGAAAAATGGCAAATCTTCAGCATTTCAACTTAACTAGGAGAAGAGATCACCGACGGGTTACGAAAACCTTTTAAAGGCATCGCGTTCGGAATACGAAGAAATTTCTAACATTTCAGCAATGCTCATTTCTCCATCTTTGACATATTCTCAGAAACCTGCCTCGCGCCGCCAAACCAGTGTCTATTTTCCATTATGAAAAGCGATCTTAAACGCGCGCTTTTTTTTTTTTCGAAAATCGCTCTCGGCTAGATGGCTTCGACTGCGATTCGTCTCGCGGCATCGTTTAGACGCGCGCGATTACACATTTTAATTATTTTCAAACCCGCACGTACACATAATAATATAATATAATAATAAAGCGATAAAACCGGACTGTGTCGTGCCGTCTCGCCGACGATACTCATCCGTACGACGTGTGGCCGTTTCTCGTGGGCGAGACTTTTCAATTATCGCCGAGACCGTTCGAATTTTCTGAATAATTTTCGCTATTTAATGGTTAACCGTATAGGTTTTCGCACGTTCATCATTGTCTATCGCCGCCGATGATAAGGAAAACGTGAGAATTCACGAGATCTGGAAGACTGCGCGAATTCGCGGATTGAAATTCGGTCGAGCCTTATCTGGAAAGATCATCGATTAATTAAGAAGGAACAAAAGATCGGCGTTTATTTGAAGAGCTTCTTGTGGGATAAAACAATGTTGAGTGTTGCGAATTTACGTGTAAGTGTTTTAGAAATCATCTCTTTGTCGTAAAAGTTGTCTCGTGTATTCATATTGTGAATTCTCATATAATTCATACTGATAATTTTTTTTAAATTTTATTTATCATATCTTTTAATTTATGCGCCATGTGCATAGTGTGTAAACTTATCATAGTCGACGCGCAAACCCGATTCGTTTCAGTTAGTCAAAATACGCATAAATCTCTCGTTGGATGCACCTCCAGGCATAGTTTTGTCCTTTGATAATGGCGAAACGCCCATTCATTATTAGATGCGCTCTTGCGAGGCTTTTATTTATTTGTTCAACACTCACAAGGCGTTTGCTCGAATAGCGTTCCGCTGCAGGCCATAGTTGTGAGATTGAGATCAAACTGTGTTCGATAGCAAATTTTCTAGTGGTTCGAACAGTAAATTGATGTAAATTTATTCAGTCGAAAATTTCGCGGTGTTTGTTTTATATTTTTTGCAGACTATCATATTTTGCTGATTATGCGAATTCCAATTTTTTATGTTTTTAAAACAAATATTTGAATTTAAAATTCTTTTGTGTGCGTTTTTATGGATGTCATTCTCGGCTGTTCTTCGTATAATCAATGAATTAACTTTAAAAATATGTCTTTTTTTTCACGCAAACCTAATCTACAAATTATCTGGAATGCTATATTTATGTCAAGATAATTTATTCTAGATTTTTTTTATACCAAAAATCTTTGAGAACCAATTATTTGGCTCTTTCGATAGATAACAAATCATATTGTTTGTAGTCGGTTTTTGCGTAAACTTTGTTCCACTATAGTTTTCCTCATATGTAGTATTACGACGATTCATTTAATGTTACGTGTGAAAGTTTGTAATTCAAGTTCATTGTTTGACATTTTGATACAATAATGTCTCATTACAGTCATCGTTCTAGTATTAATGTCAACCTCTGTCGTATGTGTTTGATATCATCGTTTGAATGTACTATTTGCATATTCCACTGAAATTGCATTCAAAGCTGTATTTATGGTCGTATTATTATTGAGCTGTAAACATTTATTATTTGAATTTGCATAAATTACAATTTTTTCACTATTATTTAGTTATACAAGATTAAAAATTTCCTAGAGTTAAATATGATATCATATATGCACGATATCAGTTTGCAATAAAATTTCGAACATAAAGTCTCGAATTCAACACCAAACGGAATCACGAAAAATAACAAATAAATGTCAATAAAGTCGTAAAAACGCACCTCCAATATCCAAAGCCTCAAAACAACTTCTACACATCACAATAAATCATCCAGCCGATTATGCATCATCCATCGAACGAAATCAATCACGATAATCGACGAGCCTTCCACGACACCCGCGCAACCCCGTTACCTTCTCGCGGCCATCACCGTCGTAAAGCACCATCCTCCTACTACGTCGAACACGAAACGGTCTTCGTACACGACACACCGCTAAAACGAGGAATCCTTGTAATTGCGTACAGCATGTCCCTCGCTTGTCATCCGCGTCTGGCGACAGCGTCAGATTTATCGTCTTATAACAGCAGATTTATTGGCGCGATTGCCGCTGAAACTCACCTTCCTTCCTCTGTGCTTTCGAGTACGTAGGTTTTCTCGCGAGGCCATAAATGCGGATAGAGTTGTTCTTTGCCGTGCCGAGGGCCGTGAGAATGATCGCGCAATCCTCATCAGCATACCGGGCTTGAGCTGAAACCTGGAAGCTGGACGTTGCCGACTTTCGCGGACACACTTACCTCCGTGTACGATTATATTTATTGTCGTGTTAGTATGATTTAATCGTGTGTGGGCGTTTGCCGTTTCAGAGCGGATCCAGCTGCAGTTCTCCGACGTAAATTGTTAAGGATGCACCGCAGTGTGCGTCGGAATCAATTAGTCGATTCGTAATTAGAAAGATGCTCGCGAGAATAGTCGTGCTTTCGTTATCTGTCTCCGTTTTATTGCGCCCGATTAAATATCTAATCGCGTATTGTAAAAAATGAAATAAATCTCAAGTTCGTCCTGACCCCTGCGTTGATCTCGATCATGTGAAAGATCCCGCCTTTATCTGTTCATGGGATTCGAACTTGTCGGGTTTTACGACTCGAGCGTCAATCATCCACTTTTCTTAGCGCGTTCGATGATTTATGGGGACACGTCTGCGGTGGCGGTCTTATCCACACCGTAAAATTATAGGTTTTAAGCTCGGAATTATCTCGAAACGAATTGATAATGTTATCGGAGCGTTTCGTCTTCTGGGAAGTTGACGTAATGTGGGGTGCGCTTTTCGCTTGATTATTTATAGGGGTGCTAGTGTTGTTGAAGTGGTTTCGAATTTGATTTTGGATTTTTGTTGCTCTAATTAAATTTTAAATCGGGATCGGTAGTCGCGTACCCTATGACTTTACAGTCAATTGATGCCGTGACCTGTTCTAGTCGTTTGAACTTTTTGAAATTTCGGCTTATTATTGAATTAAAATTGTGTCTCGGATGTTTGTTTCGCTGATGTTTTTTTTTGCATTCGATTTGGACGAAATTTTTTGAATAAAATGTTTAAAATTATTCTTGTTTTAATATGTTTTCAAATTCATACGTTCTCGATATAAATATCGTATTCAGCGTTTTATTCATATTATAGATAGCTTATCAATCTCGCGTCCGGCTACTGTCATAACGATTCGATTGTTTATTCAGTACTCGCTCGACTTTTAGATCAAATACTCGTTTTTATTATTTATTTTCGCGGTTGTCGAAATTTTAAGTGAATTTTCATTAAAATTTTGAAACGATTTATAGTGTTTTGTGGTATCGGAGTACATAGTTTATTTTTGGAAGGTAAAAACTGGAATCTAACTGATCGAATCTGAAAATTTATGTAGAAATTATAATTTTTATTTCGAATCCACCATTCTATTTGTATTTTTTCAAATATCAGGTTTTGAAAGTATTTCTAGAATTTTAGATTATTGCGGAAAATTTGTACTTGTATTACGAACAATAATATGGTTTTGCTTTGTAACGTATCATAAGCGTATTTATTTGTACTTCGAGACAAGTTACTCGTACATGTTTTTGAAACAGTATCAGAACCAATAAAATGTTTCTCTCACACGCATTTGATAACGGTCAGAATTGCTTTCTAGACATTTTAGTGCCTGCCAACAAGTTCCTAAGTATTATAATATGTGTTGCATGCGTGTTGTAAGACTCGTCTTCTTGCTGTGCGTTTATGGAGAATTATACGATATCTGTCTATCAACACCCATATTTGTCGTTTTGTTTTTGTGTAGTTCTTTAAACGATAAAAATTATAACCGACATATTATCGGCAAGGCGTGATGATGTATGTTGATGTGCCTTTGAATAAATTATCTTTTTCTTGTTTACGATGCAATTATCTCGTCCGATTCTGTTTTTGTAGACTCGCATGTCGTTGCATTCATTCTTATTTATCGTTCGTTCATACTCCGATGTAGTCAATAATAGTCATGAATATTTGAAAAGTGAGTGCTTTTTTCAAGCTTTTTTTTTATTTTGTATACACGTCGAAAAGAAATCCCATACGTAATTGAAACCGTCAACAATTTATTATCATGAAGACGCATAACCAAATACTGAATAAGTACACAGAATTAAACGCGCATACTTCGTGGAGGTCTCACCATTAATGCATGATTAATGGTCCGGCATTATAATGACTATCCGACTAAATAAATCAATAATTTCGATACGTTTATAAAATATTTTGAATACGCCGACGAGATCGAATTGAAAATTTCAAAAAAAAAAAAAAAACACTCTCCTAAGAGCGGTAAAAGTGACGCAACGGACCGTTCACCGAAAAATCGCGTAAACACAAACTCGTCCCACAATGGCGCAATCGCAAATACGAATCTGTGGATCTTCGCATTCTGAACAAGACGAGTCTCCAACATCGCGATGATTGATGGTCAATTCGGACTTTGCCGCGATCGATCATGGCCGTCGTATAAATCAACGATTTATTTACGGTTGACGCGGGACTGGTGTCCATCTTCGAGAACGGACCATTCCTCAGGTTCCTGAACCGATCCTGATCCGTGTTTTGTGGGTCATGTTTGTCGATGTGTGAAGCTCGGATTTAATGGCGATTTTTAAATGTTTTGGTGTGAAATTGCAGCGTTTTTGCTGAATCGCCCTTTTATGAAGGGTCGCGTTCGTTCGTGATTAATTAGCCGCTTCGTCCACTTGATCGTCATCGCGTCCGAAAGCCAATTAGTCCAGGGTGTAACTCAATCTCGTGGCCGATTAATTATGTGACCCTTTCCATGGATTCTCATGGCTAATTAACGGGCCCCATGGACGACCACCATGTTCCACCTCCGCCTCGTCTTATTATCTTTTGCGAGCGAGAACCGCGGGCTGCATTGCTTTTTCAAACTCGAATCACTTCCCCAACTGTTCGATTTGTGATCGTCTTTATTAATTGTTTTGTAATATTAAGATGATCTGTGCGATTCGTGTATCTTATGATTCTTAGAATATTGAGTTTTCCTCTTCGATCATATGTTATTTTTGGAGTTTACCATTAAAACATTATCGCTTATTTAAATTGCTATATCGCTTAATCTGTGTTGAAATATGAAATTATAATCAGATATAATCATATAATATAGATATAGATAATAATATAATATAGATATAATCAGATATAAATATATTGATATAAATATGAAATTATAATCAGTTAGTTAAAATATCTGATTTTTTTTTATTTAATCATTCTGTAAACTTTTATTTCTGGACAATTTTCAATACGTGTTTGTTTACGATGATATAATTACGACTATTTTTTCATTCTTGTTTTTGGTTTATTTCTGAATACTAGAATATTGTTTTAAATATGTTTTATGTATTTTCTTCGTGTTTTTATTCATCATCCGTTTTTTCTCATATCGATGTTATTATCTACATATAATGTAATAGTTTTTTACAACAATATTTTGATTATTTTACACAAAAAAAAACTTAAGATAATTTCTAAATTTACCGACCGGATATTTCTCTTATATTTTTTCCTAACAGGGTCATAAAACTCACACTTTTCCACGCATCGATTATCAAATTAATCGGGCGTTTTGTGTCATCGAACGTTTGAAAACCGCCAAATTGAACCGGTACTCTATTGGCGAGCAGCGGTCACGACATTTTCGGTGTACTATAAGAGAAGCCTCTTGTTCCGAACCATATTATATACCGGATCTATTAAAACGATTGCGGCCGCCAATTAAGCCACTCTCGAACACAACAATTATTATTTTGTCCGAATCCTCCTTCGTCCCCCTTTCTTCTCTCCCCGGCTAGTTTTTATCGTCGGCTCGGTTTATTTATTTGTTTTTGTTTCGCTTAATTTATGTGCGATCGCGGCTGACCACAAAACCCGTATTGCACAACTACACGATGCGATCGAAAGATTATTTCGGCCGAAAAAAATGTCGGTGTACACTCACTTTCTTAGCTCGTCATCATGACTAGTGAAAATGTTTGCTATGTTCTCATGAGGTTCGTAATGAAATATAGTTGATATAAAATATCGTATACGTGAGAACAGTGAGTAAACTTTTCGAGAATGTTTAGATTTATTCGACTTTCTAGTTAGTGTATCCGGAAATTATTTATGCTTTTACAACTGTTATATATGATAAAATATCATATTTGCCAATTTTGAATTTTTGAACATTTATTTGTACGTTTTTATGATATAGCGTAGTGATAGTATGTTAAACTGGTATTGAATAATAATGAACGGGTATGCTACATGACATCTCATTAAAATAACATAGCGACATCTAACACTAGAAAGTTATAATGAAGTGAATTTAATTTATTACGGTATTTCGGTACAACTGTTAATATATTTTATCCATTAACACTACACTGGGTTCTCTTTTTATGCGGTAGATGCGTTCCGTTCCGCATAAAAAAAATCGCATAAAAAAGATATGATTTTACATAGAAAAAGTGAAACTGCTGTATAAAATATACCTAAAATCACATAAAAAAAAAATGTATTTCTATTAACAATGTACTCTTAGTTAAGTTATTACATTGTACATACATTTTTACGTTCATATAGTCCAAAAAAAAAATATTAAAAAAAATATTGTATTTAAAAAAAACCGCATTACTCTGAATTCGCATAAAAAAAGTCGCATAAAAAGAGAACCTAGTGTATACTAAACTTGGTTGATCAAAATATTCATGACTTTCAAACAAGACCGAACATTTAAATTAAAAATAAGAGAAAGGTGATTTTCAAAAGTTACTTAAAATAATCCCTACCAAATTGTATAATATTTACAAACCAATCTCTTATTTTTCAAATATGTAAATACATACATTACATTATGTTTATAGAATAAAATAGAAAATATATTGAATTCATAGACAATTTTCGCAATACTTCTACAATCTTGCGAAAACAGTCTCGCCCAATTCGGTGAGCCGAATCACGTTATGGGAATCGCGGTCTTCGTGATTGTTGGGAATCTGCCCCTGAGATCTGAGGCGCCCCGTTGCGCCCCCAGATCCTAATCTGGAGCCCCCGGGCTCCAATCGCTCGGTCGCCACTTGTCACGATCAAACAGCATCTGACTAGAGCGGCTCATTTGTTGTAATGTCGCCGAAGCATGGGACCCCTTTTGTTTTTCGATCGCATTCGTGTTGCTTTGTACTTTTCGCCAGTGTTTGATCGAAGATTTTCCGTTGAAACTGAATGTTATAAACGTAGATTTATGTGTAGAATCAATAGATTAGATTTGTCGGATGTGTTAGTTTCAATTGATCATAGATCAGTGGATAGAAATCATTTGATTTCCATATTCGGTCCCTTACAAAAAAATACCTGAACTTTCACTAGTATGTCGGAAATAATTCGCCGTAATGATCGATCGTATCTCATGTTATCATAATCATTTAATCGATATATCTAAAATTATTTTATTTTTTATATATGCGCGCGTTTTCGTCTTGTTTCGTTTGCGATGCACCATTGTTATGCGTTATGCAAACGACGTTTCGACAATGGCGCTTCGGAGATCGGTCTCGGATCGCTCTTCGATACCATCTCCGCGAGATTACGATCGAATACGTCCACATTTATTTTTCGATCTTTATTTTTTGCCGTTCGAGAGGGCCGCATGCCGACAATGCGACCGGTCGCATAATGTGAATGTCATTATGCGACTCGGATGGCCGCGCCATTGCACTTCTTGCATCTTGCATATTGCACGCGTGCGATCGGTTCCGCGACCCGTTTCTAACGATTCGATGATGAAGATTTTGATTTTGTTAAATTTAAATGTCGAACAAAATAATAGAAATTAACGTGAATTTGATATAATAGTATAATGTTCTTAAGTGTGATAAATAGTTTAAACAAGATGTTATCGTCGAAAAGTTTCCCTGTAATAAATATATTTTATGGTAGCATTCTATTGATATATGCGAGGTTATATTCTTGAACTTTCACATTGAATATTCAACAAGTTTCCATTGTAAACGGTCCGGTTTTGAATAATAACAATTCTAATGAACGCGCGCCGGTCGTTTTTACATTATTACTTTTGAATTTAATACAATTACTGGTACGGCACGATTATGCGCATACGAAATCGAATGACAGATTTTCATAATGACCTACCGCACGCATGAAATTTCCAACAGGAAACCCGAATCGTTCCCACCAGAAAGCGACATCGATAAAATGCGTTTTGTATAGGGGTCTCACCATTTCGCCGACACCTTTCGATTCGAGCTTTTTATTGCTCTGAAATGTTAAAAAAAATACGTTAATTTTCGTATTTTTAATCCGCGTCCGGTCGATAAACATTATTTTAATTCGGCTCTTTGATGTAAATGATGTTTTGTGCTATTTGTTGATGAGCGTCCGGTCGAATGCGCTTTGAATTAAAGAACGAATTTTATTGTTTGTGATTATGTGGAAAAATTATTATGGGAATGAATCGTTTTTATTTCGGTACTATATCGTTTTTTTTGGTTGTTTTTTGTATATATTTTTTATATATTATATGTTAAAAACTGAGTGAGCTTTTGATTTATTACTAATATAGTTATAATTTTTATGTATCTTAAGATAGGGATGGAGAATCTTTTGATATTGAAAGACCGCATTGAAAATACTTTGTAATCAAAATATATTCGCTAATATCAAATTAATTCCTATAAAATTCTGATTCAGTCAAAAGGCTGCAATCAAGGACCTAAAAGGTTGCTGGTTCCCCATCCCTTATTTTTGGACTATTTCCATTCCACAACCGATGTGCCTCATATACACAATTATTGCAAATTTTTTCTTTGACTTCCAGAATGGTGCTGGTGCTGAATGGTGTACTCCAGGAGGAATGGCCGGCGGAGTCTCGGCAGCTATTCGTAGCTCATCCCGTGTACAGGGAGAGTGCAGCTCACCTCCTGGGTATGCAGTCGAAGGTCGTGGGTCCTGTGGGACTGCTGTACGTGCAGCAAAGGGAGATGGCGGCTACGGCGCCGCACGACAGTGAGTTGCCTTGTTGTTGACCGTGTCTTCTGGTTTTGGTGTGTCTTTGAGATGGTCGAATGTCGGATTTTTTTTTGTATCGATAGTGCTACTGTTTCGGTGGTTTTATGGTCTTATGACTACAGTCATAAGACCATAAAATGGATGAATTTAATCATTGGAAGTTAGCTTCCTCTTATTACAATATAAGTACACTAAATGAAAAAAAAAATCGAAATTCACAACGATATCAGAATGATATTTCATCTTGTATAATAAATGTTATACTGTCTTTAAACAATTAATTCATAATTTAAGGCTTATATTTCAATTTATTATTTTATTTCAGAAAACGTAACCATCATCGGATCTGACGACGCTACAGCATGCATAGTAGTCGTAGTACGACATTCAGGTGAGCTACATCGAATATATTATAATTTATAACATCGTTTAACCAAGAATTTGACTAATTGTAAGCTTGTGTATTGTAGGCAGTGGAGCCATGGCCCTTGCTCATCTGGATGGTTCTGGCACCGATGAGGCAGTTCTGAATATGGTCTCTCGCGTGCAGGAGCTCGCCCTTGTCTACCCTGAGGGTCGTCTGGAGCTGCAGATGGTCGGTGGATTCTCCGATCCTCGTCGGTATGCTGAGGATCTGTTCGCTGCCGTCATGCGTATGTAATGCTTCGTATAATTGTGAATACTCGATTTTTTGCAATTTCTTGTATTGAATTTTGTGTATCGACGATATTGTGGGTAAATTATGAATGATTTTTTGTTCAGTTCAATCTGTATTTAATAGTCGACAGAGTATTGCAAGATTTTTTGTTTGTTTCGAAAGTGTACACTAATCGTTTACCATTAATATGACTTAGCTGAAAAAAAAGTAACTGCAAATAAAAAGTAACGATCGATTCACGCCGATTTCTAATGATAATTTATTTGCATATTTTATCGGCTGTGCTCAATAATAAACACTTGTTAATTTTTTGCATATTTTTCCGGATATATTTTTCGATGTCCAATCAGACTTCAACTGTTAACTAGGGCTCAAGGCATACATTCGAACGGAATACATACAACCTGACAATACGCAAACAAAACAACCGTTCACTCACGAACGCAATCAAATTACACCAATCTAATCGAATGATACTTTTCAGATTACGACTTCTAATTTCACATCGGATGTTGGGAATGTTTGAAACCTGTTATTTTATTACTTGCGTCGTGGTTATATTGTTTCCTATATTTTTTATTTGACTTCTTCGGTTCTCTGAAGAAAAGCTACTTTCTAACGTGTCTTTTATTTCGATTGTTCTGATCATCATAATCATATTTTATAACGTCCACTGTGAGACAAAGCTTTTTTGATATACCATCAAAAATAATCTAATAAAGAGTGATACATTTGATAAGGCTTAACGATTGACATTTAACCCTCATATATATTATGTCGATGTTGCAATTTTCAGATGCATTTCATAGACACCCTCTGGAAATCGATTTGACATTGGCATGTGTCGGAGAGCTGAACACAATCATGAGGGGAAATATCGCATGGCCAGCCATTTATGGTATTGGAGTCAACGTGCGCACCGGAGAGCTTTTCCCGGCCACTTTTCCCGATAAGGGTCCAGACTGTGCACTTCGCACAGCTCGTTTTATAGCTGGTGGTTCGCCTCAAGCTAATCAAGTATTAAAACTTTATATAAACGCATTTATACTGTATCATGTTAAAATTTTGAAACTTTGTATTATTATTAATATTATTTTCAAGTTGCATTCCTTCAATTTGTTGTTTAATTTCTGAAATGTTTTTTTCAGGTCCTTGATATATATGACACAACTCTTGGTATGTTGCGTATAGGTCCATTTAATTACGACCCTTTGAGAGGTGTCGATTTGTGGTTAGAACAATCAGATGAATTTATTTTACAACATCTTTCGACCACACCTCTAGTCGAACCTCCTCATTTTGTATCACAGGTGAGTTTGTTTGATAATTTATGAAATATGTTATGTGCAGCCTTTTCCACTTTATTAATATTAAAAAAAATGTTTTAGATGCGAGCTACATTTAAGTATATTCAGGATAATCAATTTCCGGCTGTGACAGTTTTTAGGGATAATAGACCACGCTATTATCGCAGAGATGAGCATACAGGGTTTTGGCAACCCGTTAGATATTAGACGATTTAATTGTTGTAATTTATATGTTCAAGTCAAGTGACTTCATTTGATAGTCAATTTTTTTTCGAATTTACGTTACTGATTGTTTATTTTTTGCAAAATTTTATTAATTTTAACTTATATTTAATTGTGTATTTTTATTTCGTAATTATTTAACATTATTAAGTGATTTGTTTAATTTTTCTTCAGTTTTATGATATGTTCAAGCCTAGATTGTAAAACTTCAAAATGTTATTATATAAAAAAAATTAACTATTGCTAATATTGTGTACATAAATTCAAAGTGTAAGTATTTTTTCTATAAATATGTATTTCAATTTTATTTACAGTGTGAATATCAGTTGTTTTCAGGTTTTAATAATTTCTTATCATTTTATTTAATCTAATTAATTAATAAACCTGTAAGTATATGTGAAATGAAGTGACAATTTTCAAACAAAAGGTTATAATAATTAAATAGTTTTCATATATCCATAAGTTAAATAGTGATATTTAAATATTTTGGTTTTCAATTTCAACAAATATTTATACAGCTTTGTAGTTATTAAAAATAAAATTTTTGATGAATTTCATATCATATTTTTTCAAATATGAATTCATAAACATCATATCGCTAGATTAAATTAAAACTAAAGTTATAAAAATTATTCTTCTTGGAAAAGGATTCAAAATACTGATTGGTTTCCAAAACTGTATGTTATATCATTTTTCAACTTTATGACTTTTTTACTTTTCAAAATTTGCTTCTAGTTATTGAAATTTGAGTAAATTTTAAGGTATCTCACAAATAAATAATAAACTAAAATATAGTTATACTAAAAATTGAGTTTCTGTGCCATTTTCAATTTTTATTTAATAATTATTTTATTTAGCATAGTTATGAAAATTATGTTCCTTTAATATTCATCTTTTTCATTTTGCGCAGCTTAATATTATAATGTCATCTTGTGTAATGCTTTCATAAAATATGATTACCCAATTTCCTTTGTACATATTTTTTCCAGAAAAATATTTTTAAAACCCGTATTCACAACTTAAATTGAGTATTGTATTTGTATTGTTTTATGTTTAAACTTTTTCGAATTTCAAATTTTTATTTTTTAAGCCGTGGGTTACCAAGATTATTTTAATTTGGATACAAAATATGTAACTTTTTACTTTCTTTTATAAGCGCACATTTTGTAAAAAAACAAAAATATTATATTATAGTATTGTATGTGATTATATTATGCACAAGGGTGAACTGTGTAAATTAAATTAAATGAAAAATGTAAAATTTTACAAGTTGAATTTCTGAAAATTCATCAGATTTATCAGAACTTATATGTAAATAAAAATATTTCCATTCCAAGCCATGGTTTAATTTCATATTGTCTGACGAAAAAGTTTTATAATTTATCAATAGATCATCCCTGCAACATTTAAATTATTTCACGAAATATTATTTAATAAAAAAAGAACAAATGGAAAGACCATAAATAATTATTGGCAATATAGTAAAACAAAATGTTACATACTCGCATACATTTCATATATTCAAAAACATCCAAGTACTCACATTCAAAAAACGATAATATTTTATCAATATTCTAGGATTGTGATTATGACAATTTTCACTCTTTATATAAAATATTTACACGTTCATTTTATATATATTTTCAATTTATCATATGATTATATATATAACATTGAATAACCAGTCTACATTGAATTGTTTTCTAAGCGCATTGAATACAAACATGCAACCAACCGTAATCGTACTTGAGGGGTGGTTACTAAATGGCGCTCACAGTATGTAACAACTCAGAGCTGTTTATATGGAAAACACATTTTGTTTATTTTGCGGAGTGCATTTTCGTTCCCGACTCGTTCCAGTGCATATTTCGAGATGCATTCATTTGCATATGGGGCCCAAGAATGGACAGGAGGCATTCAACCCAGAGCCTCGGCTTCCATATATTCTCGTAATCACCTCTTCTATCTCAATGTGTGTGATAAGTGCAATGTGAATTCGCCGATTTATATGCAAATATGTTTGTGAAGCTTTCAAGATGTTTTTACACAATGAAAATGTTAATTTCTCGAAATTGATTGTTCATCATTACAACTAATTACAGGTATGCGATGGGGTTAGTAGATAGCCATTATCAATGAATGTTAAGAAAGAGATAACTTCAATATTTAGATTCTTGAGTCGAAAATAGCCTCGACAAAGTTGACCTTGGTGTTTGACGAAATCTCAAATGAATAATGCGAGTAGGTACTCAAGTACAACACTTGTGAGTCGTCTAATTTGCTTTGAAGAAAATTGTACTTAACAATAGCTGCGTATTTATGATCCAAGAGTCAACAAGTCTGCATGGCACTCGAACGCTTTCGTGGCTACTGAACAAACTAATTTCAGCACACTTCAACCTGCTACCTGCGAGAACTACTCAAAGGATTATTGCATTTGCGAGGGGTGATATGTTCGTGCTGATCCATATCAACTGGAATAGTTGTGCCAAACAATTTCCAGTTTCAAAGTATCGAAACTGGATTATAGAAAAATGTATTATCTCAACGAATTTCTTTTCTATTTATTAATTTAAAATTATAGATCAATATTTTTAAAATAGTTCATATTTATCACTGTCATTATCATCATATAATACCGTGTATAAAATAATAAGATCAGTTTTCTTGTACAATTTCAGAACTTCACGTGTCCACGTTACAATCAGCCTACGACTGTTTTAAGCTTCGATAATAAATTAAGTGACGATTTGTGAAAAATTATTTTCCTTTGAGGACAGCTATAGATAAATATACGAGTATATTTAATTAATATAAAATAAATGAGAAAAGGCTCAACACATTTCCACATCAAATTCGACCGAACATTGAACCCATCATATTCAGAAATACCTGTGAACGCGGGTAGACATCACGGATCTTAAAGAGCTTTGAAGAGCTTTATAACATCGCAGAGCTTTTGTTAATTGTTGATGTGGCAAAGTCTCGTTCCGTGCTTCGACACGAACTGATCTCGACTTATTTGCACAACGATATAGCGAAGCCTTAGATTAGTTTTAAGGATTAGATGGTAATCCTGCTATACGAGCGCGTTCGAGATTCAAATTTAATGGTAGCCTGCTGTCTGTGATGAATAGATACTGTTTGATGTCGATAATCGATACGTGTAGAAACGGATATTGATTTCAACGTCTTTTGGTAAGGGAATCAATAGTATGTTGAAAGCTTTTGGTTTTAACGATTGATGTGAATTTTTAATTATTACTATTTTTTTTATAACTAATTCGAGTTTATGAAATTAATTTGATGAAAATTTTATGAATTTATTATATTTTCTATTCGATCTTACAACATAATTTTCATTCATCTATTTTGTGATATAATAATGTAGCATAATCAATGACAGTAAATTACCTCTTTGAACAAATTTCTCATTTATCAATTTGAAACAAAGCATCTTTCGAACTGATTAAGTTCAAAATTTAAATTAGACAAAAACGATAAACTGTGAAAACTAATTGCGTTAATGTTCCATTTAAATTATCGATATATGTACTTATTTGATGCTTTTTTTAATGCTTTAAGTTTGCACGAAGAAATTTGTAATTAGTTTCTGTTTATTGAAAAATTAAAACTATTGAATATTTTTTCAGTTCATTGTTTATTTGAGGTGGCTGTTCTAAATAAAATAAAATGTATGTATTGTATCATATTGAGGTTATTCTCAATAGATGTAATACAACAGATGTAATGTAATATACAACAGATGTAATGTAATTATAATATAATAAATTAGAAAGGCATCATATTTTATAAAACTATGAAAAAAACAAATAAAATATAAAAGATTATGTAACTGTTATCTTTAATACAGGTATGCTATTGTTGAAAATCATTTTCCATTGACCTATTTCTGTTGCACAATGCCTTTTCCCGGAGGAACTTATTAATTGTGAACCAGGTGGACATTGTCACGATGGGAGATTTCAAATGAATAACGAATTGCAACACCGTAGAAAAAAATTAAAATTAAAACCATAGCGTAAATGTTGAGGATTTAAAAAAAAAAAAAAATACATAGTAACAATTTTAGATGTTTCAGGATATTGCGCACAGGACTCTGAAAGAAATCAACTTCATAGTCTACTTTTACGAGGGACTTTTAAGGTTTGCTTTTTGAAAAACAGCGATTTTACGAGTGATTACATTTTATGTCAACAGTAATACGTCCGGACTCGGCACACTCGTGTTTTCGGTAGACATTTTCTGAACGTTTTTACGCTCTCATTTACGGGGAAATTATTATCTGCTTTCAGAGCACGACGATTCGTAACATTTTAATTGCTGGAAATCACGTGGCTACCATGTGAAATAATATTATGAACGTATCGGATATATTCCGTTTCGAGAGCGTAGTTCAAGGTATTAGATTTTTTTCGGAAAAATATTATTGTATTTTTCTATCAAAATATTATATTTTGAATATTATTTATAAAAATAAACATGATAGAAAATTTATACAGTGATGTTGTTTGAGTCTGTATGTTGAGACATGCGTTTCGTTATAGCCCACAGTTTACTTCTATGAAAATTATTGATATTTAATATTATCTATTTTTTTTTCATTATATAATTAAGCAAAATACAATTAAATCATAGAACTTTTAACTGAAAAGCATATGTTGAAAACACAAATTCATTAGTGCATTACTGCAGAAGCGTCATATCAATAGATCATCGTTGAACAAAGTTTGGTTAACTAGTTACCTCGTTAAAAGTTGAACCGATTATGTTCAACGAGATGAATTCAGTTTATGCAAACCGAACCGCAACAACATCAACTTCCAATAACACCAGTTTGTTTTCACCGGATTCCAAATGCATTAGTTTAAAGCTAACAAGCTTTATTGTTTTCAGTCACAGTGAAGGCATTGTAAATACTTTGAATTTAATCCGAATTTTATTACTTATAATCAGAATTTATATTAATCCAAATTATTAATTTCAATGAAGCGCAAATTATTACATAAATTTTAAGAAACTCATGAGGTTTTTTGAGTAATATATTAATCATCTGTGCATGTGTATTTACATATGTCATACAGTATGTTATTCATTATAATATTTGCACAGATAAAAATGTTTTATTTGATAGACATATCACTTTTATGACCTGTGATCTATGTACTCACTTTTTTTAGTAATATTATATTTGCATATATGTAAGTCGAAATTAAGATAACCCTTCGTTATAAGAATAAAAAGCTTGAAAAATATTGTATAATATCTTATATTTCTTAAAATTGTTGAGAATATTTATTTTTAAATAATACCTACCTGAAATACTAAAAATAATTTATAGAGTTCTGTAAAATTTTGTTTAATTATCAGGGCCGGCTCGAGGGTATATGGCACTCTAGGTAGATTCATTTTTAATGCTCCCTCCCCCCATAGTTTTTTATTTTGCAAAACCGAGGATAGAAATATCGGTTCCTGGGGAAAAATTTCAAGTTTTTTTTTCGGAAATGTATTTTAATTTTGAAAAAAACCGGAAAAAAATGATAAAAATCTAACGTAACTCAACATTTCTTCAAAAATATTTTCCAAAATCAAAAAAAACAATATTTTTTGAAAAAACCGTACACTTGCAAAAACCGATTTTTCCAGAAAACCTTTTCCTAAAAAACGGCAACATTTTTCAAAAATATTTGAAACGCAATAAATTCTTTTTTTTAACCAGAAATTTACAAATTTGTATTCAGAATAATCAAGTTTCATCTTCAAATTTCATATAAAAAAATAGGGCGCCTCATGGTGTCTCTTGACTATGGCGCTCCAAGCACGTGCCTACTTTGCTGCATCTTTGAGCCTGCCCTATTAACAATACTATTGCTTATTTTGATAAATAATAATCCAAAAATGTGACTACAATCACTTTGTGGATGTTGTTTGTTTAGAATTCTTAATAAAATTGTGACGATCAGTTTCTTTACTTTTTTATAGAGTTTATTATTTTAATTATTTGTAAAGACGATATGATAAATTTGAAAATACATGTTCAACTTTATGCTTATGAATTGATTGATAGTTAAATAAAGATTATTATTTTTATCCAAAATTTCTTATCATTTGGATCATTTAGTATAATAAACGTATTTCTTCTTTTTTAATATTGTTATTTCATATATAGTTTATTAATTTAAATATAATATGAATATATTCTAATACACCAATACACAAATCTCAATAGATAGGGAAACACTTTGATAATTTAAATAAAATTTTGATATTTTCATATTGTTATTATTCTATTTACATAAATTTTTATTTAACAATGAAATATTCGTTGAAATAAAAATTACAAAACGCAACCGCAATTATTCATTGAATCACATCTACCATATGCTTCTTTATTCATACTCTTACACAATTGGTTGCAAACAGCTTCCTCACATTTTCTTTCTGAAAGTAAAATATTTTTGTCAATGACATGATAAAATATGATAACATAAATATAAAATGACAGTATTTACCACTTTTATTGTAATTTTGTGATGCGTCGATCATCACAGTAAGCATAGCCAAAATAAATAAAAGAAAATTTAAGTAGAACTTCATGTTTTTCAGTCGAAATTACAAATCTCAATGAAACGTTTTGGGTATATCAACTTATATATAAATCTCTTGCAAATGTGTATTGATGTCACATACTAATGATTTTTTTCGTCCGTATTTTGTTCCAATTTAATTCAAGATAACCCACAAATGAAAAAAACTTTTTTTTACCATAATTACGTTATTAAGCAACTGTTTTGTGTGACGTTTTCAGAAAAAAAATCGAATTTGTAAATAGCGGTTTTATTTGGATGAAAAGTCAAAAAATAACAAGATATAGTAATTGAGAACATAAAAGCATCGAAAAGAGCATGAGTGTTGTCAAAACAAGGAGGTGTTGTATTATAAATTGTAAATTTATTAGATTTTGATCCTCTATTTGACTTTAATTATTCAATATATCAAAATCAATCAATTATGTAATTATTTGTATAGAACATTTTTTTGGATATGTATTTATTTATTACATTTATTACAATAATTTCAACTTTTTTCAAAGATATATTCTATCGTTAAAAATGTTAGAAACAAATCTTAAAATTGCATAAAAAATAATGCATCCCAAATTTTATGTTTTTATTTTGTGCATTATGTTTTTCCAAAACAAGTGCAAAATCCTTTGTCACAAAAACCATTGACTGTAGGATCATCAGGATGCATTTTTTGACAATATTTTTTGCAATCAGGTGGACAAATTGGGACTTCTGAAAAAGTATAATATACATATATAATAAAATAATTTTTAGTTGTAGTTGTAAGTGTCAAGAAAAAAATGTGATGACATCTATTATATTTCCGACATTTATTTACAGAAGATGTTATAATAAATTAATTTTTATAATACATATATGCACTTTGACATATTTTTCAAAAATAAACTGTCCAGAGAATATCATTAAGATAACTGATTTTGAAAACTTTACCTGTGAATGAGCACACGCATCTATTGTAGCTATTGCATTCCCCGTGTCCTATCCCATCAGTTCTCTGACACATATTTTCACAATCAACTGGATCACATTTATCTACGGGGAATAAAAAATTGGTGTTAGCGATACGGAAAATTATAAATAAAAGGTATCAATACAATTTCGATGGTTATAATTACGGTATGGTTCAAATGCTTCGATCATAATGACTAGCGTGGTCAAAATAAAAAAGAAAAAAAATAGGTGGTGCTTCATGTTCTTCGTTCGATACTACAAATCTTAATGAAAAATTTGAACCACATTGACTTAACATATATGTAATTTATTTTGTAAGTGTGTATTAATTTTGTTTGTCAGCATTTTTTGTCGTTTTTTCGCATTTTTTAGGTTTGATAAGAAATAAATCGTTCAAAAGTATCCAAACAACGTATTATTAATTTACATATTATATTTTTCATACTATCAAAAATATGCATGAGGTTTTGCTATTTTTTTTAGTTTAGTAATAATACTTGTAATAAATATAATAGTATAGATACATTTCACTATATTCGAAAAAAAATTGGATATTTTCATCATTTGTATCAAAACATGGGGGGGGGGGATGTTGTAAATTGTTTATCATTTATCAGATTCTGATCCTTCATTTGACATTAAATTTTTAATCTAAATCAATCTGTTGTTCTTCGGATATGAATTTTTTGGATACAAGTATTTATTTATTATAGTTATAAAAATTCTTTCTTTTATTATTTCAAAGAACACATTTTATCATTAAAATTTTTGGAACAAATCTTAAAATTAACATTAAATTATATGTTATATAAAAATTTGTGCATTCGAGCCGGGTCCATAGATTTTTTTTACCGTTTGTGCTTTATGTTTTTCCAAAACATGCGCAAAAGTAGTTTCTATAAAAACCATTGACTGTAGGATCATTAGGATCTCTTTTTCGGGTAATATTTTTGCAGCCGTTCCAAAAAAAGGGGACATCTGAAAAATTATTATATATATAATAAAATAATTTTTAGTTGTTATTGCAAGCATCTAGAAAATATATATCGACATCTGTTATATTTCCGATATTTATATACAGGAGATATTATTATAATTTTTTTTATAATATAAGCTCTTTGACATTTTTTTCAAAAATAAACTGTTCAGAAATTGGCATTAAGATAACTGATTTTAAAAACTTCACTTGAGAAATAAGCATACGCACCTATGTATATCACAAAAAGTAATACAACGACCTAAACCACATTTGCCGAGTACTTCTTCATCAAGTCCTGCCGTATGCAATGGTTTTGGTGCTTCTATCACAATGACTAGCGTGGCCAATATTATAAAGAAAAAACTTAAGTAGTGCTTCATGTTTTTCGTTCGATATTACAAACCTTAATGAAAAGTTTTAACCACATTGACTTTATATATAAATATTTTATGTATGTGTGTTAGTTTCTCATACGAATGCTTACCGAATGCGAATAAAAATTCACATATTCTGTTTCAACGTTAAAAAATAATAAATCATTCAAAAATATTCAAACATTGTATTATGAATTAAAATTTACGGAGGTACTTTTATTGATAATAAACTTTAGATATGTATATACATATATATTATTTTTTTTTTTTTCATGCCATTACAAATATGCATGAGTTTTTGTGATTTTTCTTTAAATTAAGTAATAATACTTATATTATAATAAGTAGAGATATACTTCACTATATTTAGAAAAAAAAATTAGACGTTTTCATCATTTGTAATGAAAATATCATTAAGGGTTCAACTATAAATTTTATTGAAGGAAATAAAAACAAGATGATAAAAATAAAGACATTGTTTCATACTTATACATATACGTATCGACAAAAAAATATGTCTAAGGAACATTTAATATCATGCAAAATATAATAAAAATTTACACAATTAATTTAAAAAATTTTCATGCTATTACACAAACACATTTTTTCTTATGACAACCACCTGATACCGATGGATCATTATGATATGTATCTCTGCAAAATTTGGTGCAATCCATCGGACAATCCGATTTGGGAGCTAAAAAAATTGAAGGTCAAAAGAAGTTGAAAAAAAAAAACAAAGTATTTGGGGAGTGGAATTAAATAAATATTATATTTATAATGTTTGATACCTGGTTGCGATACTTTGCCAGCGTCGATAAAACTAGCGCCGATTATGAAGAACAAAAAAAAGAAAAACAGCAATTTCATTTTGGACGAAATGTGATTTTTCAACTGAATTTACTCGAATTGATCGAAAATTTAAAACGCAATCTTATTTATACTCGACATTTAGGTTATCTTTTAGTTATTAAATTTAATGATCGTGTTTATTATATTCTGACACCATTGCGTCATAAGAAAATAAAATTTATTATTGTAAATATTAGGAAACTGTAAATAAATTTTGATTATTTTACGCAATATTTTGTTCGTTAATAAAAAAAATTTGAACAAGCAAAGGGTACAAAATGCAATCCTATGAGCTTCAAGAATTGCAATTTTCATGTCTTTGATTTTGCATTAGAATTTTCACAAAATTGATTACGTAATTTGTCGAAACACTTATTTTTTGAAAATGATATTTGCTTGTAAACAAAATTCGGTAAAATATGAAAATACAATATAATATTATCTTGTTTGAGAGCGATATGGTGATACTTTGATTAAAATGATTAGCGTAATAAAAATTACACAGAGTTTCATGTTGTTTATTCAAAACAAAAAAATCTCAAATAAATTTTGGTTACGTAAATTTATATATACGTATATACTATAAATATCGTTATTGTTTATTGCCTCGTTAGCATTTTTAATCGTCTAATGTTTGATAAGGAATAAATTGTTTGAAAATATCAGAATATCGTATGAAAAACGATTCTTTTTTTCAAAAGTATTTATTATTTATGATACATTCTGAGAAAATATACAAAAGCTTAATTTTTAAAATTACACACACATTTACCATCATTATTGCATGCACCGTGTGATTTTTTGTTAGCTTCCTTACACATATTTTCACAACGAACAGGTCCACATTTTTCTACGGAAAATATATTTGTATAAGTGATAAGAAAAAAATAATGAGTACAGAACATAATTTTAACAGGGATAATTACGGCTTGGATGTGCTCCAATCACAGCGACCAGTAAGGCAAAAATCATAAAGAAGAAACTAAGGTTGAACTTCATGTTTTTCAGTCGAAATTACAAATCTCAATGAGAAATTTAGGTCGTAACTACTTATATATAAATCTTCTGTGATTGTATTATATATTGCTTTTACACTTTGACATTTTTTTACTCACCCAATCTCATGTATGATAAGAAGTAAATAATTAAAAAATTTCCGAGTATTGTAATAAAATAAAAATGAAAATCATAGTTCTTTAAAGAATTTTTAATTTTATAGTTTTTTTTTAAGGTAACATACAAAAGATTTACAAAATTATTTGAAAATATTTTTATGCCATTGTAACTACACATACACCATCGTAACAATGACCAATTGACCATTTACTGTAGATTCGTTAATATTTATTTTTCAAAAAAGATCTCAACAATATTGAAATGGATAAGATATAATATTTTCTTAATCATTCAGGTTTGTCTTAAATTTTATTAATATCTTTCATATGATGAAAAAATACTTTATTCTCATTTAAATCTTTTAACAAATAATTACAAGACTTGCAAATTGTTTCATTATAATACAATATATGTATTTTCATTATTGAAAGTGAAAATAATAGAAAAAATGATAAATATCGATTTTCAGCTTGTCCACACGTTTGCAATTAATATTACCAAAATAAGTATCTTAGTCATAATTTTCATTTTTTAAAAAATAGTATTCATAATATATAACCAAAAATAAGATAATAAGTGAATTTACTGGTCAGTGAGTCATTATTATTTGTATTGGTAAGGCAGTTTTATTGGATACACGTGTCACTTTCTTGAACTATGATCTATCTATTATGATTTATGTATAAATTTTTTTTCATAATATTTGCACATTAGTCAAAATCAAGATAACCCATGAATGATAAAGATAATATTGTATTCTAACCCTTTTTGAATTAGTTGTTCAGAAAATTAATTTTGATTTTAACTTTTTTTATAATTTATTTTTCTAAAGTAATACATATAACTAAACATGAAATATTAAAAAAATGTTTCATGTTCTACAAAACTAACATTGGGGATGGAAAAATATTTAATAAACATTATCTAATAATGTTATCGAAAGCAATTTAGTTTTCATGAAATGACAATAATTTCAATAGTATTTTTATTAAATTGTAGAAGTGAATATTTTGTTATCTGCTATATAAGGGTTAAAGTCTTTAAAATGTTCTGATGTTTTATGTTGGAAAATCATTTTGCATTTTCCACGAATAAAACTCAATTTGCAATCATGGGATTTTTCACCAATTTACTTTTTTTGTCATTGGCAGTGTCTGCAGTGGTAAGTTGAAATATACGATAATTGAATATTATATATACCATCTATTTATTGAATTATTGTCAGAAAAAAACTTTAAAATCATTATATGATTCAATGTTAGATTGCGGTTTCAACAGTTAGAGGCTTCAAAGAATGGAGACAAGAAAAAGAAAGACAAATTCGAGAAGAAAGGGAGAAAAATCCAAAAATAGTTGAATTGCACGAGATGTTATTTTGAAATTCAATATTTTTTTATTATATAAAATATATAATATGATATAATATATCCAAATCACAGACTTTAAAACATGTATTTATTTTTTACAAAATTTTGAACATTTGTGAAATAATATATAATATTACGTGAAATTATTTGACTAGTAAAAATTAAAATCCAAATGGTAGTTTTGCTTTATTTCCAAAAGGAAGTTTTGCTTCCACTAAATTCGTCTTGTTGGTATCCGTATCTGAAATAAAGTTACAAATTGTATCTTTATTAAATTAACTAATAATGAGCGTATAAATAGTGTTTTGCAATTTATATTTAAAAAAAATGCTGACCTTTCACTACGACATCGACGCCTAAATTCAATATCGATGTTGTGGTTTCAACTGGTTGAGGAAATGCGAAACTAAAAATGCTCAAACTTATAAAAACTAATGAGAAAAATAGAAAACCGATGCACTTCATGTTTTTAACTCTTCTCTCACAACTAGTTGCTAAATTAATGAAAGAAAATTCCAGCTAGTCTTCGTATTTACGATTATTTATATAATTTTATTTGAAAAAGAGGTTATCATTTCTAACTTTATACAAACAAACAATTACATATTTAGATTTGATTATTTTCTGTACTTGATTACCGAGAAATTGAAGAGGAAATTTTTACAAAAACTTATAGACCGTAACCGATATCGTTCGTGATGTTTATATAATATTCATATATAAGATACACACGATTTTTTTAAATGTCATTTATCAATCAAAATAGTTCATCGTAATTAAAAAATAAATGAGACTTGTTTGTATGAAATATGTAAATGAAAATTCCAAGTATAGATAAATGTGTTCATAATGGTTACCTGTTCAATTTATTACAAACAAATTTTTGGAAATCATTATTCAATATTTAAAATTAAAGAACGCAAACTATAAAATAATATTATATATTCGACATCTTAAATTTCAAAACATGTTGATTGTGTCAAGACCGTTTCTTCATATTCAGCGAAATCAGTATCAATAATACGTATGTGCCAAGAAAAGGGTTATCTTATACATGGTTTCTACATTTTTTGTATAAATTATGTAAATTGTAGTCCGATATTAGAAAAAATATAATTAGAATTTAATTCAAATGAAATATTTTGAATAGAATAATTTTAGTTATTTTAATATGAACATACAATTAACATTTCAAGTATTTTTTTAATAAATTTTTTTGAATTACAAATCTGTTAATCCCCTTAAATAACAAGGATATATTTTTTCTTATAAAATATAATTCAAAAAATCATTATTTTCCCATATTATAATATAATATCAAAATTCAGAAGAACATGACATTTTTAATAAACGTCAATCTTTTTATATATCGCGTGTAATAATACAACAAAGCATATGCGAATTCATATTTAATAAGCACAAAGCTTCCACTCAACGTTCGTATTAGTAAATTATTCAAATAAGTACAAGAAATATATAATATTATATCGTGTTCGTGGAGAAATTCGTTCATTTTTTTCGTACGATGAATATTCTGTATCATGGGATTTAATCCTTAATATCAATCTTTACAAATCCTCGATTATATCTGAATATATAATACAACACAGATAATAAAATATTGTATTAATTTCCCTAATATATTCGATAAAATTAATAATATTATTATTTTTATTAAGTAAAAGAAATAAATTTTCAAAATTGTGGTATTTTCCTTTTCAAAATCTCTTTATTATTTTACAAAATTAGGCTAAAAATTCGAGAAGAGTAACTGAGAGGGCACTCGAGGTGAAGCACGAGAAAATCTATATTTTCCAAGAAATGTAAAATGTTTTCTTTTTGTGCCATGAATAAGTTTTTTTTTATTATATAATTTCAATAAACATCTCATTTCATAATCACATAAAAATCTAAATGACCATTATTGTATATTTGTACATTTTTCAATACAACTGCTATATATTTCTATTAATTTTCAAATTATTGTAATATTAATTGTAATGACAAAAAACCATATATTTCATCAATAAATAATTACGATTTGGTTTGAAAAAACGTAATCAACATAAAAAGAAAATGGTGTGTATGGCGCGCATGAGTAGATGGTATTTTCCCTCAGCGGGTACCTGCTTTCAGCAAATTTTCCCAGTCTTTCCGCGACTGTCTTCCTAGCAGCACGCTTTTCCTCTCTGAAAACGGAAAACATTCATTTCATAGACGCTAGAATATTCCGAAAGCTTTCAATCTTCTATATAACTATACGTACGGGCACGTTTTTAGCACTCATTTAACTCTTGGAATTGTTCAAAAATCATAATAAATTTTGAAGTTTTTCGAATCGTCAATTTTTATTATAAATAGACTAGTTTATTAGACTCTTTTCGGTTGCGGAACTTTTTGCGGGTGGACTTCGTTGAAAAAGCTTGGAAACGAGTCGTTGCGAAAAGTTTAATTTAATCATTGAATATACAATTAAACCTTATTCGAAGAAGAATCACTGGTATTTTCGTAATTTTAGTGTTATATAGGTGTTTCCGAAAATATGGTAAGCGATTTTGATTATTGTTTTATTTATTTTTAATATTTATTATGTTTGATTAAGATAAAATAGATTTTTTTTGCAAAAATTTCGACTTGAGCGTGGCATTGAATGAAGTATACTTGGCATTTATTTTTTTTGCCAGAAAATGAAAAAAGGAAAAAAGCAATAAAATACGAGTGCGGTTCTAAATTAACATTTTTATAACAACATTGCGGGAATATTCGAAAAAAAGGAAAACTTTAAAGAGCCAATAAAAATTTTTAAAGACTATATTCCCTGTCGGTCCGGTTTTCCCGATAAAAATCACGTTTTACGATTTGTCTTATACTGCTCTCAGCATAGAAATAAAAACATCCCAAGTCATTTCATGACACACGCCACATGCATCCATAATAAACCATTACACGTCGATAAATATTTGAAAAGCGTCTTTTCCTAATGTTTTTTTGCGTTTTTATTAAATGTAATAAAAAAATTATCACATTGAAGAAAATTTGTATTTCAAATTTTTATCAAAATTAAATAGAAACGTTTGGTTAAAAAAAATAATATTAAATTAACCAAAATTTTATTAATTTACACATAAGTTGACTCAAAGATTGTATTGAATATTGAACAATACATGTCGTTAGCAAATCATGATAATATTGATGGAAGTAGGTCAAAAGCTATTCCTCAAATGAAAATATTTTCAAGACTCTTGAATATAGCCATGGATTCATTTTCTTTTGCCTAAATTATCTATGTTCTAATAAAATATCTTAATTTTATTTCTAACAAAATTAAGATGCTTTTTTTTCTTTTGTTTTTGCTTTTGCTTCATTTTCGGGAAAAGGAAAGAAAGCTCGACAAATTCTTGGTTTAAACATTAAAGACCGAGTTTAAATAAATCTTTTTTTGTAACCGAAACAACAAGATGTTACTGAGCATTAGAGTAATGCTCTTTTTGTTAGAATTAAACGGAAATTAAAGCCAGTAACATTGTTAAATTGTAATAGAATCTTTCAAAAATCTCATTATATTAAATTAAATTTAAACCAATTTGAAAAGCGTATACCATGCTTTAACTAAAGCAAATATAGATCGGTCGGAATGGGCATCGCACAACACAGAATTTTCGTTTGCTTTGGCGCTTTCTTGAGCCGTTTTCGCAAGTTCAACATCTTTACGTACATATAAAAGTTTAGCGTTCGACAAAAGTGTCCTTTTGTTAATGATAGCACCAAAAGTTTGAATGCGTCGTAAAAGGAAATATTAAGGCCGGCAGTGCGGCACAAACCGCAACCATCCCTTTTAATAAAGGATGCAGTTGAGTTGTCAACCCGAATTTTCCACTCATTCAGAAGACAACCGCAGTCAAGTTTGCTCAACAGATGGAACAATAAATGGAGAAAATTGTGCGGTGCAATTTCGAGAGGATTTGGTTCTTTAGTAAAACGTTATATGACGTAGACAATGGTATAATATAGCGGGCGGTCGACGAGGAGTTGGGTTTCTTTCGTTTTGATGCCGTCGTCTACGGATGAGAAAAGAATGAAGTTTTTAATTTTCGTGTCGTCGAAAAAAATTACCCTTTGACGCGAATGACGAAACTTAAATGCCTTTGTTGTGCCACGTTTGGGTACAATTAACGTTTCATTAAAAAAAGGCGTGGGAATACTTTTACCTTTGTTTCGAGGTTTATTTTCTTTTTTTATATTAAATACGCGTTTTTAATGATTCTATCCAGGGAATTTCGACGAAAGCTTTTCATTAAAATTGCAGATAATAACGAAGAACACACCGCGAACATTTCATTTTCTTCAATTTTGTTTGAAATCAACAAAAGCTATGTTCGTAAAAATCGAAGAACTTTTTCAACAAAAAGATGATAATTTTGATGCGCATTTTAATTTCGAATACTGTTTTGATAAAACGAAATATAAAACGTATTTTTATACGTTTTATACGTTTTATATCATATTTAAAATGCATTTTTGTATTTAAAAAAAACCAACCAACCAATCTAATTAATTTATATTACATTGTATCCTCATATAAAAATTTTCTGAGGAGAATTTCGTATTTGCAGTGAACATACTCGTATAAGAGTATACAATCGAGTTTAAATAAATAAAAAATAATTTTCAACCTATAAAAATCAGTTACAAGCTATTTTTAAAACGTTTCAAAAATAACCCTCGAACACATGCGACAAAAGTATGTAACACTCCTCACAAAAAACCACTTCAAAAGAAAAAAACCTAAACACAAGAATGGATAATGCAGGCATATATGCGTCCACGTGTACTTTCGCAGATATCTTACGAAAAGAGAGCACGCAGACACAATGCCCCTTTTATCTCGGTTCAGTATTTGACTAAATGGACCTTTTTCAGGCCAGCTGGAAAACACCTAAGGGGTGGATTTTCCGAAGCCGTCGCGAAGGTGAATTTTCCGATTGCGATCGCGCACACTTTTTTTCATTACGTCGCATTAGCGATTTCATTACCGCGGCGAAGGGATAATGCGCTCGCGATGAGAATTATGGTTATTGTATTATGTTATGGTGGTTCTGATGGGAACGTGTGCCGGAATCGTAATACGTTGTGTAATTATGGTAGGTTGTATCGCGGATGCGGCTAAGAGGCTTTTATAATGCGATGAATGGGAGGTTTTCGAGGGTGTGCTTTTTGAGGTAAATCGTAATTGTGCGCCGTTGTGAAACCGGAGTTGTGGAATGATTGATGAATGGAAAAAAAAATGTGGAGTGGAAAGTGTCATTGTTTTGTTATATGATGTGCATGTGAGTGATAAATGTTATTGATGTAATGATGCGTGTATTTTTTTATTCGAATTTTATGTAATAGATTGATTAAAGAGAAGTATTTGTGGAAATTAAGAGTAAGATTGTTAAAATAAAAAAAAAATTTTTTTTTATGATTTTGAATATGATATTTTCACGATTAAATATAATATTTGCTATAATATTAGTTTTTAGTATATCATATCATACGATTCATGAAAGTTGGATTATTTTTAGAAGTCATATGATTCGAACTAATAGTAGACGAAATGTGTATTTAAGACATCGAATGAATTATTATTTTTTCAATATAAGATAGCTATCAAAATAATCTGAATATTTATTATCTATCGTAAAATTAAACAATTCAAGATTATTTTCTTTAATTTTGTCAAGTCATTTTAATAGAAATTTCACATTTTTATGTGAAATTTCTTTAAATCTTTATTCAAAACATTATTGATTTCTTAGAAATTCGATTGGCTCGTTTCATATTACAAGACCTCTGTATGTATGAAATAAACTTAAAGTTTTCTAACATAACAAGAGATTTTGACCTTTCAATTACGTTGTACGCATTTACGCCGTTCGACGAAACAATTATCAAAGAGAAATCGCCCACTTACACAAAATCCGTAAATCGAAAATTTTCCGACGATCGCGATTCGTTTTGCGTTTCCTTGAGGCGAAGACTTTGTGGCGCAAAAATTCGCAATATGCTGTGAAAATGCGTGAGCTCGGCGAAAAATAGGGAAATAGACGATCTTCGGCGGAAAACCGCCGCGGGGTTATTTGATAAAAAACAGACGAACTTTTCGCGAAAATGCGAATTTCCCTACGTGACAGCGTTGGCTGCTTTCAGGGGATGTTTGCATAATTTGGCAATTTTTGAATGGTTATTTAAAATTTTTCTTGATAAAAATTAAAATTTATACAAAATGATGCTTATGTTAATATCAAAATATATTAAGCCCGAATAGAATTTATCAACGTAATTTTTTTTTTTTTGAAAAATCAAATCATTTGGTATTTGATATTCAACTTTTAATTACGGTATATTTGTATTTTTATGTACACAAAATTTTAAAGTTTTATGTTGTTAATTTAAATTTAAATTTTGAATGATATTTTATATGATTAGTTTTGTATTGTAATTTAAATTATAAAATTCGATTTCGGGTGTTTCAATGACTATATCATATTATAGAGTTGGAAAGTTAAGAGTTTAACCATGTAAATTAATTCTCAATGCTCACTGAAGTTAAATTAAGTGTAATTAGTAAGTAACTTGAATTTTCTTATTTTTTCGGAAATATCGGAAAAATTATTAAAATATAAATAGAGGAATCAGCCGAGTTTCCTCTCGCTGCTCTTTTGAATGTAGAAGCGACATGCAATCTAAAATGCACTCTTCTTTTATTATCGTAACTGCGACGTTTCAAAGTATTCGTTCCAGTTGAAGTACGGAAATAGTGAAATACAGATGAACTGTTGACGGTCAAAGACAAACGTTTCGTTTCGTGTAATGCAATTGGAAGAAGTTTCATAAGGCAATGTTTCAAAGTAACCGACTATAAACATTCGTATAATAAAATACAAGACACGAGTGTTCAGTTTCTCGCGAAAAAGCTCTTTCCTCGAAGCGGCAATTTGCTTTGACTTAACAATCTCTAAGGTGACTCGAATTGTGTGAAGAATATTTTTCACTTGGAACGTGCTCTTTACATACGACACCCCCGCGAAAAAAACGTGACAACTCGAAATATGTAAATTTCACGAGCGAAATATAATAAACTTTCATGCTGCAGAACCTACTTTATTACAAAACCCTTTGAAATCCGAGCGAAAGTTTGGATGTAATTAAAATTATTTTATTTATTGAATTACAACATTGCAAATAATGATTCTTACAGAAGAACTTTCACGACCATTATACTTATCCAAACAACTCTAAATTTTAATGAGCATTCGAGTGAAAAAGCATTCAGGTTTTATTGTAATCTTTTCAAAGCTCGGCATTTGAATATGTCATGAAAATTTATTATACACGATAACATTCTTCAAAATAAACAAACTTACATAAAACGAAACGGAATATATTGATATAAACTGCGAAAGCGGCTAAAGCTGTCAATATAAAGGGAACAACGTTGAAAGCAAACGTCGTGTAATCATAATTTATATCGGCGATTAAATAATATGTTTTGTATAGAAGGAAAAACATTTTGTGCTCGATTTCTTCGTTATCGTTTCTCGGCCAGATTTATTTTATTTACCATTGACCCTACATCAATAATGGCCCTCGAGAGCCCCGCGCGCCTCTGATAGACCTACAATTGGTGCTAGACCTGAGGAAACCCTTCTATAAATTTTTAGTAGACGGCACGCTCGTGTGTGCTGAAAATTGCTCGAACGGGAAAATAAAAAAGGGCTACACGGCCTCAGAGAAATGCTCGAGATTTCCTTACGTACATTCATTGTTAATAATATCTTGGCATGCGTATATATGTAGGTATAACAAATATATGTTTATTCAGTAGACGTTTGATTTTTTTACGTCGCCGCTTATATTTCCTGAAGGAATTTTTCCAATTGGCTGGGCCGGGCTATCGGCACGTCACGCAGTTAAGAGGCTTAAAGACCTTATTTTCCCCGATTTATTCTATTTACGCTTCGAGATTTCGCCATATTCTCAATGTGAGATAAGCTTTCGCAATATTATTATTATGTTATTTTTTTCGTCGGATGACAAACAATAGCGTTCGAATGGTACGTTTAACTGTTATATTGCACTTTAATGGGATTACAACTGTTGAATTTTGCGCCCATAGTAACGAGGAAATCACAATATCAGTTTCAATTGCTCAATAGCCGCGTTTTCCAAGCTGTTAAGCAAGAAATAGTTTTAAGCTTTTAAGCTCTTTCAGTTAAATTAAAACCAGTGCTCTTCAAAATTTCACGAAAATGCGGTAGCACGATTCCCGTTTGAATCTTGAAAGGTTAATATTATATTATATCATCTGACATATACCTAATATAAAAACATCAATGTGATTTACAATTTATGTAATATATCTAAAATTTCAATAGCTCGACTTGTAGTCATGGAGATATCATTTCATGGGGATGATTAGATCCCACCCGTTTTGTAATATAACCGAAACAATACCGTATTTCAATATTGGAAAGCCTCATTCAATGTCGCTCAGCACGTTTTTATTGTATCGAATAATATAACATAACATAATATCTGAAACGGTATAAGTTCGTTTTTATGTAAAAATTAAATCATAAAAGGGTCAAATGAATAAATAACATACCTTCGTTCGATTAAATCATTGGAAAGTCATATTTATATGCAAATTTCAATATGTTTCGATAAAAAACCGAATGCGCATGATTTCGATTTTCTCGAATAATACGTATGAAAATGTCGAAAAAATTTGAATTGTAAATTTTCCGTGCATAAAAAAAATTAATCCTCGATCAAACTCATCCCACCCGAATTTCGCAACAATCGCTTTTGAGTGTAATTCAAATTGAAAAAAAAAAAACGAAATTATAAGAATTGAAAAGTGATTTTTTTCGCATTAAAGATAATTTACGCGACGTGGGTCAGTTTTTGGAATAACCGTTAATTTATTCGGATCGTTAATAATTTGAAAACGTTCTCGGGTCAGCAAATTTCTCGCAAATTAAAAGGGTCGCGATTATGAACCCTCTTCCATGTAATAAATACGTGCTCGAACTGTGACATACTTCAATTTTTCGTGTGCTATTAATTTCGCAGTGTCCGTCAAATATAATATAATTATCGTACACATCAATGCGTATCCGTTTTGTAATATTTTATTCACGATTTATATAAAGCTTTATGTATATAATACAATGACTAAATTGGAATTTCTTGTACGTCTCGATTACCCAACTGGATATAATGAAGAACCGCCCGTGGCTAAATGGCTTTCGTACAAAGGTCTTATTAAAGCGATTCTTATGGAGATGTAAAAAAAGAATCTGCACTTACGGTAAGACCCATATCACTGATAATGTATTAAAAAAACAACAGTTCAAATCTTTGATTTATCAAGAAATTTTCAAAATGATAACATTTTAAATATAAATTTTTTCCGCAAAGGCGCAGTCATAATACTAAAAAAATCAATCATGTAAAAAAAGCGAAAAGCCTAATTTTTTAAAAATCAGTTTCATTTAACGTTCAAAATAAAGTCCTCAAAAAAAAATGATACATTTAATATAACCATCACAGAAAATCATTAAAAAAAACCTCCAATATACACTTGGGTCTGTTTTTATGCGATAGATACGTTCCACGGGGAGTCCCATATAAAAAATTCGCATAAAAAGACTTGAACTATATAGAAAACTGAGGGTTAGGTTCCATTATTTTTAAAAACTGCATAACTTCAAATCAATGTGATAGAATGTACCAAAAATCGCATAAAAAAGTTTATAAAAAATACATGTAAATACAATACATACAATGTACATATTTATCTTAGAATTACTTTATTAAAGTCTATTTTAGACGATAATCGTACAAATTATCGTTATCAGTCAGCATACATATTTAGTGGAAAATTGGGTATTTGTGGACAAGACGGAAGATAATAAAAAAAAAAGAAAAAGAAGAAAGAATTCAAAATTATACACACATGATTTGTTTTGAAACGTACTGCTGCGGTACCGACAAACGCGCGTCAAACACATCACACTTTAACGATTGTAACTTGCACTAGTGTTAATTTTTGATTTTTTTTGCGCATTCGCATAAAAAAACTTCGTCCTCTATAAAAAAATGAGGGATAGGTTCTATTATTTTTGAAAACCACTTAACTTCAAAATAGCATAAAAAAGATCCTCATAAAAACAGACCCAAGTGTAAATAACAAATTTCAAAAACATTTCACATGATACAATTTACAAACTCAATCGAAACCACAAACCACCACGAAACAGCCACTGTAACAAACCATGCGCTCAACTGCAACCTCCAACAGCCCCATTAAACCGCAACAGAACATCACGTAACACAAAATTCATCCAGATCCGAGCATAGGCCTCGTTTTAAAAGCTTCGTGTCGAAGGACACGTCCCGTGTCGGTGGGCCGAGCGTAATCGAGTTTGAAACACGAGCCCTCGGCCAGCACTGATTATGTTAATGTCGTCGACGGTGGTAATTGACGTGGAGGCTTCGCCCTCGAGGCCCCCAGGATTGCTCCTCGTCCGGTGTTGTATATTATATATAAAAGATTCACGTAAAAAAAACTTTTTTTCAAGTTGTATTTGCTTGGGTTTAGGTATGTTGTTTGGGTTTAGGGTGAGTGTATTAGGCTGTTAAGAATTCGTTATGTTAATAAGCTTTTAAAAATAATTATTGAGTAGAAAAAAATTGTGAAATAATTTTATGTAATAGGTTAATATCAATTATACGATAAAGTTGAGGCTCTATAGTGAACGTGAGTATTATAAATATGTATATGAAAATCCGTGAAACATGTTTACGCTTACCATCCGGATTTACCCTCAAACAATTTTTTTATTTACCAACAAAATTTTAGACATTTTATGGAATGTTCCCTTGCTAAAATATAATATATCAACTATAATGATTATCGGAAACTTATGTTTTTAGTTCGAAATATTCATTTAATATGTAATTTGTTGAAAATATTAATATTAAGAATAGTAATTTTTGAGAATAAAATAGAGAGTAAAATTGAATAAAATTGAGAATAAAATGAGAATAAAATAGTAATATTGAGAACTTTGATATTTAATAGTAATATTAAATGATTATATATGTATATTTATGTGTATGTATACGTATATTTTGTCTCGAAACGATATCAAAATTAATAGGGTTAAACTTAACTCTTAACTTGTTTAGTGTTTCCGTTTATGGAATTATACTGTATACGCTTTAGGGATTCGATAGTGTCTTCTTGCGTTTCATGTCAATCAAATCGTAAGCCATATTTAATATTTTATTCATTAATTAATTCCAAAGATTTAATTAGTATCGATTTTAGATTCGATTTCGAGCGAGTCAAATGAGATTTTAATTTGAAATTCCGATACAGTCGCAAGCAAGCATAGCAAACGTGTCTCATCGTTCGAACGAATATTCATAAAAGTAATCATACCCTTCAATCAAGATGCAGATGATCTAAAATTATATTTTGGGGAAACCCATCAAACACATTGACGATATCGCTTCCCGCCATATCGAATAACACTTTCACGAAAGAGTTCCCAGACGATTCGAAGGCTGGAGCAAAAATGGATGCCGATAATGCAACCCGATATTTCGTTTCACAGAACGGGAATCGTTTAAAAGGATTCGACGATTTAAATTGATCATTCGTTATTCGACACCATTTAAACGGTGGGATGGGGAAAAATTATCGGCTGTCACAACAACGCGGTGAACGAATTGTTCAGAACAGATAAAAAGTTCGACTAGCGAACTTCGAACAAGAATTACTCTGCCTTTGCGAAATTTGATATATTCCCATCTCTCATTTCTAATAATAATTTTGTAACAGAGATGAACGAATTATGTTCATATCGGTGATCTCTAATACAAGATATTGGTGGACTATATTGAATTATGAAATATTATACATATTACGAAATCATGATTACCAATAAATGTGTACCTATATAATCTATATAATATGCATTAAAAGACTTTTCCGATATTACTAGAAGTTCTGACAATTTTTTGAGACTATTTCAACTAGATCATATTCATCAATGTACCACTTATAATATAATATAATATAATATTAATATCTTAGATGATTAAAATAAAAAATAATCCGTACCCATTATAACATATAATATAAAATATTGACTTTTATATGTATTTTTAAGCACCACATTTATTTTTTACCTGCTAATGACTAATCTCTGGGGATGAAAGCCTCTCAGTGAGTTTTTTTCGAGAAGCAGTGAATTTTGGCTCTCGTACATCACCTACCTGACCGATTTGCATAACAAAAGCTCAGAAAAAAGTGAACGTACGTTGAACTTATATACGTTGTATTATGTGAGCTTCTGGTGAAAATCGGTTAATTCTGGAATGGGACGAATTCGGGTCACATAGCGAGGCTTGTGCGCGTCAAAGCGCCAAAACTCGTGCAGCCTCGAAAATATTTTCATATACAATTTTTCGGTTGACATTCGAATAAATATTTGAAAAAGTTGTCGCCGTCTCGTCGGGGTTGATTTTAAAGTATAATTTATCAAAAATATACGAGTGAAAATCAGTAGAAAACTCGAACTGGATAATCTTTTTCTAAGGGCTTATACTTCGTATGTAACTATGCTTTTCGCCGAATAAAATATATTATACGTAAACCTTTCAGAGATTTTTCTCTTATAATATACCGAGTTTTATGAGACACCTAGTTTATGTGCATGCATTATAAAACTGTTCAGAGAAAATAAGTTATTGTCAAATGTATATGTACAATGTATAGTAAAATTCTAATATGGCTTCAAGAATATTTTGTAGAAGCAAATTTTGTCCGAATAACGTTATTAAATACTTCACAAAATATTTTATTTTATATCGTCCGTAAATCAAGTACAATGTATGTTATCTTAGCGAACGATGTTGTTAAATAAATAATGAGCATAATAAAACTGGAATCAGATATTGATTTTTACTTACAATATATATGTACATTCAACTGAAGATTGACGTCATAGTTAAGATTTTTTTAATGCTTCTCGCATTCATTTTTATTAAAAAACATTATTGTATAACACAATTTAATTCAGTACCAAAATTTTCTTATTAAATCTAGTCACGAAACTCTTTTATAGTCATGAAACAATACTGATTACATACCTCATTGGTATTTTAATAGGAATTTTTTCATAAATATAATAGTTAAATTATAATCAAATAAATAGAAATTTTTAATTCGCATTGCTGTTAGAATGAAGTACCTACTATAGAATTATTGTTTATAGATATTTCAAAACTTATTGAATGCGACCAAAACAATTTGAATACACAAAACAACACCCTGACATCTGAAAATATATGAAATAAGCTATTGATTGCGGTCTCGAACGACATTTGAAACTTTTCGTGGGCAGTTCATCGTAAAAATGGGAAAACTTTGGACGACAAACATTTCGATTTACGCACTTTATAGTTAGAGAACCGACGCGCTTACGACGTTAATTAAATTTCGTCTCAAGGCAAAAGTACCCCTTCGTAATCAAGAAAAAGGGTCGAATTCTGCGGAAAAACCCTCGCAGATTTTCCCGACGGTGGGTAAAACAAAAAAAAAGCGAACCAGTAAAGCCGACCTTTGCAAAAACTGAAATTATCGGAGGTGCGAATGGTCGTGACGTTTAGATTTTTTTCGCGAAAAACCGTAAACTGAGATATATTAAAATATTTTTCGTTAATTAATTGAAAAAAAAAGTATGAGTTATACGGACGAGTTATGATAAAAGTAAAATGTACAAAAAAATAAACACGAATAAACAAATTTGGTAAAATTGTATGAATTTCACGTCATTTTTTTCGTTGAAATTTTCCTTATATAACATCGATATAAAACAACAACCGATACTTCCACACGACAAATTCATTCAAAATCATTTCTTATTCCGTTCAAACAATACCATCCGAGCGCTCCCCATCCATTTTCCCACCCATTACGACCGCACGCCCAACCAGCAACAAATAACTAACAGCGAACCACAGTAAACGACCAATCCACCCAAACACGAGATACACCATCGACGAGACCACCATGCACCATTCCCGCTTTGCAAAACTGGATCCAAAGCGAAGCAGTGGCAATTAGCGGTGCAAATTATCCGTTGCGACGACCCCCAAAGTGGTAACTGGCTCCGGTTTGTTTGCCTCGTGCGAAACTTCCTCTGATGGCGGTCCGTCGCCAATATTGAATCAGCAATGTGCACTTTTGGGTTGTTGTCGTGAAGCAAATTCGCAGATGGTGTTTGATTATGTGTCTGTTGTGTGGAAGAAGGTTTTGATTGGCTGCGCGGGATGATCTATGTTATGATGCGTTTGATTGTTCGTGGTATTATGACAGGTCAATGGATATGTTTCATCGGTTTTTGAAGGTCAATTAATTGAATAACATGTGTATTTAAATTATTTTGTTATGTGGAGGATACTTCATTTTCAGTATCTCTTAACTTTTGCCTAATCAGTGAACAATAAACAGCCTTTTTCATTGCACAAATTTCGTAAAAATATTAATGTGAGCGCGGCAACCAAAAATACTTTTAATCATTAACTGATAAATAAGAAGATAACATGTTATTGGCCTTAATTAATACTTATCCACATCAAAATATCAGAGGGATTGTTTGAAGATAGGAGTCAACAAAAAAGCGCGGTATTTGCATTGTATCAGCTTAGTTTCGAAATACGACGTTTGATAAAAAAATAAGATGAAACTTTTGCACTGACCTAATATCATGACTTTTTTTGCCTGATATGTAAATAATATCATGAAAATAAAAATATTATGATATTATTTACATATTAGGGTCTCGTATAACGTGGATTTTCATAATGCACTAAATATTTTTTTATTAATTTATTCATGTAATGAGCTGATCTATAGAATCACAATGAAGAAAACCACATAAAACTCAAAAAAACTAGTATTAATGAGAACCAAAAATCAATTGAAAGTTTTATTATATAAAATCACTCAACGCGAAAATTTAAATGTTAAATTGCAAGTAACTTAACAATTTTTCTTGAAATGAGAATTCGTATAACGCATAATAAATAAGAAACTTGGTTGTAAATTGAAATAATTAAATATTTCATTAAAGACAGAGTCTTTGGAAAATAAACGAAAAAGAATATATTAAAATAGACTAATTTAATTTTATGTATTTCCAGTTGGAATCTTTCAATTTTTCATCTTTATAATTTTGCTTCGATGGTAATATATTTTATTATGTCACAGATTGAGATTATCAAAAGCCTGAAACGAAGCTTGAATGTCAACATAATTGACAAGACGAAAATCACTTCGTTTGCAAGAAAAAGTAGCCTTTGAAAGATTTCAAATGATAAATTTGAAAATCGTCCTTTAATATCGTTTTATCGAATCGAAATGAAAAAGTTTAATTTAATTTTCAATAACCAAGAACCAAAACACAATACACAATACTCAAAGCGCCATTGGCTATTCATCGTTTTTAATCCAAGATTACTGCGGAAAAATATATTGTACAATACATTGATGAAAATTCAGTTTCATGAAACATATTTTATCAAAAAAATAACAGACCATATTGTAAATAACGCACCCTGCGTGAATCGAAACTATCCCCATATTCGCATAAAAAATTGAAAAAAACAGCGTTTAAATTTTATACTCGGTACGTTTGCGGAATAATTTACGTTTAAATTGGTCAATAAACATGAATTATTACACGGACAGAGCGGTACGTATATGAAATATGGCCATTCAACACGTACTCAGATTTAACATTTGGTTCGAATACGTGTTGCGCGAAAGCCTGCGTTATTATTATTGCATCAATACGGGACCGATGTCACAAAATTATTCGATCGAACGATTATTATGCTTTCATGCACGTTGGGTAATGTGCAATCGTCAAATTTCACGGGGGATTATGAAACTACACTGACCGGAATGAAATGCTCATTAACGTTTCGTATCGTAATTTGAACCAATTAATTTGTTTTTGATACCATGAAGGAAAATTCCAGTTAATTCTCCTGCTTTGATGGAAATGTTTCATTTTATGGACTCGTTGGAAAATCAAGTTTTACGAAGAAAAGCGTTATTATATTTTCAGTGGAAATATAAATATTGTTAATTTATTTCCTTTGTAGAATTAATATGTAGAAAAACATTATAATATATACGTAGATTATTATAAAAATATCAAAAGACAATAGGATCGCTGTGGCTTAAGTAGGGCGATGGCAATCGCAATAGTGGTGCTTTGTGATCGACATCGTGCTATATTGTTAAGCACAGGCTGTTCAAGAACAAAGAAATATGGTGTAATGCTAAAACATATTTACAAAATATATAGTTTCGACAATATTATATATAAATTTGTTGAAAACGTTGTATAATGAAAGAAATAGGATATAGGTCAATTGGTAACCGTTATATTATATAAGCACATATTATAAAATATAAAAATCAGTATACACATTAATAAAAGGAAAAACGCATTTACAGACAAGTTTATTTTCGACAGGACACATCATCATAATTATGCAATAGAGCAAATTTGTACATTAACGCAATTTCGCTATTATGTATAGCATAATGAATAATAATCCCGATTACGCGAGAATAATTTTCAAGTGGATATTCATTAATTTACCCCATTGAAACGTCCCGAAACACAAGAAGGTTTCTACAAATAGAACAATTATACAATCGTTTCTAGAATCATTATTATTAAGCAGAAAATTTTTCTTAATTTCACACAGTCAAATCATCTATAAAGACAAGATCACATTCAATAACCACCTGGAGATCACACAAAAGGAGCAATCACAGAACAATCCCAAAATTCACCAAATATAGGGGCGCGAAATAATTAAGGGCATGCCTCACAAGCGGATAAAACGCGCTTTCATCAAATTTCTGCATATATGGGTTGGTAGATCGACCCAGATGAATCGCTGAGAAGGCGATAAACGTCGGTGTTGAGTATAGAGAGACGGTGTCGAGTTTGGTGACTCAGGTACAATGTTAACGGACGACGAACGTGTTGATAACGCCCGCTGAAAGCGAACGGAGACAACGTTTCGTGTCCTGAAACGTATAACGTGCACGAACTAGGAGGTATGATGAAGTGCAGTGGGTTCTGTAAATGCTGGACGTCAATCTTTGGTGGTTGAATGGTTTTTTAGGAGTAAGGGAGAATTTTCGCGGATGTGTAGTTTTTGGCGCCATCTATTGACGAGGGAGAATGGTAGTGCTTTGTTGAATTTTTTTACTTTTTCAAGATTTTTTTATATGATACGTTTGTTTTTACGTTTTTGTTATGATTCGTTTTTTGTTTATTTTCGTGTATGATGCGAAAAAGTATTCAAATGAAAAAGCTGAATGAAAATTTTCTTCCCTTCGCTATTGTATTGAAATATCGGTGGATGGATTTTTAAAACAAATGTTTGTAATAAATACGAAGTAAATTATGATTTTAGGTAAAAATTCTATTAAAGCATTTATATTTTATATTAAATAGCAGAATCGGTCTATTATTTTGACGATTTATTAATATTCAATATGAAAAGATAAATAATTGACAGATGAATACATTCATCCAAATATTATTACTTAATTTTCTGAAGAATTCAACTAGAATTAAAAATAATGTACATATAATAGTTTATATAAACTTAATTCCATCGAATAAAAAACATAAAAGAAACATTCAAAGAACTTCATTATTATATTCAGAATAATGCTTCAATAAAGCATACCAATCCAACAAATATAGTATAATTCTTCATTCATTTAACATTTTGAATAAATTTTGAAATATGTACATATAATATAATCATGCAGTTTGAAAACATCTTCATTTTACATCAATTTAAAACATTTCCGTAAGATTTCAGTCTTCGGAGAGTCGACTGTACAAGTACACGGATTGTACAGTGTAGTCTATGTACGTCCGTTGCGGCAAGATGGTAATTACTGCGGTCCCCTTTCACTTGTTTTTCCTACTGTCTAGTTTGAACACGGGTTGGTGTCTTTCTAGCATAAATGCTGAATTTGAATTCGCAAGTTTAGCGCATATGCTGTTAATTATGTTAATGCAATATAGATGTTTCTGTGTGGATTCAGTAAATATTAAAAAGCTTTGTTATGAATAATATAATATCATATAAATTTGCGGGCAAGTCATTTCGAAGAAAATTAAAATAGATTTGTTCGAAGTAAACATTTGTCGTTTTAATGAATTTTCTTTCTGTAAATTTTTTTGCACGGCTGTTAGTGCAGTCTTTTATTTTTGTTTTGTAAATTTCACAGGTTTCCATTCGTAGAATTCACTGTGCGAATATTTCGACGTTGAGTTTATTTTTGTAAAATATTGAAAAAGCTATAAAAAATATATACGATGTAAAAATATGAATATTATTTTTAGAAATTTAATTGAGTCTTCTTTAACACGGGGTTACATTGTTAAAAATGCTTAAAATAAACAAGATTTTAAAGTTTTTATATGAAACTTTTTGTTGGTTTAATTTTATTTAATTAAAAACTCAGCGTGAATTTTTTTCACTTTGCCCACGTAAAAACATACTATTTGCATTAATTATAATTTCAGCATATTTGAATGTATATAAAAAAAATTCGAATATCAAACTATTATGAGAATCAACATTTGCCGACCACGTTCGCATTTTCCGACCCGGAAAATAACCAAAAACAGTCCCTCGGCAATTAAAAAATATATAATATGAAGCGACAAGAGAAATTCGATTCGAACCACGCACTCCATTTCGGACAGTCCTCATCCATTTTTTTGCTTCGTAGTTTATTGTGCTCCGTCGTTGTCGATCAAATTGGATGTCTCCGACATTATGCGATATATTATCATACGAATTTGGCCAATATATTTTTTTCATCCCACGAACGGGCCGGGTAACATATCATATTTTATTCATCGTTCAATCGAACCTAAGCCTATATATAATATGCTTGCACAAACATAAATAGTCAAACAGTGGTCAGTTATAGGAAAAAAAAAACAATGCCGTTTTGTATAAAAATTATATAATACAAGAATATATTTTGTGAATAAAAAGAGGATTAGTTGTATAACAATTGAAAATATTGTGTGAAAATTTGTAGATCGAAATTCAATTTGAAAACTTTTCTCATTTAAATTCTAAGCTTTCAATTAATCTATAATAAAGTCGTTTAATTCTGAGATAAAGAATAAATTAAGTTCTTTTCAAACACGTCAAATTATTAGAGCAAAATTTGAATTTCATTTAATAATATGATTTCAAATCAATTGAGTACTTTTAATTACTATAATATATGTATATAAAGACTTACTAGTTTGAATAATATGTGGTATATATGTATGTATGCTACTATCTAGTCATAATAATAAAAGCTTGAAAAAGAGGGTGTTTTTCGCGAAGTTTGAATATTAACCACCTTTTGCCATTGATATACGATTGTGTCAATCTATAATATTAAACACATCATGCGTCACTTGACTTTCGTGATCGGTTGGAACTACTACGTTTGACAAGCTTCACCATTAACCGTGTTTTGATTTAACCTTGCTAAATTATATTATCAAAATAAACATGGTATTATAGATATGTATGCTTTGACTATGGCTTCAAAGAGTATGTTGGTTTCACGTGGACGTGTAATAATATCACGGTTAAGTAGTCAATTCGATCATTGACAATAGGCTCGGAGGCGTCTCGTGGAAATTAATTAACGCGACCTGAACGCACGATCCAAAACCGTTATAGTGAACTGCAAACCTAGCCATATTACATGTATACAAAAATAGTTAAGAGTTCAACTTTATCAAACAGACTGGTTTTCAGCAAGCATTGAAGTAAAATTCAAACGTCAAGTAACGCGGTCGATACGTGAATGTGATTGAGAATATTTAAAAGTAGTGATTTTTATTACTTTGAGTAATTTTTAACTTATTAGCATAGTGTATCAAAAAAGCACTGTCCCATAGTGGAAGTTATAATTATTTTATATTATACGAATACAATGTAACAAAAAAGAAAGATAAAGCCATGTTTATAATAAAAATAAAAATAAAAAGTAAAATAATATGCCGAGCAGAATTGAAAAAAATAATTAATTATTGTGGGATCGTTTTGTCAGATCCTTTAAATGTATATGAAAAGCCTTTGCTTTCAGGGAGGTGAACCCTTTCTCGGTCTCATAATCGTCTCTTGACCAATCAATCGGACGCACAAAGAGTGGACTAATCGATACTTGTTTGTTTGTCTGTCTATATGTTCGTCTGTCTGTTTGTTTGTTTGTTTGTTTCGATGAAAGCCTTTCGACTCGTCGGTCTTCCGGAAACGGAAATCCGATTGTGCTTCCGACGGACGCAATTCGAATTAGAGGTCGGTCTCCCTGCCGAAAGGAAAATGAATATAAAATTTCTATTGAATATTCTGCGAACGTTTCTGTTTTGCAAATTGTATGATGCTGAGTTTTGTCGTTATGTAAAATTAACGGTTCTGTTGTTTTTCGTGACAGCGAATTGATTAGTCTTCAAATTGGATTTCTAAGCAAGAATAAATCACAAGCTGGTAAAGAGTAGAATTTATTTGTTTTTTTTTTTTAGAATTCTTCTGTACAATTGAGTTTTATTACCCGATTGCACAGACAACAGCAAGAAGGCCATCGTGAAAAATATGTGATCACATTTTTTCAATTTTAATACATTTCTTTCGAGTGAAACGTCCTAGCAAGAACCGATCACATTTCGACGTGCATTCGAGCGGAAATGAATGTTCACAGAGCATGGAATGCCATTTAGAGATAAACTACATATTTTCAATATCAATATCGGTGTCGGAAAATAGAAAGAGTCACAACCGCTGTGCGCGCCTTTTATTTTTCCAACGGACCAGCAAATTACAATGCGGTGAAAAAAAAGAACTCGGAGATTTCGCGATTCGATTTTATACATCTTTTGCGAAAATTTAATTTATGGCGTTATTTATTCAGCCGCGACTCACTCACTTTCCGGATAAGTGACTAGAACTCGACGCGTTTATATAATTTTTAGACAGGGTTTTTCCATTTGCATTCATTTCCTGGCCTAGCCGGCGGTGTTTTCCCACAGGTCCACTGCTCCTTCGCTCCAGAACTTTGCTTGTCCAGGTTGAGGCCGGCCTAATTAATTTAGTGGGCGAACCTAATCCGCTATCCGCTTAATGGACCGGCAGGAATGTCTAACGTTCACGGAGTTGAGTATATTTGAAAATTTGCCAATGCAAGTTAACAGAAGCTCTCAAGTTTGTTCAGTGGCGAAAGCTCAAAATTCAATTGTGCGAAGTAACAATGTCGTAATTTATGTTAGTCTTCAGATCCCCGAATATGGCGGAGAGGGACTCGTTCATATGGTATTTTACATCTGTCTGTGAGTTTCAGCTTTCAGTTTACAGTTAGAAATGATAAATTTATTCATTGAGAATTTCTGCTAATTAAACAATGCTATGTCCATCCGTATGTGAACGCTGGTTGAGAAACATCGTGTTAACCTATCTGTGGTCGTAGTATCTAAACATTAATGTATGTATGATGAATAATAAAATATGTTTAGGGTGGATCTGAATTAATTCGATCGAGGAGGCCTAAAACAAATTTACTCTAGCGCGGTCGACTTGTTTTCAAATCCAGCGAACGTGAAATTTTCACGTTTCAGCGATTTTCTAATATGTCGGCGCACATAAATTACTTTTATTAAATTGTGTATTTTATACGTGTGGTCAACTTTTTCGACGTTCCGAGAGATCGGGTTGGTTTACGTTCGATTTTAATATATTTTTGTTGATCGCTTGATTTGTTTTTGGTTTGGAAACTTTTCTCAATAATTTTGATTTTGAGAAATCATTATTTCAATTTCCTGTTATTAAAACTTCCCACGTGTACACATTGTTGCCCATGGAAAATTGGGTAATATTATTCTATCGAAAGTAATCGAACGTGATCTAGAAATATGCAAATTAACATCTCATTATACTTGCTAATGAATTAGACGATAACAAAAACAATATTTCCAAGAATGCGATCATATTTTAATTTTCATTTCATCCGTCAGATAAGGATAGTAGATATGACCCAAAAGTCCTACATCGAACACAATCAGGATATCTAAACACGTCATAAAACAAAGAAACAGGCCCGTCTCTATCGTAAAATGTGACATAAAAAACTAGCTCAACATTTCCGTCATGTCGACGATAGTGCGAACGAAGGAAATGCTATCTATTGTCGTGTCCATAATCGGTTTTGTTTCTATCCTTGGAATGATTTACGCCAGATTTCAATTTGGAATCCTGTCACATTGCAAGTGAAAATCTCAAAATCCGTATTGAGTTTCAGCCGCAGAGAGAGAGTTATTCGTGTTGTGTAACTTATCACAAAGAGAATGAGAACAAATGCTCATTGCATTTGATGTTTATAACACTATAATGTGGTATACGGGCTCATGAGGTAATATGTGTAACTCAAATACTCGCATTATTAAGCTCCCGTTTTATTACATCGTCGAAATATTAATATGAAATGAAAGGTGTACTTAATACGGACTCAAATCTACCCCCGTATAATTTTGTCATTATTAACCTTATACTATCGGATATAAAGAGTCATATAAAAGTCATTAGTATTTTTTTAATATATAAATAGCGACATTGTTTTATGAATAATATTGTAGAACGACCCAATAAACTTTAGGACTTTTGAATTGCATATCAATATTTTTCACACGTAATGAGCACAGTGCACACACGATATATCGTAATGGAAATTTCTCTAAAATATTCGCTTTGTTCACAAAGCGAAAATTTTCCTATTAGTGCATTTAAAGTAAATACACGTTAATTTCAATTAAAAAATAAATACTCGCTCAAACGCACACACAATTTCAAGCGACCGTACACCGAAGTGGAATTTGCTGCGATAAACGTCGACAATTTGTCGACCTTTTTTTTCGATTTATATTTCGGCCACGAGCTGAAACCAACGAACAATATAAAAATTCGCTCATTTAATACGGGGAGGGAGAAAAAACGCTTGTAATTCTAGTCGAGACGGCGACGGTTTTAATTGCGCATACTTCCTCGTGCGGGAATTGCTTCTCCTCGGGGCTACGTGCATTACACGTTTTGCATCGTACATTGATTTTATAGTTTAATATTTTACGAGTCTATAAAGTATTTGACGTGTTTCATAACCGCTAAAGCACTCTTATATAATAAATTAGAGCGTGATACGTAATAACTCGAGCGCGCGTGATGCTATCGTACTGTACGAAGAAAAGTCGTATTTCATTGAGCGCGAGCCGTTTTTATTAGGTCGTACCACGTTTTTGTCACCCATACATAATAACCTCAGATAATATCTAATTTTGATATATATTTTATAAAATTTGCTAGACAGTTGGTTTATCTTGGCCGATTTTCCCGCGATGAACAGGATTAATTAGTTTAAAAAAGGTCATTTAAAAATTTGTTTGAGTATATGAGAACATCTGAAAGTAGACAGAGTTTTAATGATCAATTTTTTCTATTAGATATTATATAATGCAACTACACTTACTTTTTATTTCAAATTTTCAGAACCGTTGTAGAACTTTTCCACTTTCAACTCTTAACATCTTTGTCATTTTTATCCAATCGTTTTACATCTACAGACGTTCTTCTTTGGGTTCTTTTTTCATTTGAGAAAACAGGAAAAAGTCAATGAACTTAAATCAGGTTTATAAGAAGGATGGGAAATAATGTTAAGTATAATGAAAAACGTACAGTGTACCATTCTTTAGTAGAAAAACTAGCCACAATAACTAAACTTCCCTCAAAATTAAAATTCTTATTCCTTTCAGGTATCTGCATGTATATTCTGAATTGATTCGTTACCCTCCAGGCGTTCACGTAACACGTAAATAGAATATTCAAAAAACTGAAAAACTTTCCGCTAAATATTTCACCCAAAGCCTATGGATATAAAATACATTTCTCAACCGCACACAACATAAACAACAAACCCACACAATTATTTGAATTTTGTGTGTGAAGCATATTTTTCAATTATCACACGAAATTTCCAGACCATCCATTACACTTCTCAGATATATTTTTGAAGCACTTGAGCTTACAAAACCAGTACACGGTGGCCACTCAGCGACGTAAAATATTTGCGTCACGATCCAATCTGACATGGCTAATTGTTTGTGCTTCCATAGTGGCCACATCGGCGCAAAATTGCCGAATTGAAAAGCCCTCGGAGTAAACGAGGCGAATTTCAAACTCGGACAAGATCGAAAGGTTCGCCGAAAAGTGCCCGGTGGAAAATGTTGACCGAACCGAAAAGGGAAAGCGAAGGGTTTCCAATTTTGACCCGTCTCGGAGGAAAAACGTTCGGTCCGAATCGAAATTAAGTGAAAGCCTCGCGGGCCGCGATAAGCGGAAAAACCGTACTTTTCGAGATGCCGGTAGGTATACATTTGTCTAAGTAGATGAGAAAATTATTTCGTTAATATAAATTCAGGAATATCACTTGACGAGAATTATCTGATAAATATGAAATACCAGTGTTATATGTAAGTGTTTAACGTGTCAATAAATCTCATCGCATTTTCAATGGAGTATTTTCAATATGCTCTTTGAGAGTGGCAAATATCTAAGCTGCCCATCATCAATCAATTTTTTCCAATTTCACGGTCGGTCGAAGGGGATATCGGATCAATTTGCTGACGTGATATTCGATAAATTCTGTTTCTTATATTTCTTTTCATCGATTCGGTATCGAAAATCCCGATGCGCGTTTAGTAATATGACAGACGAAACGATATCGCGATACTGTCGAGAATGCGAGTTTCGAACATGCCAAGTAAACGAAAACACGATTATATAATTCCTCGTATATTTTATTCAGCAAACACGCATATCGAAAGCTTCCGATCAAAAGAAAACTTCGTTCGAAAAAAGTATCACACAATTTTTAAGGGTTGATATTGTCATATTGGAAAACTTTTAACGGTATATTTACATTTAACGACACGTCGGGTTACCGTATTATTATATTTATTCGAAAAAAATATCTGATCCGTCAAAATGAGAGCTTCGCGAATGTAAACGAATCAGTCAATTTGCGTTCGCGAATTAAACTAATTACGAAGACCGCACGCGCACCGCTTACAGATCGCGACAATTAACAACAATTTCGATTACTGAAAAGTAACAAAAAACGTGATGTTTTCTGGTCTGAATACCGAAGCGCTTTGTATATTTGTATTTCTACGAATCAAGAAATTTCTTTAAAACACTTAGACGGTAAAATTATGTTTAAAAGGAAATTCGTCTCAATTTGTAATGGACAAATCTTAAAATTATTAATTAGAATATATAACAAGCAGAAAGAGTAATACAAAAACCTAAAATTTTCTAAAATATACCTAAATTGCATCTTAATCCTTTTTTCGCATAAAATATTCACATACGAAAACAAGAACCCCACAAACACTTCGAAAAATTCATAGCCGGCTCAGTTAGCAGATAATTAATCCAATTTGGCTCGAGCCGATTGAGATTTGGCCTCTTTTTTCGCGTTTGCGACAATAATTGAATTAGATCGTTGCTGCCGACGGCCTGAATCTTCTAATAATGTGTCCACACTTAAGCAATTTCCTACAGCAGAGAAATAAATGGAAAACGAATCGGATTAAAGTCTAATGCGGCTCGGATGTGTTTCAGCCGTGCGCTGAGTTTCAATATTCTTTACCATGAGCAGAGACGTGGTGAGGGTTTGCAATTGTTCTATTGAAATGTGTGTGTTTAGATACATATGTAATGTTTGTTGTATAAGGTAGTTTGGTTTATAATGGTTAATTATAGGAATTGCGTGCGTGGATGATTTATTGGGTTCTATTATAGGTATTTCTGGTTCGAATGAGCCGATATCGAAAAATAATTGATTTAGTGTATCGGGATAAATTTTTTATTGAGAATATAATAATCAAGATTTTTTCAGAAATATTTATACTAAAAAATAATAAACAGAGATTATATGAAGTAGGATAAAATTGTGTTATATTATATTTATGGAGTTTGTTCGATTGGACTTTTAATTACCTTATTTATATCAAAAATTTCGTTACAGAAAATAAATTATTATAAATTGAATTAATTAATTTGATGCAAAACTTTACAGTACATGGTCCTATTGAAGTTTTTTTGAATAGGGTCTAACATAGATGCGGCACTGCAACCACCCTAGATAAGAATTTTCATAAACGAATGAATGTCGACAGCGAGTGCGATATCGAATGCAGACAACCCAAAGAAGACGACTACGACCCCAAATAAAACCTCAAAGATAGGGGACGGACCCGGAAACAAAATGTATACACACTATATTATAATATGGGAATAGGGTGTTTAGGAAAATGTACGGAAATCCTTGAAATTTTGAATGATATTTTTTTATTATAATATAATATATGTATAACAACTGATATGTTTGCTTAGAAATATAAAATACGCATGTTTTTAATGGAAAAGTTTGTTTGTATTATATAATAGTACTGTGATACAATAATTTAATTTCTGGATTGGTCTCATGATATTGCTCGTGCCGTGACGATTTTATAGCAGTAGAGTTATTTGTTAGTTATCACAAAAAATAGATACGTGAAATGAGTAATTGAAATTTAGAACAATTTATCTGTCTGCATTAAATGAAAAATGATAAAACTAGTACTGAAACTAAGCTTAAACATAAAATTTAGAAGAATTGATTAATATGGGAAAGTTAGAATTGTGGGAGACTACATATATGAATGATGAATCTGGAAGCGCAGTTTCAAAGTTATTTTTTTACAGGTACATTATGGGAATTAAATAGTCACATCTTATGAATAGCAAATTTGAATATAAATTTTCAATACATCGCAGAACTATTTTTACGTTAAAAACTTTAGCAACATAAAAAAATGGTATTTTATGTGAACTGAATATTTTCGAAAAAGTACTCGCTGTATTTTTCCCTGTTCAACTCGGGAACTTCAAATAACCGAGCACTTCATACACAAAACACGACCGAAACTGTGTCGCACATTATACGTACATATTATAATAATTTTCATGCAGGTACTGTTGTATATCGTAAATTCAATAATAAAGTGACCCGGGGGCGACGGCCACTTGTGCAAATCCGAGATAAGCTCGTACCTACTGAAAGCTCAACGCCGCGTCGTAAAATTTTACATACCGCTTAAATTTAAATTAAAGTCGATTTTGGCGCGGAAAAAAGCGCGTCAGACAAGTTGGAAAAAGCGCAAATTCGATAAAGAGAACGCCTGGTTCGGGTGAGAAGGAAAAGTTTGATTTAGAAGGTCGATTTAACGCCCTGAGCCATTACGCTTTATGATGTGAACGATTGCAATTTCGGCAGAATTGAAATCGTTATTTTTATACGAGACCTCTACAAGGTGGATAGTGGAAATATCGGCGTTAAAAAACAGTGTACATTTGGGAAAGTGATGTGTGTGTGACTTTAAGAATCGATATTGTGAAGGCATAAATTATTCGTATTGCACGTAAGCTGAAAATTTATTAAAAAAATCTTGATTTACGATGAAAAAATGTGTGATGAAAAAGAATTTGACTTACATTGTCTGGTTTTTTAAAGCGTCCACACATGGAAGCGCGATATTATTCTTCATAAAATCCGTTTTTATATTCAGAATAGTATATGCGCATTTGGTACTATCTCGAAACACCCACCTTTTTTACAGGTTCGAAATACGATTCTCTTTTTCGCGGTGATTTACGACGCGTTATGCTATAGTCACAAGTCTTATTCGAACGAAATTTCCGGTTTTCGTAAACTTTTTCCATTTTATGGTAATGAACAGACAGCTTCGCCATCGAACTTGCGCGATACACGCTTCGCATCTTATTATCTGTATCGGTATTCAAATTTTATAATATCCCATAAAATAATGTTTTATATAATACGAAACATGCATACCTTGTATATTATTATATTTACGTGTTTTTCGACCCTTCCGACCGATTACAATAAAGGTTCATTTCAATTTATACTACTCGTAAAGTCGCACATTTCGATATTATACACTAACCGGGGAAAGGTTCGTTTTTCCTCAACAAAAAAATATTTATGTACAAATATGAACGCGTCGTTCAGCACCGTTAATAAAACTCGAACGATGATAAAACGTACAATATATATTTGACGATGATCTCTTTTTGATAAAAAGCAATAAAGCGCAATGCGTGAGTATGAAGAATGGAGCGTTTTGCTCTTGACGCGTACACTTGAGCTTTCGACTGATCTTTTAATTAATTAGTATACGAAAAAGCAATAAAATGGATAAGAATGCAATATAATGTTTTTTACTTCAACAAATATGATCGTATTATCTGCTTCAGCGATTATTTCACAAAAATGCAAATGTAAATTATAAATTTTCATATAAAAATATCTGGAGTATAATATAATATAAAAGAATAAAAGTGTTGGTATATTTCGATATATATGAATTTGATTTTCATATAAATACTCGATTTTTTTTTAATAATAAGGTTCAATTCAATTGCTATTTCTTAGAACATATGTGATTTACAAATCAAAAAACGGGTATATTTGTATAAAAGAACACGCGATTAATGTTAATAATGGATTCCAAAAAAATAATGTACGATACAATACGCTCATTCTTTGTATGAGTTAAAAAGGTGAACTGTGTTCAAATAGCAAAACGTTCATGCGAAAACGCCCATTCTATCCATCCAATATCGTACATATCATACGGCCTGTATATTATATTTGCCGAAGGAAGAACCGAAAACCACGAAAATTGTATGAACCACGACAAAATAAATCCGTTCCCATAAAACCCCATACGCTCGTATACGTGATATGATAAATACGTGACCAGAAAAACGAGACGGATCGCTTGATTCTATAATACATACACGATGGTTTGTTTTTTCCGTTTAATTGTTTGTTTGCGATTCTGTCAAACGATATTTTATTTAGAACGGTATATATTGCTATTTTTTGTTCGATAAATTAAGTGGATGCTTCGAGAGTAATCAAAGATCCGTTTAATTGAAGCTTTACGGAAATTCTTGAAAATTCGTAGGCGGGGATTTTCTGTCGCGTTATTTGGATTTTTTCTTTGAAAGAGTTGTTTACCACTTCACTAATTAAATTGTTTATTTTCATAAATCATGATGAGTTTTATGAAATTTAATATTAAAATGAAATTGATTGCGTTTATATACTGAGAATATGAAGTGGATGATGTTTGTGTTTATTCCAATTTCACTTCGGGAAACTATAACGGCTCACTCTAATAAGAAAATTTGCAATTGCATATAACTACAAGTTTCAAATTGCAAATTAAATGTTCACTTTGTTATTTGAAGCAAATTTAATATTTCATCAGCTAATTTAAAAATTGTAACATTAAGGCTAATTTCAAAATAGAAAATTTAATATAATATTATAATATTGCAAACTTTAATAAATATATATTTTTGAAAATTAATCATAAATATTTCTATTTTATTTATCAAAATTTAATTTTAAACATTTTTTTCATCAACTATAAACACTATATGTATATAGCATATTAATTATTCAAAACATCGTCGTAGTATATTTTTACATCACATAAAAACTTTAACACTCACTTATGAAACTCTGCACTGCAGAACAGTAAAAGCGATTCGATTTAATTTTAAAATTCATCTGCATGAACAGTCTTTGAACAAAGAAAAGCATTTTGATCGAATTAGATGACGGCTATTATCCATTGTCGGACAGATACGAAACTAATAGACTAATTTCTTTGTTTTCCATCGATCGATATATTTTTTCACAGACAAAACCTTACTGCGCTGTAGTGGTACTATCCGCTGAAAAAGGGTTTCATTAACCCCTATCGATTTGCTGAAAGCGAGTTCTCTTGACATTCGAGGCATTCTTATCAAATTCGTAAGCATCGATCTATTATGCCTTATTATTATATAATATATGGTGTGATATTGTGTAGTATAGTATAACTGTGATATTCTGAAAATCGATGTAAATTAAATATTCTATAAAACAAAAATATATGTATATCATTAATAAATTATTCATTTCATCGAAAATTTTGAAAATTTAATTTTCTATTGGAGAAAATTACGTCAGCATGGAAATTCCAAGGATATTTAAAGAAAAATTTATTGATGTAATCATAGTATTGGATTTGCTAAATATAACTGTCTGGTTCATTGGCCACTACAAAACCTAGATTTAACACTTTGATTTTTCATCAGAGATAGCTTTTCGACGATAAGCTTCTTGGAAATTTACACGACTTGCGATAGAGAATAATTAATACGGTTACTGAAATGACTTGAAACATGTTGAAAGAAATCAACTAGCATTATCATAATTGAATATATTTTCAAAAGTTTAGAAGAGACAAAGCGTTGGAATTTATTATTTGATTAATGGAAATCGTACGAGTATATATAATACATATATAGATTATACGAAAAAAATAAATGTCACAAATACGGAAAAATTCTCGAAATTGAGTACTATCGGATATCCACTGTAGTCATACGAGCTTGTTGTATACAACGCACAAAATCAATATGCAGGCGAAATCGCGAAAATTGCTCAATTAAGCGGACTTATGCGCGACTCCGGTATTCGAGGAATTTCCCTTGCAGAATTCTCGAAAATAAACGGGAAATGATTGGGAAAGCGTATCCGTTTCCCTCTGCGTCTCCGACTAATGGAAAAACTGTGTGCTTCGGTTTCACTTCGAGTGAGAATGACGAAAGAATTTTGGACTTATTGTGCGTTTTTTCCATCGCTATTTACATTACGATACGTGTTTCGTCATTTTTGCGAAAGCCGATGTGACTAAGGTTTTTCTTTTTTTAATATTTCAGGTCTGACGTTCATATGTTCAGCATGTATAAAAATGTTGTGTGAATTCATATTTGGGTAGTCCCTATTGTTATTATTTTAAAATAAAAATTGAAATAATTTTCCATGAAACAAAACGCACAATCTGATTTCACTTCACAAAATTTGAACCTGCATTACGATTATGACTAACGACAAACCTATTTTCCTCATCATCATCATCAGGCCCAACGAATTATAACCCCACCGAGAATAAAACTCCATATTTCAGCACATTTATAAATAATCGCCGACGGTTCATATGATAAACCGTCATGGTTTACTTCACGTGTAGGAAACTATCGTCGGCGCGGAATGTTTATGTTTAATTTGCATGCTTTGTGGTAATAATAAAGCCGTCCTGAATAAAGTTCGGGATTAGAGTGCGCAAGTAGCAAACTTTGCTTGTTTTCCGATTTATACGCACTCGTTAAGCTATATTTCCAGAAAAAGTTCCACAAACACGTCGCGGAAATCCGTTCTTGCGTATTTCTTAAAAGATTGAATACTTTTTCAGTTCTGAGACGTTTCAGGCTAATTTCCAAATTCGGGTGTTCACGAACTTTTTTTTGTATTTAGATTTGAACTTAATGTGAAGAGATTAGATAAGTGTAAAAAGTAGACAAAGTCTTTCCGATAGGTTATCGGAAATTGTATTTTTTTTAATATAGCGTTTACAAGATATTTAATGATAAAAAAAATAAAAATTTCGAGGAGTTTCAGTATAAGACCATTTCTTGCCAAATTATGCTAGGCTAATGATTCGCAAATGAGTTTAAATACTTACGGTCTCACTTATCGGTTAACTTTGGAGGATTTGGCAAGACTAAACCGTTTATATTTGAATAATTATACGTTTTCGTTTGGTTTCCACGGGACAGATATTCAGTTACAATAAAATAACCTTTTTGAGTTTATTTTTTAAATTGAGGAGAGTTTTTTTATTACTTTCCTCAAAGAAATTAATTAAAAATAATAAGCAAAAGAATACAGCGCACATTAAAATTAAATTGTTACACGTCTGAAGATAAATATGAATATACCTATAGATCAAAAAAATTACCTAATTTATAGATAATATAACATATAATATGTATATCCAATTATAATATTGTTCTGTAAATACCAAAAATGATACTGTAAACAACATTTGGGAAATGAATCAGAGCTATTTCCCCCCCCCCGATACATAAATTATTTATAAACGATACGTTATACGCTTAATGAGATTTTTCTAAATTGGAATGCAAATTGAATGAAATTATTCGCCCAACACGTTCCGTAATTCAATTTAAGAAAAATCGATTAATATAATTTTTCGCATCCAACAGAATGTAATAATGTCACAGTCACATTACAATAATAATTCTTTATGGCAGATGGTGTTGAGTAGCGTTTCGCGGACGCGTATTTTCGGCTCGATTTTTTTAATTAAAAAGTCAGAATCGCAAAAAGGCAAATAACTTAAGGGAAAGAGCACTTAAAACATTTTTAAGGTGAATGCGAGCCTTTCCGCGAGAAATAACAAAGCGTTTAAATCTTAACGCCGCAAAAAGTTCGCACGCCGGTCCGAGTAATCGCTTAAAACGTATCTTTTTTATTGAGACGGACTCATTTTCGCAATTTCAGCTTCATCCTGCAGAATTTTTCAAGCTGGTGTATATGTTACAAATAAGAGATAAGTACACGGATTGAAGAACTTTTACAAGGGTCGCTTACGAAACGGGGAAATTGCTTTCTATTATATTTCTCGTTTCTTATGAGGATTCCACAAAAACGATATCATTTGATAATATAAAAAAATGCGGATAATTAATTGAAAATTTCAATACCGATCATTTTAAACAACAACAATTAATTTTTTTTCTCCTTTCGTTTTTTCGAAAAAAAAACTTGAATTCGATTTTCCCGCCCTCCTTTCCCGTCTAACCTGTCAAGTTTAATCTTCGCTTTATCCAAGCCGCCCATCTCAGTGCAACTTTTGTCGTCGGTCGTATAACATTGTTTCGACGTAATCCTGACGAGATTATTCTGAAATTCGACGGTTCAGTCCGCGACAGCTTTAATCTGGCGATCGTGTTTGGTGGCTCTCAAATGTCATCAGAGAGCTTCGGGGGATAGTTGTGTTGTTGAAATTAAAGGGAATTTTATCGAAAATGAGGCTGTTTTGATGTTTTCAAATCGGTGCCCTCTTGGGGAAGTTAAGGGTTTTTTTGAAAATGTCTGTTAAAGTAGGAGGCAATATAATTTCGTTGATGTTTAAATTAAATAATGTTTAATTTGTTTGCGGGGTTTCAAATCAAAATTAATCTTGAAAATCCGATCGGGTTTGTGTTTTTTTTTATGAAATATTACAAATTAAGTAATTAATACTGATGAATAAATAAAATTTCGTAATTAAATAAATACAAATGAAATCAAATTGAGCTTTTAAGCATACAAAGACTTTTGGTTTTTATCCCTGTGTATATTTTTAATAACAAGTATTTACTTTGAATTATTTTTAATATATACGAAGTCATTGAAAATAAATGGAAACTGGCTTTCTCTGTTTTCTTATCTTTTTCCAATATATTCTATACATCAATATTTTTATACAAATACACAAAATATTATCGAAGAAATATGTATTCGTATTGATGCGGATATCTTTATTAATAAAAAAAAAATAACTTCACCCTCCCTATTGATATTTACACAATACCTTGTTGCTTACATTTTCATGAGAATCGTCAATTTAAGAAAAAGTCTAACATAAGTGAAAAAATATATGGTAAAGAAATATTTGCTATTCATTTTTACTTATGTAATGATGTGCAAACTCGTTAAAATTACATAAAAATATTAAAAAACGACGATATACATATTTATTTATTTACTCGTTGAATTCCTATTCGAACCGCACGCTTTTCTTCATTTCATACTCTCTTTATAATCGAATATGTGAAACCTTGTAAGAAAATATGTATGTTTTTTCGTTGCTCACTCACACAATAGTCAGAAGAATGAAAAATTTAACGTGATACTTTTGATTTTATCAAACTTGAACCTTTCGTTCACTCACTCGTTTATATAACGAGTTCAGTCACGATTTTCAGCTTTTATAAAGAACAGGAACATACTAATGCCATTTTAATGTTTGTTATACAAATAACCATCATTGTGAATCATGTATAATAATATTTCATACAAGTAGTCAAATGGGTTTATTTAATATATATTTTATACGATTCTAATACGTGAATAAATTTTAACGATATAAAATTTTCTGGTCAAATTATTTTTTGAACGAGAATTTCCAAATTTATCATTTTTATTCATTTTAATATTAAAATAATGTTGAAGCCAAAAGTAAAACGGTAACAAGTATATTTGGCCGCAAGGCGATTCCTTGTAGATATATTTATTATATAACCTGTAATATAAATAACAAAGTAGCTCAGATGTAATGTTCTTTGAACAAAAATAACTACTTATCTTTGAATAACGTAAGCTAATTGTTAATAAATTATTCTACATTTTTACCAGGAAGTTATTTATCGAGCAATAAACACATGTATATTTTACTTTAAACGTCTTTAAATCAAGGTAAATATATATATTTATACCCTTAAATTTAAAATGTAGCAATTACAGGACTCTTTTTTTATTTTAATCCAGAGAATGTACGGAACGCAGTTAAGAAGACGTAAAACAGCTCAGTGTCTCGAATTACATTAATATATTCAAATGAAAGCAATAACGTTGGCACTTCGTCCCGCTACGGCTGCACTTAGCATATAGATAATATTTTATGTAAAAAATATAAATTTTAAAATAAAAACACATTAGAAATTGATAAAAACCGTATAAACAATTTAATAAAATATCATTATACAGAATCGACAATAATTTCAATATATCAAAAATAACCGACTCTATGTATAAATGAATATAAATTCTGGCATAGAAAAATATTTTCGGTTACATTATAATTTTTTACTATGTATATGTTTTTCAAATAAATATCCGTTCGAACAAACGAATCACAAATATCTAACGAAACGATTTATAGTGGGACAATATAATTTAAAAATTCACTCCGATAACGTATGACACATACCCTCAGGATCGAATTTAGTCGGATGACCGCACTTTGTCTATCCCTATTTTAACACAGAGATGAAATTCACCGAAGGAAACCACTGACCTGATTCGATTCTCACGTACCGTCGAACATACGCTCGCAAATACTGCACATAATTTATGTGTCTATATGAAATTTGTATTAGTAGGCTGCGGATGCAATTTCAGCATATGCTATATGTGTATTGTGTTCCGTACGTGTTTCTCGAAACTTGGCAATTTTTAGAAGAACGAGGCGATGTTAACTGACGCCGGATTTTATCTGTCGCAAAAATTGAATTAGATTCTAGAATCGTGTTGAAAATTTTTTTATTCGGTCGTTGAATGTAATATGTTTATGAATTTTTCGATTCCGACGAATGAATGTAAATTAAATAAAATGAGAATTCCATATTGTAGAAATTTCTGTGGAATATTGTGACACTGATCGAGAATCGTCAACATAGACCTATAACAACTCTAACGAACGAAATATAGATAGATCCATTTCCAGTTTCTATTGACAGTTGTCGACGAGTTTGTGATTTATGTTCCTAGTCGATTTTCCAAGTTCCCAATGAGCTTGGGCGTATATTATATATAAAATAGCAAACAGTACGCGTGTTGAGAAAGCTTTAAGATCAATGGAAACCGACGACGCTTTTTCGCGAGAAGATTCGATATTGGAGCCCGACCGTCAGTTGGGGATCGTAAAGATGGGGAATTTCACAACTTTACGACCGTTTCCGATTGAAAACCTTAAAACTGAATTGCGAGAGTGCCCTCCGCGAATTTCGGCCCATTACTGGGCAAAAGGGTGTCCGCGAAAACGGGAAACTACTATATCAAGTTGTGCCCCAAGAACAACGGGTGGAATACGTAAGTGGCCGTAACTTTTTTTTTCGAAGTGAAACTTTACGCTTTGCTTTATATGTCTTGAGCTTAGGAGTTTGTCTATGAAACTATGTATAGGTGGTAGATTATTTGGTTAATGTATATGACGTGGAACTGTCAAGGTTCTCGGTGAAATTAGTTGGATTTTCAAAATGTAAGCATGTAGTTTATATTAATGCTAATGTCAATTAGTGTAGGTTTCACTTATTGTTTCAAAAGTATGTGATCTGTATATTTGTTTTATGGTAATATTGGGTCTAAATAATTTGTGATATTATTCTGGTAAATGTCCGGCCTAAAAGGTTCTTGTTAAATATGTACATTAAATTTTGAGGAAATATTTCATGAAAATTTCGTAGTGTTTATATTATGTTCATTTATCTTGCGGTTACTACTATTAAAATGAAAGTCTTTACAAAGAAGAAAATTTATTTTCAGATTTCGTAAAAAAATCTCTCAGATCACTGGATCAGTACAACGACGCGCTGAATGACCTACATTTTTCTACGACAAAACGAAAGCATTAAAATCTGACGGAATTTAAATTTCAATCGCAGACTGCTTTTAATATAATTGAAACAGGTGGCCGAAGTCAGGAAGGAAAACCGAGAACGAAAGAAAATAATATTGAAAAAAAAAACAATCCTCCGCGAAACGACCATCTGAAAATTCTCCGTAGTGTGAATTGTGCTTAGCTTTTAATAAACGAACAGACGCAATTAAACCCCCATTTAATTAACATCTAAATCGTTCGTTCGTGTTTATATAGAGCTTTCGCCAGAGCGTCTTCGTTCGTCTTATTTGTGATCAAAAATTTGTACGTGTGAGCGTGTTTTTAATTAAATTCACGCTCTTTGAAGGCGATTTTGCGAAAGCGCTTTCTGTGTAATGATTTAATGTCGTCTTTCCGTATCGAACGGAGCTGTCATGTTTATCATAACTTTGCAGCGATTTAACGTCAGCGTGGTTTACATGAAAGTTCCATTACGTGGACACAAAAGCAGAGCGGAGACATATTCAATTTTAAAGTATAGTACGAACGATTTCAATACACATCATTTTAATAATTGAAAATATCAATATGCTGCTTTCAACAATAATTAAAGCACATTCCTTATACATTCAAATCTTAACTTTGCTAAAAGTTAACCTCAACTTTCGAACAAACGGACCAAAAAGACCAGCTCAAAAGTCCACCATACCCTTCTCAGTGTTATCTTCAGTCGCAGACTTCTAAATGCAGTTATTGTGCATCGTTTCGAAATTCGTTCCGGCAGATGCACTTGATGCATTTCGCGCATCTTTGTTCGCGATGGCTTTGGAGCGTGGAAAACGCTAATAAGATACCCTTTTCCGTTTAGTTTAGATTCTAGAATTTGGAATTCAGCTCGCGTGGCAGTTTCGAGATGAAACCACGTACTTGGAATGGTTTGTATTAAAACTCAGGCAGACTTTTAAACGGCGCTTAATTGAATGCGACAAAATTCGTATATGATAATTTGTATCGTTACGCTTGAATATAATAACGTTTATAAAAAATAATAGCGTTACAGATTCGTTTATTTTTTAATATAAACGATGGATGCCATTTTTCAAAATGAAATATAATTTTAATTTAAAGAGAAAAGCGTCTCATATTTTCACATAAAAATTCGACGCCGCTGTATTTTTTTTAATTAATTTGTAACGTGTGCGTGTATGTATTATTATTATTCGATGGTTCGGACGTTTCCAATTATTTATCAGACTCCACGTTTCGACAATCGTTGAATTCGGAACAGTTCGCTGAACTGAAAATTTGCATTTAACTAATCGAACAAAAAAAATTGCTTTATACGCACATAAAGATTTGGAATTTGAATAGATATGTATTGTTTTTGTTGCTTAATGAAAGGTTCAATAATCGATTCTTCTAGTTGAAAAATCAAAGTATTTTAAATAGATAATATACCATCATGAATTGGGACTTTTATTATATATGACTATAATTGAATACTATCGATATAAGATTTAATTTTTTTTCTATATTGCTACGTAACATATCTATGTATATGAAAAAATGTATTTGAAAAATCTGTGTCTGTAAATATATTATACTTACTGCGTATTTGAATAAATTTATTCAAAAAAATTAGAACGATATTTAAATCATAACTTTTGTATATTGTCAATACGTAATGCATATTATTATGATATGCAATTAAATCATTTAATAAACAAATTTTAATTAATAACACACGAAAACAACTCGAAAAAAGACAGTAAATAATTATCATACAAACGAAATATATCAATATTAATTATGACACAACATGAAATTCAATTAAACCATCACGCGTAACACGAACGCAAACAGAGAGCGCACAGATCGCACTAATGAAAAGCAAATAAAAACCAACTGCCGATACGAAAACACGAACTAACCATCCCCAAAGCGCATTATCGCCACCCATCATATCATAACCAATCCAATAAACGTCGAAAACATATTAAATAAGGGATCAAACGTGAGAAAATCGCTAAGTCGCAAAATAAACCCCTCGGCGGAGTTCGATGAGACCGCAAAATCGGAACGTTTCATGCAAATCGCGATCGCTAATATGCCCCGGCTTGTGGGCCGTTATTTTCAGGACCGTGATGCCTATCGGGGCCCACATGTCAGTTATCCTCAAACTGTTCTGCCCCATTTAACGTACGGATTGACATAAGACAGGGGTTCTTAGTCGGTGGGTCGTTCGAATGGGGTTTCTTAATGTTGCGCGCGGTCGTAAATGGTTCAAGTTAATGTTGGATGGGTCGTCATGAGGTCTTTGGATGAGATCGTGGTATTTATTTAAAAAATTGTGTTTTAGATAAAATAGTATAATGTGAAAATGTTGCGTGTTATTCCTATTAGATGCGTATTCGCATATAATAGGAATAACAATAGAATAAACAATTATTTTTCTATTTTTTTTCGATGGTTCGTAATTTTTTCTTGTTTTTTTTTTTACTTTTCTATGTTTCAGTTGAATATTTATATATAGAAGTTATAAAAATAATATAATGATTGCAACCAGTCAGGTAGAAGCAAAATTTTCATATAAAAATATTTTCAACACTAATGACTGTCATCTTAAAAAAATATATTTATTATATGACTTTAAGTTAGTAAAAAAGTTTTGCTACAAATACATATATTCAACAAATGGTAAACGAATAAATTCCATCAGGAACAATAGGATATGGATATTCGAGCTAACACGACCCACATCATGTCACATTTAGTTTCATATCAGTTCGATCGTTTTAAATATATATTGTGTGTATACTGAAAACAAAAATTGCATTGTATTGGTAGCTACAGCTTTATTATACACCCCGAGGTTAAAGAGGAATTCCTGGAATTCTGGACAAAAGGCGTTGCACGTCTCCGACGAACCGACTAGACATCTTTCCTCAACGACGACCATCTTTGGTCGAGTGAAAAAGGAAAAAGTAATATAGAGAGGAAAATATTCAGACGTCTATATCGGTTGAGGCGGAAAATGACGAAAAACTTACTGGAAACTTATCTAGTATAATTCTAATATATATTCTCATTTATAGTGTCGAGTCGTTTTCATAATTAAGAACACATATCCCTGTCATAGTTGTGAAGAAAGTTTGACCTAAATAGGTATTTTTCAAGCTTTTTTATTATATCTCTTTGTCACGATATAACAATAATTACTAAGTTCACAATACTCAGGTTTACATATTTCTCCCTAATAAATTATATTTTTAAATATTAGTTTATAATTATTTTGAAGATCATAAATCCTGCAATATAATTTAATATAGAATTTTAAATCACATGAAATAGAACCTTAATCCACAGATAATGGATTCAGATCCCGCTGTGTGTTTCAATCGTTCTTAATTATCGCCTTGAACTGAGTGCGCAATTAAAGTTTGAGGATAGTTTCTACAAACAAAATGGAATAAATAAACTTCTATTAAGCTAACACTAATTTTAATTAAACTAGATTAATTCGATGCATCCACTTTCATAAATTCATTTATATTCAAGTAATTATTAACCATATTAATAACCACGCGCGTTTATTAGCATGTAAATAACACATAATCATATTTATGCTGAGGGAAAATTGAACAATTTCGTTATATTGACAAAACAACGTTAATTGGAATGAAAATTTACATTTAGATCGATTTTAAAGACAATGGATCATAAAATCTGGGAAAACTTTTGATCTGATCCGTTCGAATTGGGTGGAGAAAAGTAAGCGTTGCGTACAAGTACTAATGTATGAGATGTAACATTTTCGAAGAAAAATGTCCCAATTTGTCCATATGATAAAGAAGAAAAAAGACACCCGACCTCATTATTGTTGTGTGTCATTTCGTCTTTTCAAACCCCCAAATGCCACGTTGACATATCGAATCACACGGACGACACTCTTGCTGAAACTGATTCTCAATCTTTTTATAAATTATATAAAAAAATTCAAGCACTACAATCAACATTTTTGTTAAAAGCGCTAGAATAAAATGCGATTCAATCAAAGAGAAATTTTGTTGCATTGAAGTTATTCATCTGGAACATTGCCATTGTTCACTGTCTAATTGTAAGTTATTTTTGTAAAATCAAACTCGGTTCCTTTGTGCATTTTCACAATGTATAAATGCATTCGTGTGCATCCTTTCTGCTGGGAAAATTTGCACAAACGGTAGAATAATACTGTATGGTATGTATGCGTGAATTATTAAATTTAATTTACAAACATTGTTAACATGCGTTGTTCCGTTTAATTTAACCCTTATTATGCAGAAAACTTTCATGCAATTTCAAATTACGTTTTCCACGTTACGAAACTAGGGAAAAATACAGACACAACGAAAAACATTCCTGTTATTTTTTATATCAAACTTGGAAGTTTTGTTTTGATATGTATTCACTGTTTATGTAACGGAAATTTTGTGTTAAAACACGCATAAGATTTCTTCGAAAGCGCTCAGAATCTTTGTGTATATACGAAACAACTATTATCCATCCAATAAGTTGGTCGAAATTGGACTCTTAAATGTCAGGGAATATTTCTTATTTTTTGTATAAAGGAAAAATTGCCTGGCACGACATATCTATTACTACCAATACAATGTTCGAAATAATATTTAATGGCATATTGAAAACCTTTGTGATAGCTCTTATTCATACTTTATCGAAAAATATATGTGTATACAAAAATATATAAAGAAAAATATAATATGTATATACGAAAACGTTTGTACTTCGATCAATTTCTGTTCGAATACAATAAATAATTTTCGGAATTTCGATTCTATGAATATTTTTATTCAAAATTTATCTGAACCTTAGAACTCTACAGTATCATGTTTTTGTAAAATGGACCCGAAAACACATAGACTTTCAATACCTTCGTAAATCTTTCATTAACAATGAGCATTCGACTATTTTGATCATTGAAACTGTAAAAGATTAATGTTCATGCCCCGGGGACAAGATACGTTCCTGAAAGCTTTGAATTTTCAAAATTTACATAAGAGGAAATGAACTGAAAGTGTGTTACCATATGCGTCACGGTTTTCTTAACGTAATTGATGTGCTACGGCTACTGCTTTCATATTTAAAAATAGATGGCATAGCACATAGCACTACGGCTACGCCACCGGGTGATTAATGTCTTAAGAGATTTTAGCACCAGATGAATTATTGTGGGCACTACATTATACTTGCATTCGTATTATTCTACGACTATGATTTGTTACGAACTATCATACAGCCAATTTCATATTGAGTCCATGATTTAACATTTGGTATAACGTGGACTATCAACCATATCGATTTCCAAAAACCAGTATTGTTTAGCGACCAGAAGATCAAAATATATTTTCAATAGTATAGGAAAATTCTTATCTTGAAGTGAATATTGCATAGGTTCGAAATATCTACTCGATACATATTTAGTTAAATCCCATCTATAAATACATCACGTTAATTAGACCTAACTTATTTACTATTTCGCAAACGATAACCGTAAAATTAGCCCACGCACGTAAATCGTTCCTCCCTAGAGCGTATTAGCGACACAGGAAAAAATACACACGCGCTCTCATAATAAACAGCTTTCCGCCCAACAACTTTCCTTGCGACTTATAAAATATTCACAGAATGTACAAGCGTAAGCTAGGAGAGATACTTTTCGAAAAATTTCCCCTCATACACCGATAACGAGTGCGCAGTGCGGTGAAAGGAAATTTTCCGGGACGCGTTAGCGGAGACACGTCCCGTTTTCAGCTTTCTGCTGTAAATACGGAAAGGATTGCTCCCCAGGGATACCCTGGTCGGGAGTGACCCGATTCCTCAGTTAATTAAACGTTTTCACGTCACAATTTGTATATGGGGGCTCGTTTGTTGGCTTGGTTCAATGCTAAGCCGGCGCTCAGGTGAACATTGCAATAAGGTTCGCTTGAATGTTATACGCTTCGGCGGTCGTGAATGGTGTTTGTGGTAAGTGCTGGTTTATGTATGTGTGCTTTTTTAAGATTTTTTACATGAATTTAATTAGGTAAAAGTATAATCAACTTAATTAAAAAGGGTATAAAAAGTATTTCGTTGTTTGCGTGGCTATAAAACTCGCCTGTCTAAAATAATATGTCTGATTGTTATTTTTATAAATTTCAATTAAATCAACTGACATTTATTAAATTATCTACGCATTAAAATCTGTAATTTGATTGCGCAATTAATTTAAATATATTAATTAAATATAATCATTGTATTCTACATATTTATATACATCAATATTTTAACAAGTAGATAACATTATAGTTTATGACCACTTTAAATCCTGTTACAAACACATCAACAGGATTACACTCACCAAAGTCGTTGATAATTCGATGGATTTACACACCAATTTCAAACTATATATAATTGACAAAACGAAATTAAGCTAACCTTCATTACATAATTGAAAACCGTTTAGCACTGAAGTTCTATATATGAATAGCAATCAACTTTACACAAAAACGGTCGACACGACGGTAATTTTCGCGAATTTAAATCCGCACTGTTTCGCGCCAGACAGTGTTATCTACATAAATATACGTGAAAATATACGGTATTTTAATATCGTTCTCGTACACGGACGGCATGCAAATTTCGACATCAATCGGCGATAATTATGCGAATCGACGGGGGCTGTTCTATGACCCGTGAATTTGCGCACATAGTCGTCCCCGTGTGTGTGACACAACAAAATCGGATTTTCCATAAAGAGGAGATTCGACTGATTTCGTGGTATTGAAAAATATTTCAAGGTTGAAAAAAAATCGATAAATGGGAAAATAGGGAGATAATTTTTCAAGAATGAATTCGAGAAAAATTAAAAATATTAACTTTCATGATAATTTAAATGAACGAAGATCTTATAAATTATTTTTTATTGTTGCCAATCTGGTGTAGTTTTTTTATTTAATTTACTTATTGTTTTTGAAATAATTCTTGAATATCAGTTTTTATATTTTATATCACTTAAACTGTTAAAATCTCTATTAATAATTATTTGTATTATACTTACATATTTTTGACAAAGTAAGTATTCCGATTTCAATCAAAATTCAAACACTTTCAAAATCCTTTAATTCGTCTTCATTTAATCAAAACTATCACAAACATCATAGCCTATAAAGAACACCCCCGACACCTATTACCATGGAATTAACAGAATGTCCGAACTACCTGAATTTCCCCAATGTATAAAACCCCTCATAAACCCGGGGCGCGTATCTGCGCAGAGCACAACGCTTATTTATTCACTGAACGAATGAAAATTGTTCAGGGGAAAACGAGGCGCATTTTGAGGAGAACGCGTCTTTCGACTCGGCTCCGTGTTTCAATTTCACACTTTTCAGTCAATTTCTCTCTTTGTCGACATCTTCTCGGCCAATTTCGCACACAACCACTCCCCCGTCGACTGGCAATTTTCCGTTTTATTTTATATGTATTTTTTTTTCCAGTCGTAGTTACATATCGCTTTTCAATTTATCCACTGAGTGTATGTACTAGTCTCGATACGGTCGGTGGCTTTAACTTTTTCCAATATTTTTAACAGTGCTTTTCAACCTTCTTTTGGTCGAGATGCTGGTTCATGCTCAATGATTTTCGATATAGGAAATCTTTGTTTTGTATTCGAAAATTAGTGATTAGTGGGAAATATTTTTTGAAACGATTACTATTTAAAAATATGATACTAGAAAGCGCGGAAAAATTATAATTAACTAGTTTTTTGTAATAATAAATTACATCAAATGGAATTATTTTAAATCCCCTTTATTTTATTTATTTATAATATATAATATATATACAAACATAAATATAAATATACCACCATGGCATAACAGGTTACCCCGAATCACCATGGTGGTAAAAATAAATACATAATTTAGTATAAATCTGTTAGTGCACATTTCAATGGATTTCATAACTGCTCTGTAAACTGCTGATAGAGTTCCGCGGATATTTATAAAACGTGACGTTTGCAGATTTATCAATTTGAATGACGAACGTGGAAAAGTACCCAAATAAATATGTATATATTACAAAATGTATTATTTAATGGATATTTTATCAATTAAAATATCCTAAAAAAATAATGAAAATATATCGTGTGAGTGTGGAAAATAAAATTTTGCTTCGTATATTGCCGACGTCGTTATACGTTATCAGATTTTGTATTCTAATGGTTAGCGCAAGAAAGATTTCTATATGAATTATTGCCTTCATATTACGTCCAAATTCCAAGATATTAGATATTATATAATATTACTAAAAAAATATATTACAATTTGCGTATTACATAAAATTAGATGTTTTATATAATATATTATAATAAATCAATTTTTTTTATCAAAAATTTTATGGAAATATAGATTATTTATATTCACTACAAAACTACTATTGAATCATATCCTCATGAAAAATTGATGCGTTTTCAAAAACATTTCACTACACTTTTCGTGCATTTTCATGAAAGCTATTCTATGAATATTCAAATTAGAATTACTAAGTCAATATGTATTGTGTATGGAATATAAATGTGAAAATTTCAGTTAGCTACTTTTTTCACTATGTATTATACATATGTATATGTATAATACTTGAACATTTTATTCAAAAAAATTTCTCGATATTTTTTTATTTAATCTGGACTATTTTTATAAAACGCTTTTTATCGAGGCGAAACGTATTTACATGTATGTATTTTCAGGAAATCGTTTTTTATGGATTCATAAATGTAATTTATTTTCAGTTTTTGATAAAATGTATTATTAAAGCTATTTCAAAATTATTAGTATTAATGTAATTGAAATTAATATAAGTTTTCTAAAAAATATATGAAAAAATATTGAAAAATTAATAATATCCATTGTTCAGAATATTACAGAAAAACATAAAAATAACAACCATATTATTTTTAATAAAATATCTTTGAGAAAGAATCTTCAATATTGAATGACGTAATTAGTAGTACAACAAAGAGAGTATCGAATAAAATAAATACATGAACATTCTAGAAACAAAACTCTTCCATTATTCTGAATCAATTAAAAAAAATTCTATTAACAACCAATTACATCTGAATCGGACAGTACCGTAACAAACAACCATCACGAATTTTGCAATTAGTTTTCGAAGAATGAACACCATCGATACCAATTCTCTAGCAACCCTACCATCGCCAAATCGACAATCCGAGCGATCTTAAGAAACTGCCTTCCGTTAAGGATTATCGTGCTCCTGAAAGCGACGTCTGAAAGTCGTCTCCTGAATTCCAAACAAACAGTCAGCCGGACCAGCAACAATCGATAGCTAGAGACGCACTATATATGTATGTATGTGATGTAAGGCTTCGTGGGATGGTGAAAGGGTGGTAATGGGAGTTGAGGGTAAAAGTGAGGGGTTGAGGGTGGCTAGAGGCTATCGTTTGGAGGTGGGTTGAAAAATTAACGGAGTTGCTGTAATCTCGTACGTGCGCTTTAGTGTCAGGGAGTTTTTCCGCGTGTGAAAAATTGTGGTGGTGGTATAGTCAGTTTTGTATGAATTTGAAATGAGAGTCAGAGTCGAGCTTTTTTTAGGTTGCAAATATGTGTGTTGTTTGGAGTTTTTGTGGTGAAATCTGTATTTATTAATTTCCAAATCAATTTTATTAATTTAAAAAACAACAGCGATTTTTTTTTTAATTTTTCACGCGTTCGAAAAATACATCTCTTAATTTTTTTTAAGTAACATATTTTCTTTAACGAAACCGAATGAGTAAAATTTCTTCTTTTCGAAAACTTATTTTTCTTTCTGTGCTCGATAAAACGAGTTATAAATTTTTATATAGTATATTTTCATTAAGGCACAGTGTTCAAACTATTAATCAACAGTTCGCTTAGAAACTATCTTGGTAAGTTCAACAAAATTTTTCATTAAGCCAAGATCAAAAAAAATCTAGAAAACTTTTCATCCCTTCCACAAATGCAAGAACCGAAAACTTCCTATAATATTGTAATAAAGCCATACAGTCCGTGTTTTAACGACAGCTTTTTCAATAGTTTAGCAACAGTGTAAAGAAAACGTCACGTACTATGTTTTGGCATTAGTCGAAATACACCAAATTCAACGTATACACCAAACAAATATTATATGTATATATTCCAAAGCATCTGGTCGCGACAAATCGCACCAGTAACCAACAGTATGCGGTTTTGTTCCGACACGGTTCCTCGACTTCGTTAAATTTTAAATGAAAGCTTAACACGTTGTCGGTACAAATTTTCGTTGTTGAAATGACATACGTCCGACGTATTTTATATTTTGTACAATCGTAGATATGATCTCGATGCAGAAATTGAGTTTGAATTCGTAATTAATTTATGATTTTAACCGCGGTCGATTGGTTTTTGAATTATATATTAGATGAAAGTTTTTGTTATTGCTCGATCTGGAATTTCATTGCTTTTGCAAAATTTCTTGCAAATTTCTCGGTATTAATTTGCATATGAAAATTTATTAAATATTCGATTGTGTCAGATTCATATTTTAGGGAAACCATTTTTAAAGGTACACGATTTTATTTCGTATTGACGTTCAAGTTTGATTTACATAATAAATATTTTTCTGAAAACAAAGGACTCCTCTTGTAAAAGGTTTTAGCGTTTGTTATGTTCTAGATTTTCTTTGAGCTTCTTTTATCGGATTTACGTGCTTCATTAAATTTACTTAACAACGAACAATTTTCATCTGTGAACAAATATTTAGAGAATACAATATATTGTAAGCCGAAATACAAATAAATTGAAATTCTTTTATTAATTTCAGATTAATTAAAAACAACTTTCAAACTTTCTAAAATGGAAAAAAATTAAAAGTAAACTCACTAAAGAAAATTTGTAAATGTGCTACTTCCAAATAAAATAGAAACCATTCAGTTCGCAAAAGTTTGATCGGAAAATCGACCGAACGTGTACATTTATTCAAAACTTTTTGAATTCGTTCCTTTTTTTAACGGAATATTCCAAAGTCTTTTCATGCATAATTCATACTGCAGATACCGGAGTGTTTACTTAAAAAAACGAAAACGATCCGACATAGACTTGTACGAATGAAAAACACATCTACGAACGCAAAATGATCCTGAACCATCTCTTTGCGCCTAATTAACTCGCAGCCGTAAATTTAACTACGCAAATTTAACTACTGAGTAATTCACATCGATATTCGAGAAGAATCAAAGCGACGGCTTATCTTAATACACTGTCAAGTCAAACGTTAATCTCCGAGTCCTAACGGAATAAATCACGCCGGGTAAATTTTCCAAGGAAAAATCAATCCCAGCCTCGTTGTAATGAAGTGGATCGATTTTCCCGCATTTTCCGCGTAATTAAATTCCTAGCGTGTATGCGTGGGTTTATGTGCAACTGCTGTTTTCCACTTGTGCTGAGCCAGGGTGTAATCGTTCAGGTCGTTGGTCTCTCGTTGGTCGATTCTTGTTGTGGGTGTGGTTGGAGAGGATTTGAAAAATATATAGGTTATAGTATAAATGTTTCGTTGAAAAGAATACCCGTAACTTTCATTTTTTAAATGTTTAGTGCAAATAAAAATCGTACATCCTTTATATTTTTCAGGTAAAACCAATTGTGTCGCAGATTAAATTGAAAATAAATATTGATTTAATCTATTAGAAAAATATTTGTTATTTCATATATATGCGTTTGTATTTTCACTTTTAGTTCACCATAGAAAATAGTTATTAAGTGAATAATTTTCTGTTATATAATATTTAAAACTAATATAAAATATATACATTCAAAACTTTTTTCTTTATTCAAACATTTTTATGTAATCGTTATTCTTTAAATTTTCTAGGTGGGCATTTTATTCAAGGGGAAAATTTCGTAAATGCCATCCACGATATAGGCAATAATGTTTTTTAAAATATATGCCATTTATAATTCCAAAACTTGAAACACGATTCGTGGGCCGGAAAAGGCGACCTTAAATATTATTAATGTTTCTTGTTTCAAAACGACCACAGTTGAACGCAATTAAACTCGGAAAATTTTTGAACGTGATTGATAAACAGAAGAAAATTTTCTCAAAGCTTTTATACAAAATGTGATTTGAATTCTTAATAATAGTGTTCTGTAGGTATTCAAAGTACCTCAATCGAATAATCGATCAGTATAATACATTACGATACAACACGCTAGGACGGACTTTAGAAGCAAATGCGACATTCGATTAGTTTCAATTGACGAAATAATCTCTTCGATAATTAAAGGTAAATCTATGTTATTTGGATAAGTGACGGTCATCACATCGAATCCAAACGCGCAATTGCAAATTATAATGTACACTATTAATGTTGATAGTACGGCGAAACGAAAACAATCAAAACACTTTTCAAACACGTCCAAAACACATTTCTGCTCCACAAAAACACAAAGGTTCATTCAACGAAATTTTTCGTTGTGAACAAAATAAAATTTCGAATTGTAAAAGCGAAAAATGAAAAAAATAACGAAGCGAGATTTCAAAGCGTTGCGTTACGTTGTCATTATTGAATTTTCTGCAAGCAGAATGTGTGGCCGACGAGCTATGTTCCACACAGTGAAAGCTTTTAACCGACATGTTAATAATTTGTTTACAAACCGACAATTTTCCACTGGGTTTACATCGTTTTTCGAAGTTGGCGCCATTGTAAGCGTGACACGTGCATTTCGTGCAAAATTTCAATTAACGAATATTTGTCGGAGTCCTTTCGTCGCCGCAAATTAATATTTCGAATACCTTGCACGTCGCAAATTTCACATCAAATACAGAATGAGCATTCTGAAAAATATTCAACTATTGATTTTTCCATTTTGGAAATGTCGATGAATGTTTTCCGAAAATAAATATAAACTCGATAGCCATTCAAATTTTGTGATGACTCCCCGAAAATGAAGACTTTTGACGTCATTCACGTTTCGGATAATGGATTTCATTTTTTTTCAAAAAAAGATCTGATCTGCTCTGATAATTATATACGTAACGAATAAAAGTAAATGAATATATTGCAATATGAATTTTTTGATCAGGACACTGTTGAAACTTTTCGATACCACAAACTAAATCAAAGTTCTCGGCATACCCTATCAGTACTTGAGGGTATTTCGAGCACAACTTGTGCATGGAAACTTGTCAGAGATATTTCTAGCAACACAACAAATGCTCAAGTATTCGAATGAACATTGTTTTGAAGCGGATACGGAAAAAATGCGCACATAACATTTGGCCAATACATTCGAGGGTATTCAGTTTATACAGAGTTAAGTATGTAACGTATGCGTTTGCTTACTCTCGAAACGTTTGCTTACATAGCGGCTTTCCATAACATCCTCCATAATATTATCCTTTTGGTGTTTGTTTTACAGAGCATGATACTGTGGGCTTCCGAATTGTCTGAATCGATAATTTAATTGCCACTCTATTCGATAAATTCCTTAGTCCCTTGCTCTGAAAAATCTAGAGGGATAATTCGTCGATTGGGAAAGCTCTAATTTCACCAGTAGAGATATATAAGGATTAAGGTTTAAGTGTATAAGAATAAAGTTTGATTCTGCAATATCAGTATTTTAATATTTTTGAAATAAAAGACTTTTTTTTATCGTTTTGCAGTAAGAGTAATATTGCGTGTAGGTGTGATTTCACGATAACTTCCCACGTGCAAAATGTGATGTCAAAGCAAATTTATATTTTTAGGTTTCGTAGACATTACAAAGTAAATTAATGCTATTTCTATCTTTGTTGCAGAGTTAATGTTTAGTATTTTTTTTTCATAAAATTTATGTTTCGTTTATAAGAAAATACTAAATAATAATAAAACTATTTTCAATATAACTGCCGAAACAACAAAATTAATCGATTATCCTCAGCAAGCGATTAAATTTCCGTAGCGTTTTTGTAAACGACCTCCCACAATCTAATGTGAATAGACACGAATTCAACGATGAATAAACGAGTATAAAAATTTTATACACAAATGTGAATGTACTGTTCGATTCTGACATTAAATATCCTTTATCTGTACGGACATAAAAGGTATCGTCCTCGATATCTAAGGGAGGCAATAAAAGTTCCAAGTCAGTGCCGTAAATGCCAATGGTTATTATTGTGCAAGACTCAAAAATATTAAAACATGATTTACAACGTAATCAAAGGCAAACAGAACGCTTTATCGCATAATGGAATAAGCCCCTCGCTAAAGTTGAACATTGCAAAATGTACTTTCTCTATAGAATGTTGAGTAATAATTTGTAACGAATTTCCTCGATAAAATTAATCAACTAATAAACTGGTGTTGTATTATAATTTCAGATGGAATCTCGGCTATGAGGAGAAACGCAACTGGATAAATATCGCCTCGAATTTATATCACTTGCTTAAAGGATTTAGGAATCAGAATCGCTTAATGGGACAAGGTAATTTATTTCGCTTAGCACCTTAGTATATAGTTTATTTCATTACCCTAAAGTAAGTTAAGCTTAATCATTTCATAATATTTAAATGGTGAGGCGAAGAGTGATAATTAAAAATGTTAACGGCCTCAACTTTTCAGCATTATGCGAATATTTTCCTCGATACATAAAACGTTATATTTTTGCCTAAAGTATTTTATGATATTTTAATATTTGAAGTTTCCGTGATAGGAACATTTTCCCTCCGTTGAATTCAAACAATGTAAACTCCTGCGGGTATAATTAAATATAAGACGTTTTTTCACAAATTTATAAGAAATTTCACGAAAAAAATTTCGAGAATTTAGTCTTCTATCAAGAAATTATTAAGAAATCTAAAAAGAGGTTCAATAATAAACGATACTTCTTTGTATTTTATGCCACTTTTTGATCAAAAATCAATTAGGTGGTTGTACAACGGAATGGCGATAAACAAAATTTCAGAGTATATAATAAATCAACATTCCGTCCGTTTTCATTATTATCAAAAGTTATCTGAAATACGATATTATATGCGGCTCCATTATTTTATTACAGATTTAAAGTTTTTAATATAATTTGTAACTTTTCTTCATTGTTTCAATAGAGCTTTCTCGTGTTCATCATTCAAAAAAGGATTGCTTCACAATGCGCGACATAAAGCTATTATTTATTACAGAACAAACTTTTTCAATTATTTCAGATATAGAAGGGCTAAAATAATTAAATATCTTTCGATCGAAACTGCGAGTATAAACTGAAGGCTTTTCGAGAAAACGTTCGCACTATTGACACAATTTATTTACTTGGAAACTTTTCTAGTATATCACGCTCCATGTTAACATTCCCATGACAATTTCGACCACTCAACCTGATTTAACTTTCATCAAATTCTCTCTTTTCTTTTTTCCGCTCCAAGGTTGATTTTTCTCCATTTGCACTCTGGACCCTGACCGTCGTTCTAGTTCTGTGCCATGTTTACCAATTCGAGTGTCCATTTACCAGAAATATCGTGTTTTTTTTTCCAACGCAAACAAAATGAAATAGTTTCTTCACCGTGAATCGTGAAACTGATGACTTTTCAGGTGTTTGTATGTTTGCTAAAGCTATTTGGCGAATGTCAACCTGTCATTATCAGGGAAAACCCGTATTTTCGTTTGGCAAATCAAAAAAATAAACTGTCAAAATTGTTCTCACTCTGTGTTTAATATCGTCGACGTCTTTCGGCACATGATTTTTTTCAGTGTTGTATTTCAATTCAAATATTTCATTTTTCGCAAAAGCGTGCGTCTGACGTATGCGTATTCTGACAGATATGATTTCGTTCACGTGGACGAGATTCCAGGATTAGAATTTGAGAGCTAAGTACATCCATAAACCCGTAAAAAGGGTTGCTAATATAATAGAAAAAGTCCCAAGCTCACCGGGGAGCACATACGTGCCGGACATATAATATCCACCATTTTATTTTACTTTTCGACTGTCCCCATAAAAAAGGTCACCATCAACAAAGCCCTTTTTTATTATATGTGCGTATTTAAGACCACCGTCTGCGTTAACAAAATTATTAATACATTTTATGAACTAGTGTCTGTATAATGTTTGTTTACGCGAGTATGTAGAATATGCGAGCGATAAATAAGTCATTTATAATATAAGGAAAGTTTCAGATGCTCGCGTTTGAATTATGGGACGCTGGTAACTCACGGAGTGTTTCCTCGAAGAAACTCTTTTACTAGTTACGATGTCATGAAAATTGTTTTTTTAATCGTTTTAACAGCAAAAATACATATGTAAATTTTTTTTTAAATTATAATATAATTGTTAAAAAAACATTTATATTATGTAACAAAATCAAACTGTTTATGTTTCAATGAATAACTCGATAAAAAACGGTGGTGTTTTTAAAGAAAAAATTCTGGCGAATTTAAATATTCATTTAATTTGGCCCCTGGGTTTGAATTCTCTTTGGAAACGATTGTTTCGTTAAAATTTTCCGTTTGTTTTGAAAATCAACAGTTTGAAACGTACTCGCTGAAATCTCTATGAAGCATGAAAACGCGAAGTGACGCATCTGTTTTTCAACAAACGATTCCCATCGTCAAAACAATACCGTTTAACCGTAACAATAACGAATTTTCCTTTTTGTATTTACTGTTTCTAAATTCACTTTTACAAAATAGGAAATTTCGTTGGTCGGGTACGCAAACACATAACGAATAGGCTATTTGAAATATATCAAAATATTAACGTTATTCCCGGAGAAATATGGGATGGCCTTTGAAAAATAAATACGTGTTGCGAACGTGACGAATCCCAATATAAATAAATTTCAAAAGTTCGGTCATATTTTCCAATGAATAGGCTTTTTATCAGCGTGTGTTAATGCCTTTATAATGCGCTATATGACGTATTGCGCGAAGATTTGTGGCTTCCGAAAAGTCGGGTAAATTGTTAAAGTTTCGAACAAAAAGTTTTCAGAGCCCATAATAAAAAAAGACATTCAATTTTTCGAGATAATAAGATTTCGATTTAAAAACTCTCATTTTCCCGAAGGAGTGACTGATCAAAATAAACTTATCAAAAAGGTATTATATACATATATTTAGAAAATATCTAAATTTAGTGAACTCGATATGTTATATTTTCATTTAATCGATCATTTTTTAGATCTATATTTCTTAAAAAAAATGTGATACAACTTAATTAAATGTTCAATAAGATTTGAAAAAGAGAGTTCTATTATATTATTATACAGGATATTCCCCGGGACTTTTATAACTTCTAATCGGATTTAAAGTGACTTAGAGTCATGATAGAGAAGTGAGAATGATACCATTCCCAATGAAATCGGCTACAATTTATTTTTCATTCCCCCCCCTCAAATTTTACCTCTCCCCCCCTCTTCCATCGTCGAATAGCGTACTGGTAGGTAAAAAAAAAATTATTTGAACTGTACGAGTTAGTGGACGGAGGTACGGCGGAAGTACGACGATGGAAGGGGGGGGAGAGGTAAAATTTGAGGGGGGGGGAATGAAAAATAAATTGTAGCCGATTTCATACGGAATGGTATCACTCTCACTTCTCTATCATGACTCTAAGTCACTTTAAATCCGATTAGAAGTTATAAAAGTCCCGGGGAAGACCCTGTATATCGAATAACGATAAAAAAACAGTATAGATTGATATTTTTAATATTGAGTTGTCGATAGTTTATTGAACAATATATTATTTCTTATCAAATACTGAAATTAAGTTATAAGTAGCACAGTCAGTAGATGGTTGTGATCACGTACGATTGGCTTGAAAGCAAGGGATGGTTTTTACGGCTTTTTATACCAATGGTTAAATTTCTAATGTATATCGAAAAGGTCTTATTTCATATTGGAATATATATAAATGTAGAATATATATAAATTATATGATGGTGAATTTGAACTTAAAATATTTGGATAATAACAATTCAAATTAACATCACTTTGTATAATCATAAAAAAATAAATAAGCCAAAAGGCTTATGTTCATGAATATGCAATCTCTGTCATTCCAAAAACACACATAATTCACACACGACCGAAAAGAAAGCAAAATTCACATTTTTATCTTCCGCAACTGACGCACACACACACATCGTAAACACCACATTTCGCAGACTATCCCGAAAAAACTACCCTTCCGAAAAAAGCCTACCCGGCGATTTATAAACGCGCGAAACTGATACATAGCCCTTGTAAATCATTTTAATTGCGTTATGCGCGCGGGGGGATTTGCGATTTTTCAGCGACCGTCGGGTTGCTGAAACGCGATTTTCAGCTGAAATCTGTCAGCAGAACGTCGCATTATTTATTCATTTTTTAATATGCGCTGACCGCGTTTTCGAATCTGTAATTAGTCACAGGGATCTTTCGCTGTGACGCGATCGGCGGGAAAACCACACGCGAAATTTGAATCAATTTTGCGAGCGGGGTTGTTACGTTGTTAAGGTGAGGTGGAAAAAGTCGTCGAGTAATTTCAGCCTCTTTTTAATGATGTGGGTTTCGTTCTATGTGTATCGAGAGTGGTGTTTTTTTATAAGGGAAGGACTGATTTCGATCCAGGTCAAGTAAGCCGGTGCCGTAATTATGGTGTTGCGAAAGAAAAATCTTTTGTAGAAAAAAAACGATGATTATAATATTTATATACAGAGTGTATTGAAAAATGTATTTACATCAAAATAATCGTATTTAAAAAAAATTTATACTCTTTTTATTTAACATGCTAATCGTGAATCAAAAATTTCGAAAACAAAATACTATACTATACTATATATGAATATTATACTATATTTCGAAACACATTTATTGGATTGAAAATAAGAAATATTTTATTTCACTAATAATGAAAAAAATAAAAAAAAGTAAATTTATTGAATATAAAGTCTAATTTATTGAATATAAAACTATCAATAGTTCTTAAAATGAGAGCAGCCATTAAAATATAATATACGAGTACATCCTAATAAAACAAAATCAAACAATTTGATCTATTTGTGATTTTATTTCTCAATGACGTAAGGTTTAGATATATAATATTATAATTAATATTAAATTTTTAATCATTAAAATATATGCGTGCGTATTTTTTGAGATAGCCTACAGTTTATACGTAAGTAAATACGTACATGATTATAAAATTTTTCTATTATCGAATCAATGTATCAAAGAGAAAATATTGGAAAATGTGACCCGTAAACGACTCAAATTACTCGACGTAATGAACTCGTATTCGTATATACATCACACACATACACATCATATAGGCAAATAATTGAAAATTCACAAACACATAACCATGAAACGAACGAACGAAAAATTATATAAACGGAATAGCTAATCACAAAAACGTCTTTGTCTTTGATCTCTGCGAACAAAAGCCGCGCGACAATTTCAAACAGCATCCACGTTTCTACCGCCACAATGAAAATATTATTTATTGCTTTTTTCATCGGCGGCATTTTCGATTAGTGTGTGCAAATTGGAATTTTTCACCGTCAAAGCGACAATCGATCGACCGTCACAACAGCATTAATCCGCAGTTCTTTACTAGGGGCGTTCGAACATGAAACAATCGGCGGTCGAGGATTTTCCGAACGGCAGCTCAAAGCCTTCAACGGCTAGGGTGTGAGGTTTAATTTTCAATAATTGCTCAATCTGTCACTTAATTTTAATTACGAAATCAACGGGTCGGGGCGAAAGCCGGAGTTTCGAGCCAAGTGAGGTTAATCGGAGCGGTCCTCTAGTTGCTGACGCTTCGGGAGCCGTTCGACCGTTAAAACTTCAAACATTTAAAAATTATTTAGAATGATTTTTTTTGGATGAGAATACTCGGAATTGTAATTAATTGTGTTTGAAAAATGATAGTTATTATTTATTATTTAATTAACTCATTGCGATGGAATAAAGAATCAGAATCGTAGTCCGTAATTAGAGCTGGGCGTAGAAACAATTAGTCTTCCTCGAAGTAGCTTTATTTGTTTGAAAAAAATAAAATAAAAAGCGTTTTCTTATGTAATTCATTTTTATTAAATCTTTTCGATTGAATCGTGAATATTTTTAATGAAATCTAGTGTGCCCATTTGGGTTAAAAGTAATAGGTATAATATAATTATGAATTATAATAAATCAAGTATATGCTACATTTAATTGAGGGTTGCTTTTATTTTTGTATGGAAAATATGTTACATACTTCTCGGGTGGTTGAAACATAAAAGGTACTTCAGATGAAATATAAAATAATGCTATCACATTAATATCCATGGTTACGGTTACGGTTATTATTATTACGTTGTTTTTTTTACATTTCAGTTAACGATTTTTTTCATGTGAAAAGTCGTCGTATATTTTTATCCGCACGTTTTATTATGAAAAATATTATTATTATTATTATTATTATTATTATTATAATGTTCAGTATAAATGATAATATTATTTATATTCGGTATAAATAATAATATTACTTATACTGAAGTGCGAAATATTCAAACTAATTTGTATATTTCGGAAGAGAAAATACTACATTTTTAATACAAGAGCTTATTTAAAAAAAAAGTGAAAGTTCCAATACATATTAATAGCGTTAAGATAAAAAAGGATTTATAAGTTAAAAAAAAATACTCAATTTATTAAAGGAAAAGGAATTTAATGAGCTTTTCTAAGAAAGTAACTTGTACTTTATATCTATAATGAAGTGTTGTTATAAATATTATAATTGCTTAAATATTAAAAAATATGTAGCTTAAAAAATTAAAGGTACAAAAAAATGTATTAAAATAAATTATCTTCATCTTTTTCTTCGAGAAGAGAAAGCAACAGAAGTGCAATGTAACTTGATCTTTATCTGACATAATTAATGTGAAAATAATGTTTATTTATATTTAATGATAATAAAATTTCACATAAAATGATATAATTGTTTGATGTCGAGACATGAAATATCAAAAATAAAGAATCAGACAGAATTGGTTATAATACATACCATAAATTACAATGAAATCATAAACAACATATTATACATGAAAAATCGATATGAACATCGTGCACATAGGAGAAGCGGAAAACTCGGCGACATCGTTAAAAACGCTTCGGAAAATAGCGAAAAAAGTGTTCTGTTAATTGTAGATCAACAACGGCTTTTTTTTAAGATTCACCTCCCGAAGATGTTTAACTATAGCGCGTTAATCTATAGCACGTGTAAAATAAAAAAAATTAAATTACGAAATAATTTTAAGTATAAATATTTAGATTTTATTTTATTTTATTCATATTAAAACTTAAACGTTGTTATTAAATTCATATGTATTAATACTTTTTCCTAGAATCTCATCATTTCCTTTGAGAAACATAATTCTTTAAAATTTGTGCCGTACATATGTATATAATACTAGAAAAGGAAAAAGACATTCTTGACTAATAAAACATGAAAAGTAATTAAAGCACGTCGCGACGTCCTAATTAGTGCAACGATTCTCGTAAAAAAACTGAAAAAAGCTAACCAAACTAAAAATAAAATGGAGTATAGACTGCGGATATTGCATTTTCGCCGACGTCGATGTGTCGACATGAAAACATTTCGAAATAAATAAACTTACACGTATGCATACAGGGTGATTTGGACCATTGCGTAGTTAGTTTTATTTCAAATATTTTTTGATTAAATATTCTATTATTAAGTTAAATACGAAAAATATATGGGATATATATTTTTCATATTTTTCACAAAATCCGTATTTACTTTTGGTCAAAGCTTTATATTATAATTTCCATGAAAGTTGAACTATACTAGCAGTGAAAAACTTTCAAAAACGACCGAAAGTTAAAAACCTACAAGCATACTTATTTAAAAAAATCCGAGCCATTCAGTCAACTTTAATATTGAGCGCTCAAACACGACCGCCAACATCGCAATATTCTCATAAATGTATTATATGCATCGCTCATTTTCAAAATCCAATGAAAACGAACTTTTCAGAACGTCCGCGAACACACATATTATATTTACTCGCTCAAAACATCGAGCGAATTTCCATTTTGAACTTTGAAAATTCATACGATTTCCCGGCTGCACAGAAACTTTTTCAGCGATAATTTTTTTTACCTCGCAATTTTTTTCCCTCTGAATTTCCTCATCGCAGAGGAGTCGACTTTCCAAAGCGCGAATATTCGTAGCTCGTCGGATTTCGCGTGAAGTGGCATTTTCAGGTGCGCAATTACGCGCCTTGAAACAATGGCCTTTGTTATGGGGAATCGTCGGCTGAAATCGGAAATGTCCCTGTCGGCATGCGAGGAAAGTAATTTGATAGATTATTAGGGATAAGTCCGGAAAATGGAGGTTCCGATAAACGGGAGTCAGTTTGCTCTCGGAAAAGGGAAAATGCGGGGAGTCAAAATCGTGGATATTTGTTTTTATGGAAATCAATTTTGAGGTGCTTCCGATGAGCGGAAATTGAACAAAACGTTATCAAAGTGCCGTTTTCGAAATCTGAATGTTGGATTTTTGACGTTCAAATATGAAAGAAGTACGTATGCTTGAGACGATCGATTTAAATTAGATTTAAATCGATTTATTTTATGTTAAATATTTATTTTATGTTAAATATTTTTGTAAAATCTCGCTCATACATTCTGGCTATAAAAAGACACAGATATGAAGAGAGACCTGTTTCAAAATATATAATATAACACAGAGCTAAGAAGTATAACGATTCCACCTGCGAGTACGTTATTTGTTGCTTCAAATAAATTATTTGTGTCACAATTTATTGCCTAATATATCATTTGCGGCAAAATAATTTCAAATTCAACGAATCGTTCTTCAAATAAAGAAACAGTATGTAAAACGCGATAGTAGACAAATGTTTTCAAGTAAAACACGCATAATGAAAATTTGAACTAAATCACGATCAATTCAAAATTAATGTTTGGTTTTTAAAACGCTTCAAAAAGTTTATTTCATTGCTTCGAAATAATCAAATACTTGGGCATTTGATTTTGGTAATAGTATGTTGAATTTAATCTTTGCATAGTTTCGGTGCGAAATGTGTCTACTCGAATGTAATCCAAGTTTGATTAGTATATTGAAATTGCGAGACTGGTTAATGAATTGTTTCCACTTTCTAGGAAAAGTGAACTTTCGAAATTACTTTTTGGACTGCGAAATTAACAACTTGAGCCCGTAGTTTCATGTTCTAAAGAATCTACATTACGTACACTGATTAAACGCGAAAGATATTAAATTAAAATCTTCATTTTGATTTGCGAAGGTATAATAGAATATCGAAACTCATAATGATAAATTTCGATTGATAATATTTTCAACATGAATATTATTTGGATAATATCAATTTCATATTCGTGTTTCAATATTTCAAATCAAGGCAAAAACATCAGAATATTCTAACATAAATAATATATAGAAAAATAAAGAAATAAAATTTAAATTTCCGAAAACCGAAACAATCACGATTCTCCTAAAGGACAACGTTTAATATTTCACGTTTTATCTGAAAAGGGACGTTCTCAAATATTTGCACGGTCGCCACGTGATTTCCGTCACAAAGTTCCATCGACTAGAGTTGTTATCTTTTTGCCCACAATATTTCAAGACTTTCGTGATATAATATACCTATATACACAAATATCCCGCACAAAACCCACCCAAGTATACTTACTCGTAAAGTGTAAAACAGTACCCGAACTCCTATGTTTGTCCGTCAACTGGCGTCTAGACAAATGGTTCTAAGTGATTTTACCGTCTCGAAGTCGTATAAATTAGCTTAGTCTCTTCCAAAAAAAATATACGGAATCAATACGTTGGAGTCGATTCTTAAAGCAACTCGAAATGGATTTATCAAGTTTTTTTCTATTGGAATTTTGTGCCCTTTTTCCGCTTCCGTTAACGTTTTCTTTGCACGTTGTCGATAAACTTTCGTCTTGTTAACGTTAAGTTAGTAGAGTTCTAAGTGTAAATTTTCTTGAGTTAAGTGGTTCCAGTGAATCATGTATATTTATCATAATCGGATTCAGTTTATTCGAGAGTGTTCGAAGATGTAATTTTTTCATCTTGAATTATGTTTAAAGTGATGTTTAAAGTTTTAATGAAGGAATTTTGATCATAAAATACTTTTTCATCCATTCAAAAAGAAGTTCAACAAAATTTATAAATGTTTAGAACTATTACATAAGAAATGGTCTATATTTTTTATTATAAAACGATTTTTTATATAAATATATTTTTAATACTAAGCAGATTAATCTACAAGTGATTAATCTATTCTGGGAACTTTAATAAAGTTGAAATTTACATGAAAAATTACTTGCAAACACCATTATTGTTAAGTAAAAATTTACATGAAAAATAAGAGGAAATAACTTGTAAACACTATTATTAGTATGTCAAAGTGTGAACGTGTTTTACTTATGGTATTTGAAACTCATTTCCTTCAAACTAACCACATAATATAGTGAAGATTGAGCGTGCGAAGTTTTCCGAATAACTTTGCGAATTCCATTGGAATATTTATTTTCTATATTTTCGTATGTGAAATATATATGTAGTTAGTGCCTAACACACTTGACATGGAAAAATATTTTAACAATTTGTGTCGCAGTTTATTTTCCTTTTGCTTTGATGTATTATACGTTTTCGTTTTAAAACATGAGCCGAGAAAATGTGCGAAACCTGACAAAAATTTCATTTCATTTTTTGCATAAGCAAAATATTCGTATTCAATTTCGTTGGACGAAAGCAACTTAAGTCGAAATAAATAAAGTCTTTCAGTCAAAATAAGATTTTTCCGTTTATATTTGATGAATATTTATAGGAAATATTTTTGCACAAAATTTATCAAACTGATAATTTTTTTTTAATTATATATCTGGTGATGACAACCTAATCAACCACAGTGAACCCACTAATTGTCAGAATCAAGAACGTAAAGTATTATATTATAATAAAGTAAACTATCAAAAATAATTTTTAATAGGGAAAACTCACTTTATTTACTTCAAGTTAATTAAAATGTATTGAAAAAAAAAACATGAAAAAATCATGAAGATATTTAATAAAATACTCATTATAAATATTATATTTTAAATAAAAAAAATTGACTTTTGGCTTATATTTTTATGTGATTTAAACGCTCCTTTGCCTTTAATTATTGTATAAATAAAATTGCATCCTTAAAATATTTATATATAAATATAAAATTTTAAGGATGCAATTTATTTCGCGATAATATTCGCAAATAAAAAAACAGAAAAATAAGTTACATATAAAATTTTCTACCTCAAAAACAAGCAACCTGTGCGTAACTAGACCAAATTATTTTACAATATGTATATTATATATCATAAATTGTTATAAAAGTACTCATGTCTCATTATTTCTAAAAATATTTTTTCGAAAATTAATTTATTCATACAAATTGGAGATACTTATAGTAGATTCATCAAACTTATATAAAAAAGAAATGTAACAAAAACCCCTCTTTATCCCTACTTTGTGAAAGAAATTTACTTTGTCTCCAAATCTCCGCCTAATAAGAAAGGATTACACGTCCACATATTTCATACATAACATTATATGTATATGATACAGTAATTTTATGAAACTGAAATAAAGTAACATTATTTTTAAAAAATCAATCAAATCAATTCGTCAGAATGTCATCGTTAGTATATCATACAAATCTTACCGAAACTACAAACTGATAACATATAACAATTAAAATTTTAAAAAGTACTCAACGAATCCAAAATCTTACGATTGCGAAAGGATTTTAATCGCATGTGTGATTCATTATGTAACTCACGAGGAGCGAAAGGTAGTCGCGATGGCCACGGTTCAGTTGTTCTGCCAGGTGCGGTCGTTTCCTCGTCGTTTAATTCCGGTTGGACTGTCACACGGCTCCATCATCAGGACCCTGGATCCTCTCATCCGGATTGTGACGAAATTAAATGTAATTATTTCGTGTTCGTTCGGACGGCGCGGCGGTGCAGAGAAAACCGAGTGTACTGTTGAGCGTTGCAAGTCGATTGAATATTTATAGAATTGCGGTGCATTGTATGGTTTTTTATGTTATTTATATTTTGATTTTTTGGAATTTTAAATTATTGCTTTGTTATCATTTTTTTTATTAATGTGAATTAAGTTTGAGGGTATATTCGAGGGTTTTGATGTGAATCATTGTGGTGGTAATTGACGGTGTCGTGAATGTTTTTGAATTTCAATGTTAAAATCAAATTATTTTACGGAATAGAAATTGATAATTATCATATGAAAATCATTATATGCTTATCGAATACTAGCGGTTAGTACCCGGCGTGCTCGGGACTCTGTGAAAATAAATTCTTGTCAAATTTGGTGAAGATTCGTCTGTCGGTTTTGGAGTTTATTGGAGTCATACATACATACATACATACATACATACACAGTTTGAGTTTTATTTATACAGATTACAGTTGTCATAGATCAAAAGGGTTAAGTAACAAGTATGTGAATAGTGTAATAGATGGTTGTAATAACATACAGTCGGCCTAATTATTTGGCAAATTTCGGTTTTTAACGTTCAAACTTAATAATAGTTTAAAACTTTCTATAATATCTCAACTTGTATAGATTTCATAATGGAATTGAATATTTATTTAAATATAACATAGTGTCATTTACAAAAAAATTACTATTTGAATATTTTGAAACTTTAACAATATACTCACACCATCATCATAATCACAACCGGCCTCCTCACACACACTGCTCGACAAACGTCACCCCGTTATTTTTCATAAGAATATAAATTTATTTAAAAAGATCTCATATAATTCAACATACGTATTCGCAGGCAATAAAATCCCAACTTTTCTCAACTAAACCACGAGCCAACTTCTAGCGACATTCACAGCGGCACACATTCGAGCACACCTCTCTCCAAATTCACGTAACACTTTCAAGTATGTTTTCTTTTCACGAGACTGACACCGTAGAGGCGTCGTAGCGGAAAAGCCTCACGACGAATGCGAAAAACGTTTCTGTTTGTTTTCCACGTTATCCCTTAACATTCGCGTTAGTAGCTTAGTTGACCTTCGTCAGGCAAACAAAATGGGACACATCGGACCGAAAGCGTAACGGAATTAACTTTAATACCAGCCGAGCCTTTATCCGGTTAATATGCGGCGGATTATTATTAACCAAATTTGCATAGTCGGATTTGATACAAAGGTATTCTCAAATTATGACTCAGAAGTTACAGGTACGGTCAGAAAAAACGATCTATTTCGACGTTTCTATTATTATTCTTAGATTGTGTTTAGACAAGTGACTTTGATAACAGATTCACTATCGTTGGCTCAGAGATGAATTGTCATAAAAAATCGATTAAGACATTTCAGTGACTTTTTAGTGACTTTTATCGCAAAAAGTAAACTCAGTCTTATAATATTATACAATCATTAGTGAAAGAGCAAAAAAAATATCTTTATGAAAAAAATCTTTGGGAAAATTTTCTTGGAAGGTTAAGTTATAGTAAACGATATCCAAACCAAATTTGCTGTTATCCAAAGATAAATTTGCATATTAGGGAAGTTTCGATGGTAGACTAATTGCCCGTTTTACGAGCGATAGTTTTTAGTCATAGAAAACGTCGTATGTTTTTGTTGCTGAGGTAACGTTGCGCTCGTTATGACGTTAGTGCCTTTGTAAAAGAATTTTCTCATAGTTGCGCATAGTGCTTTTCTTTTGAAAAGAATTTCTTCCCTTTTTATAGCCGTTTGAATTTTCTCATTTACTCTGTTCGAACGCTAAGTGCATAATGGAAACGGAGATCTTTACCGAACCTGCTCTTTCTTCGAATTTTATTTTTCGTTCGTTTCAATTTGATGAAAATATTCGCCGATCGCAGAACATGCGAAGACGTGTCGATTGTAATTTGAAACATTTTTATTTTTGAAAATTCCTTACATTTTTATTTGACGAAGAAGCTACTAGAATGAAAAAAAATCTTTCTAATATAATTTTAGATATTGCAAAAAAATACATTTCATTTTAACAGAATTCAATAAAAAGCCGATATTCATTTCAAAACACTAAATTTCTATTATAAAAACAATACGTTTTTTCCTCGACCCCTTTACATACGAACGATCAAATCAATCGAATTTCTTATACACTTTGACGAATACAAGAACCATTTTCAATTTCCTTTTATAGAAAGCAACGCAACATGAACAAAGCAGTTCGGAAAATTGACTGAAAACGTCATAGCATGCCGTAGAATTTTCAACAGGCAATTTGAACAGTTTCGGCTGAAAACGTCTACCCTCAGAACTCGGGCATTAGTAAACGCGTGAATAGTTAAACCTCCAAATTAGTTGCTATCGCGTTACATGGACACGCGTCCATGTTCGTTATGCTCGCTTGAATAACCAAAAACAACAACAATAGTGGAAAGTTCGTAGACGTTGTTTATATTCCATAGGTAGCCTTTACGCTGATTATTAAATTTTCGAGTAGTTAATTCGTGCTTCGATGCGAGTACTTTTCGCATTTTGTGATATTGGTTTTTAATTTGAATTGTATTGTGTTCGTGTTATCTTTCGTAAACGTTCGCGAGTTTGAAAGAAAAGTTACCTTTAATTTGAGACAATCGCCCCAAATTATAGGACTGGCTTTATTTAGTTTCGTCGAAAATTACATGTTTCCTAAAATGTGTTTTATGTTTAACAATACATAAGGGTATGCGAGTTTGTTTGAATGAAATTTTATTTTGGAATACATTGTATTTTGGTAAAAACTTTTTTGTTCACACGAGCAATATAATTCGATATTAAATCTAAATATGTTTTAATAAAATATTTTCGTATAAATACTTTCATCCTAAGAAATTAATTTTTTGAGATTAAATAGCGTAATTACGACACAGTCCTTTTGATAAAAACGAATCGAATCACCTTCTTAATGTCTTAATCCGCAAAAAATCACTCCATCTCTGACTTCTCAAGAACATTTTCCACTAATTAGCCAATTTTATCGAACAAGACATCCGACACAAAAAATACGAAATTAGCACCATTTTATAAACACGAAACCTCATCAAAATTTCTACTACCATTGTTAAATTATACAGCCTCACCCACAATCGCAATAATTGGACAAACCGAAAAGTACAAAACAGATTACATAGAAATCGAAACCCGACGACCCCTTCGTATCATAGCGTATTTGTACGACATTGATTAAATTTTGATAGTATCGGTCACATCATAGGTTTGACAGGCTTTTAGTTGATGTCCCAAAGCGTTTCAGGACACAAGCCTGTTATTTTGGCTCTTGTAACTCGATAGAGTTAACGAAGTCCACGTTGTTTGTGTGACACGGCTTAAACAACGACTAACATCCTATCGAGTTTGCCTTTTGGTCTTTCAGCAGTGGATTTCATGGAAAAGTGAGAAAAATGGTGTTTACAAAGGACGTAGTGTAGATTCTATCGAAATCGGATTCGTAATTGAACTTGCCTGACATAAATTGGTGCTTTCTCAGTGAACGGTATTAAATTGAATCTTCGTGGAATTACTTGAAAAGTGTAAGCCGAATGTCGTTTAATTAAGATGAAGTTAACGTCTATATCGAGTTGTATTTAGGAAAAATTGTTCTCATTAATGTTGCAATTATTGTATAATATAATATTAGGCACGTGTTTAGAATAATCGTGCTAATATGCTTATAAATTGTGATATTTGATTGTCATTAAAGTTTCGTTTGACGAAACTAGTTCTAGTTATTTGCCCGGTAAAAATTGATTTGGGATTATATTCTAACAATTCCAAAATAGAATCGGCAGATAAAAGATAGCCATGAACAACCATATTAAATGTTATATTTAAGTAAATATGAAAATTGAAATATCTGGAAAAAGATATTTTCATGTCTACACTGAAAATAGCACTATGTATTTGAATAACAAATTTTACAGAGTTATTTTTAGAAAATAAATTGCTTTCGATCCTGCGAGTGTTCAAAATGTATTTACGAAGTCAAATTTGTACATTTAGAATAATCTAATGAAAATTTATACGCAATTAATCGCATCCAGAGTGCAAACATCTTAATAATTCGTCCCAGTGCAAACAGACGGTCGAAGCATTTCACGGCTTCTGTTTGCGCAAAGATTTTAACTTGACCAGTTTTGCAGGCGGCAAGAGGCTGATTTTGATTGGGATAATTCGGTTAGATGATGAGGAGGGTCTTCGTGTAATATTTTGATGAAAGTTTGACGTGCCCGACAAATTGCCGAAACGTATACATAAGGAGGGAAGACCAAGTTGGAAGCGCGATTTTGCTTACTAACTTTTCGGTAAACATTCGCACTCCGTTCAAATATTTATCGATAGTATAATATTTTATATTATACACATGTGAAGTGTGCGCAATTTTTTTATATTTATTTGTTTTTATTCAAAAATTAATTTATGGCTTAATCTAAAAAAAAAAAACTACCGAAATGTATTATATTTAAAGATAGTAGTTGATACGTTGTTTGTACTGAAGTGCTGTACGATTTGAAGTCACACTAGATCATAAATGTAAATTGCTCACATTCTAACTGTTGGAATTTCCGATAGTAAGTATTATATAGGTATATAAATAAGCCTTAATAAATTAACATTCAGAAGTTCGCATTATGAACTCAAATCAAGAATAAACATCGAGAAGATAGATATGAAATCAGCTAAGTCAACCGACTGTTAGAGTTTGCGTAATAATAATCTTTCGTGATTGAGTTTTAGAGGGAAGACCAGCAAAAAGCCAATATCAAAGCGTCAATTTTTTTGTTTCAAGAAAATTTCAAATTTCGTTCGCGAGTTTCGAATAATCTGAGCTAATCTGACAAAAGTTCTCCGTGCTCAACACAAAAGAGGACGAGTGCTGCAGGATTAATTTCCTGCTTTTGCACAACGGACACCAACTGACACCTAAAATAAATCTGCTCATTAGGGTGTATCCAATATTGTTCGTTACGTATAACAAAAACTTTTTAGTCACTATACTAATAAATTATTAAAATTTGATTTAACGTCATATAGACGACAGAACTTCTTCGATACACTATCAAAAGCGGAAAATAACTTCCTGAAAATTCAATTTCAAGTTACAACAAACATTTGTATTCACCTACTCTGACCGCAAAAATTGTTATCGTTATAAACGATTCGAACTCAGTAACATATTATAATAACTGATTGTGAGAGCTATCGATGTGTTTCTCGCCATTTATAACAGATCGAAATACATAAAGGAGCTTATTATAAGTGGCTTCGAATCGAGTCTACGTGAAGTATAAAATAATATTTTTGAGGCTTCTAGCATGCATAATTTCTAATCAATTAAAATAATCTGACCGACGTGAAGATGTGACCTCGTTTACGATAACGTCTCAAAGGCTTTGTTCTGGTTCGTCGCTCAAATTATAACATTTCCACGTAACCGATAGGCAATATCGACATAATTATAATACATACACCACTAGAATTTTATAGCAATTTGATAATTTAATTCTTTTTGTTTCAGGGTGTTTTTATTGAGTATGGACACAATTGTCAAACGAAATCAATATAGAAAAACGTTCGAAAGTTTCTATTGAATATTTATATATTCCAGTGCATTTTCAAATCATTTATATATTTTAATTAAATGAATAACAACAATACAACTATGGGTGAAAACGAACGCATCCGTTTGGTGGTGCTGGGTGGAGCTGGAGTTGGAAAATCTTGTATCGTCAGAAGATTTTTAACCAATTCATACTCTGACAAATATCGCAGCACTGTAGAAGATCTATATAGCAGAGAGTATGATTTAGGACATATGATTCTGAAGGTTGACACTAGTTAATTATAATTATTCAAATTTTCGATCAAATATTTTATTGTGATTGTATTGACAGGTGGATATTTTGGATACTGCTGGTGATATGCAATTTCCAGCTATGAGGAGACTGAGCATTGCCACAGCTCATGCTTTTCTTTTAGTATATGCTACTACTTCCAGTCCATCTTTTGCAGCAGTGAAACAATGCTTCGAAGAAATTAGAGAACAACGTCCAGACTACCAGGTTATTTAAAAACATAAAAAAATATCAAGATTCCGTCCAATTTAATATTATTTACCATGAACTATTGAATTTTTTTAAAAAATCCATTTCAGGATATACCAATTGTTGTCGCTGGAAACAAACAAGATTTGGCGTCCACTCATAGGGAAGTTCAAATTGAAGATGTTTCTGAATGGCTTTTTTGTGCATTACCCAAGTTAAGGTTAGATTTTCAATATTATTTTCGAAAATATATTAATTGTTTATGTTTTATTTAAAATACCTAATTTCAGTATATAAATTTAAAATATATAATACTTTGATCTGAATGTATAATACATAAAAATATAATAAATGGTCGCTAATATTGAGATTACATATTTTAGGGCAAAGGTGCTAGAATGCTCAGCTAAAAGTGATTACAATGTAAAAGACATATTTCGCACATTTCTAACTCTGTCGAAAATAATGCCTAAGCCTGGAGATGATAGTACAAGTGGACTTAAAAGAAGATCCAGTGCTTATGTCAGCGCTACTAGTAAAGGTATTAGAAATAAATCTTATTGAAGATCTATATTAATGTACAATTTTCCGAATATAATTTTTTTCATTTTAGGCAAAAATCGCGCTCCAAGTCCAGCTGAAGGTAGATCAAATCATTTGGCAGCAAGTAGTACATCTGAAGGATTAGGAGGTGAAAGCAAAGCTAAACCTCGATCCCGGTCTCTTATTCGTCGTTCATCAAGGAAAACTAAGCAGCAAATGAGAGATGCACAATCTAATTCAGAAGATTGTAACATTCAGTAAATGGATTTTGATAAATTGGTCTTAATAATTTTGAGTTTCACAAATAATAATCACTGCAAACAGTACAGCACTCAATCTAACTAATGCATGCGATCCATTTTATTCAATTATATATCAACAATGGCTGAAATAATTAATAAAAATATCTTACATCATACATATGCTATATTATACTCGTATATCATTAAATATAAATGGATATGTTTATCAGCTGTAATTGAAGTTATTGTCTTAGAAACTTTATTTAATTTCAATGCATATCATGAGGATTTTAATCCTATCAAATATCATGAAAATAAATATACATAAAAAAGTATATATTAAAGTTTACCAAGTCAGGGTTTGATACATTTGAATAATCAACTATCATTGAAATTACTAAGATTTTTACTACATATGTATGTATATTTATCGTAATGGGAAGCGGAAAAAAATGTTTTTCTTTTTAAAAACATCTATTGAATAGCTTTGATTTGAAAAAAAAATTTTTGTTTTCAGTATTACATGAGGTTTCTGGCAATTTATATTTATAAGTGAATGTGAGAAACATTCATTTTTATAAATTAAAAATAGTAGGTTATGACGCGGGCCAAACCATCAAATAGTTTAAGATTTTAAGTATTAGCCATTGGTAATTGGTATGTATAAGTGATTTATAGTTAAGTATATGAATTTTGTGAACAGTGGGGTTTTTGTGTTCACAGCGAAAGCAAATTTATCTGCTGAATATTTGTCCTTATTCTTAAAAAAAAATCAATTGTATTTGTAAATATTTGTATAAAAAAAAAACAAAAAACCGTAATGAAAAAAATATAGCTGTTATTTGTAATATGTGTAATCCTGATGTTACGCATAATGATGCACTTTTAACCTTGTCATCTGAAGTTTAAATGTGAATGTTGATATAAAACACTCATAACAATAGTTTATCATTCAAACATATTGATTTATCGTTTTACCTAAATGATTAACATGAAATGAAACATTGTAATCCAATACAATGAATGTGATATTTTAAGCCAGTATCAAAAACTGAAGTATGCAAAGAATGTATATAGTCCATTTAATTAAGACAATATTAAATTCAGATAAATTTTAAGGACAAATTCAAAAAAGTGGTGTAAATATTTAATAACGAGGTGTTGTAATGAAAATTTTAAATGTGTTGACAACTTCTTATGGAAATTCTCAATGTATATAAAATATATTATATTATCAAGAAAAATGTTAAAACTCAGATTGACCAAAGTACGTAAATTGTACTCTATTTGGATAATTTATGTATAACATGAGCACTGCTTTCATAAAATTTACAGCCTTTATCAAATCGTTTACCATTACTTTATTTATATAGAAATTAACTGACACATTTCAAGTATAAATATTATAGTTTATGAAGAGATTTCAAATGTTGTATGTATTTGAATTTGTAATTTAAATTCTAGTATGTCTAAATAAAGAAAGACATAAAAGTGATAAATGTACCATAACCAAATTTTATCTATATTAACTGAATTCCTTCTAAATAAAATTCATAATAAATACGAAAAAAAAAATGCAAATGGTAAAAATATTTTATTATGAACTATCGAAAGCCTGATATCACATTTAAAACATTAGCATATTATATTAAAATATGGAAAATATATTGGCGAAGAGATTACATTGAGTATGTAGTTTTAGAAGTTTGAGTTGTGGCTAATAGTTCTTCATCTTGACTTCCAACACATTTTTTAATATACTAAAAATAACAAGAATCAGTATTAGTGAATGACTGCTCAAAAAAAGAAAAAGAGAAATATGATTAATTATTATTATCGATATTATTACCTGAGGGTTAACTTGTATCTGTTGATCCATTTCTAGAATATGTTGATGTAATCGAGTGCAATTGGCCATCTGTTTCTCTAGGAGACATAAAGTTTCTGGAGATGCATATTTTTCAGGGCTGTCAAGAAAAACTACCATTCCATCTTTTTGGTTAATAACTGCGTAAATTTCACCATCTTCTATCTGTAATGTAATTTGAAAATACAATAAAGAAATTGAAACCAACCAATTAACTTTTATTATATGGAATGCAAAACTGACCATATTCAAAATATAACTTTCAGCTTGAGCGGGACCTGATAATTGAACACGACTAGCAACATCGGATAATGAGAGAGTGAGAAAAGTTTTGGTAAGACATTGGATATTTTTTTTATACATAGAAGATAATACCTAAAAGATACATATCATGAATAAGAACCTAATATAAAAGAAAAAGTTTCACTGAGAAAATAAAATTATACTTGATTCACAAGTCCCATATTATTGTCACGCAAATATATTTCTCTATGTTTTTCGATGACATGTTGAATAGAAGGAGTCGCATGAGGTTCAGCTAGTTCTATGTACGGAGAAGACAATGGTTTCAAAAATCGACCGACGACGTGAGTATGAGATGTGTACTTAGGTATAGGTTGAATCTGTAACTTATTATTCTTTATTCAGTTTCGTAAATACAATTTAATGATCATTATAAACTAAAACAGAAACTTTACCTTCCCATGAAGAATAAGAGAAACTAGTATATATTTTTTGTATGCCTCCAGCATTATATGAGATACTGCTACAGCGGGTGTGGTGATGGCTACCTCGAAAAAGTATAAAGCCCGATCATAGTTTTTCATGGCCGCATAAATCATACCTCCATAATAATAGCATAGCAAAAAATGTTTAGAATCATTCTGACCCCCTTGCTGAAATTTAATTTGACTTTACAAATCGCTCAGTTAACATATTAAATATTAAGCATACAAACAACCTCCGAGCTGATTCCGGTGACGTCAGTATCTAAAAACTCTAAAGCTGGTTTCATGCATTTCGCAAGTAAGCACAATTGGTACAGATCGGCATGAACGGATGTGAGTTGGGAATCGAACAGTTGAATTTTTCTGATAGCTCTTCTCAGCAGTTCAATTCCTCTGATGGCTTGTTTTGTTTCGACTAAATAATTGGTGAACGTGTGGCATAGATCACAAACTAAAAAGAAAAAATTGAACATCAAGCATTTTGATCGATCCCATAACTCAAAATATATAACTTACACATTTCGGGAGCAACTCTGACTTGTTCGCCACTGCATCCTGTAATAAAATCTTGAACTTGATCGAATAAAGTGCTGTAGTCAATAATCGCCCCGGCCTGCACATCAATAAAAACGGTCACAAAAATTATTAAAAAAAATGATACATTTCAGAAAAAAAATTTACTTGTGGATTAGAATATCTGGCAGACAATACTGCTAGAACACCTAGAGAGTGTTGTTGGACATCCAAAGTTTCGAGCACAGTGCTCAGGTGTATGTTGTTACGCTGAAGCAATTCTTGGGATTTGTTTATTAACTCCAGTACTTCATTGAAACTACCTGTAATCATTTTAAACTAATGAGACCGATTTTGTACAAAAAATATGTAATTATTAGTCGTGCATTGTTTTGGTAGGAGGAAAAGTATCGAATATAATAAAAATAATGAAACCTGCGGCGCACAGAGCCCGAACTGCGCTCACGAAATGTTCCAGTGGAGAAGCCATTTCTACAATTTCTTTGAGCGACAACTGTCATCGGCTCACCGGCAGAATGCGAGCATGGCAGCCAAGCGAGACATAATACCGAAAATAGTGTCCATAATAAAATGTTGAATCTTATGATTGTTTCTAAACCAAAACAATTTTCATAATAATCCATGTAATTTTTCAAAATTGTATAATATTTTTAATACTCAAAAGCGATAATTAAAATTCACTCATGAATATTTTTGTATTTAATTTCGCATTTATTCAATTTATTGAGAGAATTTGATCAATAATATATTTAACGGTGATAATACATTTGATTAGAAAATTCAAAGATAGTCAGTATTTTTGGCATTGCAAATAATACTGATCGCGCCATTTTTCAGCCATGGTCCCGATTTGTAATTTTGACATTTGCTGTCAAATCGACATGCACGTTCGTTTATGTAGCAGGTGATCCTTTTAACGGTTGTGAAAAAAACATTTTAATTTAATTCGGTTTTAAAAGTGATTATTTGTCAACGCAATGTTACCGTTCGATTAGTGTTTTTGAAATTTCAACAATCGCTCAAGTTGCAAGGTAAGAATAGCGAATTGCACTACTAAATTACTTCAGATGTTAGTTATGGGAAATAGTTAATCTTTAGTGATTTTTTTACACTACGTAAATATAATGTATCGAGTATATTTTAGGTTATGTTTTCTTATTCAATAGCATAACGATATATGTATGTCAATTTGCGAGCGTATAGTATTAGGTAGTATTAGCAGGTAGGTAGGGGAAGGTTGGATGGTATATAGTAGTAAGCAGTATTATCTTATTTCTAAAAAATGGTTCAATTTTTTGTCGGACAAATAATTTATTTTGGCGTTTGATTCGTAAATTGTTGTAATTTTTACTTTCAGTTTTCATTTTAATTCTTAAAATGACAACAGAAATACCTTGAATATAATTTTGATGTACCTGTACATTGACATATTGATTTGGCACAATTGTTTTAGAAAAATAAGTTAATTATACAAAAATTTGATATAAAATTAGTCATTTGATCAAAATTGAATTCAGCCTTCACATTTGTTTCTCTTACATAGCCTTACATGTTTTACATAGCCGTAGCAATGTTTTTGGCACCCTTGGCAAATATCAAATTTGGCACCCCTCTGTTATTTTTTGTATTAGATTAAGGGAACATTTATGTTGGTTTCATATTTTTTATTTTCAAGAAAGTGTTACCTCTTATTGAAAAATTCCTTTAATCGCGTTATTATATTATAAAAGATATTTTAAAATTAATTTTTTACTAAAAATAAAATTAGCGATTTGTTTTCGGAGTTTTCGTCTAACGTGTCTTTTCCCAAGTAGATTACCTGTTTTTTTGTCTTCTTAAATTTTAATATCCATTTTATTTAAAAAAAAAAAAAAAAAAGGGGTGCCTTTGAAACCGGCCATTTGTCAAGGCGTTGCTATGGCAATTTACTTTTGTTTATTTTTTTCAATAGATTCATCAATTCTATTTGCGAAATATAGGAGCAATAAGTCAAAATGTCAGATGATATTGTATTAAATTTTCACGATGTTGTTTTACGTCAATCTGATCTCGAATTGCTGCGTGGTACAAGTTGGATCACTGATACAATAATATCTTTTTATTTCGAATACTTGGAGTATATTGTTTATGAAAAAAATAATAGTTTATCATTTGTGAGTCCTGAAGTGACACAATGTATCAAAATGCTGAGTAAGAATGAAGTTGGAATGTTTTTGGACCCATTAGATATAAAGAAAAAGAAATATATATTTTTTCCTGTAAATGACCATCAATCATCTGAATGTACCGGTGGCTTTCATTGGAGCTTATTAGTGCTTTCTCAGCCAGAGAAAACTTTTTATCATTTTGATTCTCTACATGGAAGTAATTATGAATCGGCTAAAGAATTAAAATTTAAACTCGCCCACTATTGCAAAGGAAACGATGAACAAGGTTTGAGTTATATTTTTAAAAATCTTAATTGAATTCATATACAAAAAAGATGATGAAATATTTGCTATTCGTTGTGTTAAAATAACAATTGAATGTGTTTTTAGGTAGTTATGGAATATTACCCGTAAATACACTTCAGCAAGAGAATGGATATGATTGTGGAATTCATGTGTTGTGTAATGTTGATGTAATAGTTGATCATGTTTTAAAAGAAAAACCCGTATTGCCTGATTGTCCTTTAGCAAATAGGTCTTCAGTAAATAATAAAAGGGTCAATATACTTTCTATTATTGAGAATTTGCGATCAAGAAACCCATGAAATATATATTTATTTTATTATATTATTTTATTTAACTACTTATTTAATTATTTAATATTAAAATTAAAATATCTATTATAACAGTAATATGTAAAATATCCAATTCAATAAACAATATGTTCCAGAATTATTGTTTTTGTTCACTGTACCGAATAACAGCAATTACGATCAGTTCAAATAAATTTTTTTTGTTGATTTATAGTCTAAGAATTATTATCTGGTATTAATTTTCACTTTGTTTTGAATAAAAATCTTTCATTTTATTTATGTAAAGTGTAGATATATATATTTCTATAAATCAGAAAATACATTTCTAAAATGGTTTTTTACAATAATAATAAAAGGCTTCATATTTAGTTTTTCGTCCCTTTTAAATAAAATTTTTAAAAACTTGTAAATATATTTGTGACAAAATTCTCACTTATATATATATTTTTTTTTCCGCATAGAATCTATACAAAAATAATTCATCTGTTTTGTAAAATTTATAAAATTTAACGTCTTTTTCATAATTGCATGAAACATAATATGAAAAATACTCAAAATAGGTATTTTGTTATAAAATAAAATAATTATTAATTGCATTAAAGCTAAATTAAATATTATTGAAAAAAACATTAATTTTCCTTTTTGCTAGTGGAGGGATCAATCCATCCACCAAATTTTTTCTCCAATTCCTCAGCTACTGCTAGGCAAAGTCTGTCATTATTCCAATTGGATATTACTTGTATTCCAATGGGTAAACCTTCATCGTTTATTCCCATCGGTATATGTGTAGCAGGAAAGCCTAATACGTTTATTATCGCTGTATAGTTGAAGTTATGCATTCTTACGATTGGTTCATTGTGATAAGGAGCACCAGTGGGATGTGTTGGATATAAAAATACTCCATCATCACCAAGTAATTCCCTAAATTCATCTTCCAGTTCTTGTCTTAATTTTAATGTATTTTGATGTTCTTTGGTCCCTGCTTGTGGTCCAGTTTTTTCAATCAAAGATGTCATCAAAGCGATGAATGTATAATTTGATAAACCAAACATACATTTGAATACTTCAATAATGGCTTGAAATACATTATCTGTTCCCATTAAACGTTCCATGAATGATAAAGAATCTTTGATATTCATACTGGCTAACCAAATTTTACATGACATTATCATCTTGGTAAATACTACATTTTGTACTTCGCTATCACAAATATGTGAAAAATGACTAGTGGCATTAGTAAGAGCTTGCTTTATTTTCGGATCCACAGCACTAACCAATTTAGTGTTTAAACAATCTTTTTGATAATATACTTTTATCTTTTTCAAGTCTACTTTTTCATCTAATTTCAAATTCTTAGCATTTTCTCCAGATATTATTTTTAATAAAGGCAGTAAATCAGAAGCCTTTCTTGCCATGGGACCCAAACCTATAAATTACAGAAATTTATAAAATGAATGCAAAAACATTGATATTTAAAAAAATTATTTGAAAAAAGAATACCCAAAAAGGATTCTTGAATTCCTGGGGTTGGAGCAGGGAATTGCCCATGATTTGAAACAACATGTTTTGAAGGCTTATGTCCAAATATTCCATTGAAAAATGCTGGCATTCTTATAGACCCTCCAATATCAGATCCTTAAAAAATAATAACTTAGTTCAAGATATTCTTTATTCTTCATAACAATAAAAAAAAAGTATTCAATCTCACCAATTCCAAAAGCACTACCAATAGCACTTTGAATACAACCTTCGCCTCCAGAAGAGCCACCAACAATTCTGTTAACATCATAAGCATTGTTTGTTCTACCATGAACTTTATTGTTGCTTTCCCACCTGTGAAATTTAATTTCAATGAATACTTATGAAAAAACTTGACACATTAAATTTAACAATTTATTTAAGGTGAAAAATACATCTGTTTCTTACCACATGCATAGTTCTGATACATTTGTCAGTCCAATTGGTATTGCACCTGCTTTTCTTAATAATCCAATACTTTCCGAATCTTCTTCGGCTACAATATCTTTTCGCGATATAAGGCCAGATGTATGATGTAAATCTGTGAAAAATCCATTAATATTTAATGAGATATTTTTCTTCTTCATATTTTATATATGTATTGGAAATGTACATAGATTTCAATTTATATATGTGATTTTTTATAATAATATTGGAATTTTCCTTGTACAATACACACAATATAGACTTAAATCAATACAGTGTCAATTTCATATATCGCATAGTTAAATTGAATACTGAATATTATTAGTTTCGCAATTATTTATAGAGAATCATGAAAAAATTTTCACCAGACGTTCATTAAGAAGTCTTATGTTTCAAAGACAAACTTTTATAGCGTTTTAAGGAACTCTTCAGATTTACTTAACAAATTTAGTTAAAATTAAATAAAGCTGAAATTATAATGCGAACCTTTGACCATGATGCAATCTTTTGTGGTGAAAGGTACGCCCAATAAAGGTTTATCCTTCGCCAGTTCTTCCACGGTCATCTTGCCGCTGGAGATGAGCTCGTCCGCCTTCTTGGCCTCTTCTAGAGCATCATTGAATCGTTCTTCAACCAGACAGTTCAGGATAGGATTCACGTCCTTTATTCGTTCTATATAAGCTTTCAATAAATCTTCGCTCTTAAGCTGAAAAAAATCAACAAGAAAATTTTTAAAAGAAGTCAAAATTTATTCGGGTTTATGCTAATTTCATAAGCAAAATAGGCATTGCTTTTAATTTAAACGGACCGTGTCAGTGAGGGTTAATCAGATTTCATTTTATCCTAAGTAGAATTGTAAGAATGTGAAAATAGCCATTTCATATTAAACTGAGAAAATTAATTTGGTTGTTCATATTGAAAATTAAATAATTTTATAATAACTGCAGAATTGAACAATATTAACGACGTGAATTTCGTCTTGTATAAGGCGGGTTTCGTAATTCTTTCTACCTATCGGTTGAAGGGGTTTTAATTACGCAAACATCAGTAGGGCTTCTTTGTCAATGAAAAATTTTGAATTTATGAAAAAAATGTTATTGCATTTCGAGGCGAAGAAAATGTCAGTTGTTCATGCGTAAAGAAGCCCGAGAGAAATTTTTCTCGAAAAATTGCAAATAATGAACACAATGAATTCCATAAACGAGCTGTGGTGTAAAATTGAAATTATATCAAGTAGAGAAAGTCATTTAACATTGTGATCGCTCTGCGGAACGTTATTACGAACATTTTAAATGTAAAATTTTAAAAATATCGTATTTGTAAAAACTGAGTGCATATGTGAAGATTGAATAATGAGCTTTCGTTATTTGATCCGACATGAATAATGTATGCGTTTACGTAACATGCCATAGAAAAACAGTACAGACGTCTCGTAGTATAAAATTACTTTTTCATAAAAAATATTTACAAGAGTTTATTATATTATTTTTATTTTGTAATACGAAAAATATAGTGTATTTGTAAAATGATTAAAATTATAAAATAAAAAATTTTAACACCTTAAAAACGGATAATTTAAAAATAATTTATGAAAAAACCACAGTATCAAAACTAAATTCGATATTTCTCAACGAATTACGACACAATCCATTCGAAAATAGATTCTAACATAAATCATGTATATGACATTGTGCACGTGTGCAAGAAAGTAGAGTGTTTTCATTGATGGGATTGAACGCGTCCAAGAATAGACCAAACGATAAAAATCTGTAATACGTCCAACGACGGCAAACATCACACATTTTCAAACACAACAATCACCATACATTCAACCCCCATCACTCAAATTAATTCTACGACAATAAAACTAAACGACGCCTCCCAGTGCACTTTCCATGGAAACCCATAACCCAAGACGAAGAGTGTGGGGGGCGCCATCGGGACGCCATCGTGATCAATTTTCCACACGTCCGTGGTAAATACGACAGTTTTCTCGGATATGGGCTTGTGTATGCTTATGGTGTTCTTCACATTTACATGGGTGTATTGAAATCTATCGATTGCCGACGTTGTGGCTAGTAGTTGTTGAGGCATTTATGGGAATCGTGTGGAGTGTGCGTTTTCATTATGGTGGTTGGTCTCGGAATCGGGTCAGTGCTTTGATTTTCGTGTGTCAATATTCGTATTTGGATGTTTTTGGGAATGTGGATCGATCGAGGGAAAGGTGTGTATTTTTGGGTCTGAATGTTTTGATCGGGTGTTAGATGTAAATTATTTATTTTTGTATCGGAATTTTCAATGCGGGAAGTTTCTATGAAAATTTATATCGTGCTGAATATTTTGGTTTTTTTCTCTCGTAAAGATGACAAGACAACGTCAAAAATAAATGCGAATCAATGTCTCGTTTTAATTGACAATTTTTCCGTGTCAGTTAAATAGTTCGACGTTTGATTAAATTATAAATAATTAGTTAAATTTATCTTCATTAAAAAGAGGAGAAAAATAAAATTACGCAATGTTAGATAAGAGTTCATTAGTGCAATTGTAATCACGATTTAGTATAATTATTTTGAACTCCATTAGCCACGGACACACTTAAGATAATAACATACCACTAACACAGTACACCGTACTTATATAGAACAAATTAATTAATCACATTAAGACATTAGATAGATAATTACAGTCGAATTTTAGCTGATTAAGCACTATTTATAAAAAAAATTCCGTGTTCGTATCGTAAAAAAATGTTAACTATTCGATCGATAAAGGTAATTTGACCTATGTATAATATTATACGAACAAACGGATAGGAACATCGGGTTAGTTATTTATAGAAATCCACGTTTTAATTACAACCACGTCAGAAAAGCGGTTTATTGTTTTAACAATTCCGTCGTGACATACGTGTTTTCCACCTACGCTTTTTGAACGTCATTACAGCATATCCATCAATTTTATGGAGTTTGTGTAGTGTTTGGATCCATTTTAGAATAGTTTACATTTTAGAAAAATGTTTTAGTGAACCTTCAAGCGTGAAATGAATATGTATTATGCTGAATGTATTACTTTATTGTCATAAGTCGTTCATCGTCCGAGGAAAAGTTTTCATTGCGCAACTATTAAGTACGCATTATTCACGTGTCGTTATTCGCGAAAATATCATATTTCAATTGAATCTTTTTTTTTAATTTAAATATAACGATATAATAAGTAATGACGAAATTTTTGCGAAAATTTGGAAATCACATGAGTTTATATATGCAGTTTCATTTTTAGAAATTTTTGTTACATCATTCGATATTCATTGAAAAGTTAAGCAAGTTTATCCGAACAACCGGTTGGATTGATATATGTATAATATAAATTTTCGCATCATTTTTTTCCATTCAGTTTATGTCTTGCAGCATTAATTTTGAAGGTGATCAACTTTTTTTTAATATAGCATTTCATACAGTCACCGACCATGACGCATAAAACGCGGCGTGAAAATTTTCGAAAAGAATTATTAATATGCGAAATTCGTATGGGTTTGTTTTGGAAAAATTCTATCCTAAACAGGATGTGACATTTTATAAATATTTGAAGAAAATTGAAAAACGCAGCAACGATGTCTGCAAAAGGACGCCATTACAAAGTATGAACTTCGACGGCATACAAATTAGAATATTTATATTAGCGAACGTTGATAGTTTTTTTCAATAGAATGGAATTTTTCAATTGCGTTGTTGGACATAAAATGATGTAATAAATGGGTTTTAATCAGTTTGATTCGATTTTTATTAGCAATTGAGTACTGAATCATATTTATGGCCGTCAGTAAATGGAAAAAATACGACATCGAATTTATCAACGAAAATGTAATTTATATGAAAAAATAAACTTTGAAAACGTAACCGATTTTCAAATTGTTAGTTTAACTATTTCTAGATCTGGCCTGAATTTGAATTGTGTGCGAAAATTTTCAAACGAAATCCTCAAAACTTAATCCGTATTCCAAACATTGGCAGATGTTAATGTGATTGAAATAAACGTGAAATATGGAATAACGATACGGGTTCGTACAACCGAGTTTATTATCGGCAATGACCTTATTGCAAAAAACGATTACATCACTATAAGCAATATTTACATAATATAATATGTATTATGTAATCAATTACATTCTATATAACATAGTTTTCATATTTTCGTATTACACTCGAGATAAAAACGACTCATTGTCAGGTTCAGAGCCCATTGTTTTCGGTCAAGGCTAATACGGCAAAGACCCTTAAAATACAGAACATTTTGTTTTATATTTTTGAATTATATATTTCAACGATATGAACATTTATATGCTAAACTGGCTCACATTGAACTCGTTAGCTTAATCAAGTTTATCTGTTCGATAACCGAAATGATTATTTTTTACGTTAACTCGTGTATGAATGGGTTTTAAGTATATGGATGTAATGAATAGTGATTTAATGAGTTTTTTTTTGTTTTCGAGATTTTTTTTTAAGTCATACTTTTTATTTTATAGTTTACAGGGATTCATTGGATCAGTCTACCTGTCTAACAAACACAGGTACCCAACACCTCGATATTTTTTTATTGAATTTTTCTGTGATGTCTTAGATGAATAAAAATACTTTTGGTTTCATGGCTGCTTCAATTCACGATAATCACATTGCGATCCAGTATAGTTTACTACCATTTGTAATGATATTACCCGAATTCCAAAGGATACTATCCAATAGGATTGTATGACAATTGAATTTCATTTTGTATTAACTGTTATTACATATTTATTGTCTACTCAATCATAAGTAACTTTCGAAGTCGCAATCAAAATATAAGTATCGACCGTACATTGCATCATAAAACTAAAAGTGTTTTTGTGTCGAAAAATTTGTCGACAATTCATAAAAAGTACCGGAAAGGTTTCGGTTGAGTGGTCTGCAGATAGGGTTACCAGATAAAAAGTACGAACGGAGAGCAATTTATATGGAATAAAAGATTTTTGAATAAATCAAAAGATGCATTCATTGTGCCAATCCGAAATAGAAAATAAAGGATTACTTTTTCATATCGAATTGTGTAGGACATGTCCCCTTGTATATTATATTAAACGGTGACCCTTCTCGCATATAACAAATGTACTTACATTCAATACACTCAAGATCCACATTATTTATGGTCAAGGTCTCTGAAGACTACGAAGACCAGCCAACCTGGCCGGAAGAAGTCACGCGAGCACATGGAACACGTCATTTACAATACACACTCGTAAATCCATAATACATTCTCATTGTAAGTGAATATTGAACAAAAAAAAAACATTTGAGAAGAGTACGTTCGTGGGTGAGTCACCAGACCGTAAAATGGGATGAGTCGTTTTGTTACCAGCTCCTTTCCAAGCCGTTGTATGGAATTCTTCGGATGGGATTTTCTGGCGCCGTCGAAATCCTACACTTTCTATGGGTATGGGGCTTTTTGTATTTTTTATCGGGTAATTTGATCGTTTTGTGACGATGCGTCGGATAATTTAATGAAGATGTATGTGCGAGGGTGGTTTTCGCATTTGTGACGTGTTTGATTTATATTTTGTCAATGAAATGGTTTGTCGAGTGATAGGTACTTGGAAATATGTATATTTTTTGATAGGCTAGTTTCTGGGTTATCGAAAACCAATTGGAATTAGATTCGGTTAAATTACTTATTCGAACGAATATTTTGTATAATGCATATTTGATGATTTGATCGTTTCATTTGACGAATTAATGTCTCAATCATCGCCATTAAGCCCGAGTAATTTTTTGTAGGAAAAAAGTAATCAGTCGAAATTATTTGTCGTTTTTTTTTTTACTACACATCGTTTATTACGAAACTACCATTTTAGTTATGATTTGAACAAACGAAAATATTCAATTTGGAAGAAACGATTGGTCCCTACAACACTTTATATCAGGCTTGTCCAAAATTTTGGTGTGCGGGGGCCACTTACAAATTTCAAATTAAAAAATTTCAATTGTTGTAAATTCAAAGCGTCATAAGTATTAGAATATTGGTAAAGTTATTTATTTCCATTATAAAACTATTTCGATGAGTACATTTCGGAAAAATTCTGTTTGTTTTTGTATGAAAAGTGGGAGCCACTCGCGCGAGCACTGGGGGCCACTTTGGCACCGAGGTGGCCCTTTGGACAAGCCTGCGTTTATATGTATTTTTTTTTTTATGAATAGATATTTTTATCACTGTTGAAATTCGTTATGAATAATTGACATACAGATAAATCGACAAGACACGCTTTATCGATTTTTTTCGAATTGTAGGGAAATTAAGTCAAAATTTGACGAGTCGAAACGGTATTGTGTCAATATTTGATATGGATCAGCTTCCAAATATAATAGAAAATAAACAGATGCTATTCCGAAATTTTAGAACGATTGACTATTTTAAGTTATTTTCCATAAAATTAATATTTGTTTTTAAATAAATCATTTATAGGACTAGCCTTGAATTTAAAATAAGTGTATCCGTTTACGTATTATTTTACACGAATTAATACGAATATACAAATTTAGCATGTTTAAATATTCATGGATGTGTTTATAAATCGTAAAAGTAATGTAAACTAAAGATCAAACAACGTACACGAGGCATACTTTGTCTAACACCGAATTTCTACATTGTAACAATGTTATCTTTTGTATATTTGATCAGCTATTGCCATAGTGCATTTTAGCCTATAGTCCGTTCAGAGCCCGTCCAATTAAACGATCTACAAATTGATATAAATTGGAATCTATCCAATCTCTAGAGCAGCACAGAAATTCGTTAATCGTTTGCAAGGACAAAACTTAACAGGAACGTGGATTATTTTTTTTCGAATACATAAGACGTTATTTTCGTAAAAGATTATTTCAATTATATGACTCTGTTATGGGTATATGACTGAAATTATACCTTTTTAGTTCTAATTTTTTCTGCCAGACTCATGGTAGATTCCAGAATGATCGAATTCTTCACCGGAGGTAACGGTTTCTTATCCGTATAATATTTGGAACATATTAGTCTCACAACTGCGAAAACTATCAGTCTGACCGCAGTCAGCGTCTTGTTCAAAAATCTTCGTATACAACTCCTTTTGGGCACTCTTCCACTTTTATTAATCACTAAAGGTCCCGCCATTTTGATTTATTCCAACTTTATATTGAGATTTCTGCAACAAAAACACACAAAACCATCAATCATACATTTTACACGAATCGTGACACGATTGCGCGAGATTCCGCCGAGCATTTTTTTCGATAAAACCAGATAATTTTTTTTCAATATAACATTTATCTTAATATTCTATTGTGTACACGAATCAAATCAAGAATTCGATTTGAATATAATAATATTATACCCGCATTTAATCTCATAACCTACCCACGACAGTCCAAATCTAGTCCAAATCTAACATACACCAAACAAAAAAAATAAACCCGCATACAAAACACAAACAGCTGAACGAAAAGCGACAAAAAAATATACATATAACGCCGACGCGTAAAACAACAACGCGAAGCACTACATACATATGGTTCCTCCTGAGGCCACTTGTTGCGGGCGCGTTATTTCGAATTGGGGTGACCACAAGGCGACAATGGCTCCCGTTGGACGCTAGGGTGACAGAGGCGGGTCCGCGGAGGCTTTCTTTGCGAAAATGGAGCGCCACGAAGCGACCGCTCGCTCCGAAAGACGACTGCCAATTCAAAAGTGACAGAGGGGGACGCGTGGGCGGCGGGACGGGGAGGACGCGCTCGGACAGTGTTGCCACTCTTGAGGAATGCGCCGTTTTTGAAATTGTACGGTGGATGGTGAAATTGTGGAAAAGGTTCTGATGCAATGTTTTTGGGTTTTTTATTTTGGCGATGTTTTTTTGTCGTGTGGAATGTTTGATCCGTGTTTTTTTTAATTTTTTGTAGTGATAAAGCCAGGGCTTCGGACCGGAACTGAACCGAAACCGAAAACCGGAACTGTACCGGAAAAAATATCGGTTTATTTCGGTTCAGAAAATTTTCTTTACATATATTATTTATTTCGTACATACCTACTAACATATGTATATGTTATAGTCCGTGCGTACAGTCCGGCCGTTTGATCATTCGAATCGAGCAAGAAATAAGCTTTATGTGGAATTACGCTTTATAACATAGGATTTAACGCTCATATTCCGATCCGTAGTTACACGTTTATGTGACGTTCTGGAATAAGCAGCTTTTAAAACGCACGCCTGGAACAACATTGGACGTTTGGTTTGCGTTCACACTTTGACATTTCATGATCGATGAAATCACGTGTAAAATTACTAATGATAATGAAAAACGCCAGAAACAACGTAGTCAATGTTTCAATAATGAAAAACTGTCAGGAACAAAAGAAGCAAGTATTACTATCTCAACGCGTAACAACTGTCAAAATGGTACACCAATACATCTATATGCTCACCGACACGACGTGCGAAAACCAAAACGTCGTAAGCACATGAGCCTTAAATCGTTGTACATAAAGCACAATGAAAATGAAGATTTGTATGTACCTATGCGGATGGCCGGCCTATACTCTCGGACTATAACATATAAATGTAATTGATTCTGTAAAAAAATATTATTTATTTCAAGAGATGCACAATTACTATATAACTAGTTGATTGTGAGAGTTTTATTTTTTCCGTTTAAATTCGTTAAAAAAAATAATTTACGTACTTATAAATGCGTGAATTACGAGTGAAATACGCTAAGAATTTTAATATAAACACTTATAAGTAATTTATGCATCTAACAATAAAAAATACATAAGGTTACTTTGTAAGTTTAAAAATTTATTATTCGGAGCTGAACCAAAAACCGGAACCGAACCAACATATATTTTTTTGTTCAATCATAATCGAAAACCGGAACGAAAAAAATTACGGTTCGAAGCCCTGGATAAAACAATTTCTTATTTGCCTTATCTTCAAGATAACGAGATTCTAATTATACCATTCGATAGAGCAGAATATTTTGATTTCATCGTTCATATTTTCACCAATATGTCTCTTGTATTAATTGATACTTTTGGTATCATAAAGTTCGTGATGGATTAATGGATGCCGGTGGTATTTACAATTGATATTGGAAATTTGTAGTGATGATCGCGTTTTTTTTTCTTTGAATGGTTGATATCGAAGAAATGGGTTATGTTTAGTCTCGCATTTCGATTTGATTGTGAGTAGTTTGGTTTAGTTTTGTTACAAGTGGAGTGGGATGAATCAGTGAAGCTAAGATTAGGTGTAGTTGCCAAATTTTTTCATTCATGAAACATTTTATTGTTCGGTTATATTTGTGAGAAAATTTTCTTAAATTGAATGCATTCTAAATGTGCAGATACATTTACGTTTAATGCACTAATATAATTTTAATTTATTCTATTAAAGTGGCAATAACAGTGACAGATCGATTGTAATTTAAAATATTATTTATTATAAATTCAATTCATTTCAAAATTTGTAAAGTAATAAACAAGCATGTTTTTTTTTATCAAGTCGACTATATTTACCTTTATTTTGAATCCCAAACAAAACTCATTTAAAGAAAATTTGTAAATACTAACATTTAAATTCATATATAATTAAAAACTCTATTATCTTTAATTTTCGTTTACAAATATGTATATTGAAAATTCACTAACAAAAAAAAAACCGAATACGAACCAGTTTCCTGTACAAATAACACAGCATATTATACTTATGAAGAACAAATCCAAGAAGGGGAGAACTCTTTATCTCTATATTTAAATACACGTTTCTTTCGTTTGGAAATGGAACGAATAGGGCGTTTGCTATTCTTGGAGCTTACCACGGTAATGAAGGCCATTTATAAGCAGGGGATAGGTTGACGTTATGGCGGCTCGCAATCGTTCAGTCGCCCCATGTTATTAGGGTAATGATGATTTTTCATTTTACTAACCAATCACCCTAAAAGCGACACGAATTGCTGAACGCAATACACATGAGGATGTTCTTTGTTTTGCGATGTCGTACGTAAATTCAATTGAATCACACAAAAAAATGTGCTGTCGGTCAACGTATATCGCGTGCTGTTTTGTTTCTGAATATTATCAAAAGATAATTCAATTTGAGATCGTTTCTTCACTGATTATGGAATTGTAGTTGATTTTTTGTTTTCAGTTTAAAGTGCAAATCGTCGTGTTAACCGCATTGTTATCGTAATACCATTGTGTGTTGTGCGTATTGTAGTCACACGACTCATCATCAGTGTACTTACAACTGTCGTAAACTTTTCAATATGGTAATCATCATTTTGCGTAATTGAAACCGTGTCACAACTTGTAAATACCTCGTGATACATTATCATTGTATCGCTTTTTACAATCTGGCACTTGAAAAGGACAATTTCTGATAAATTTTATTCCTTGGAAAGTTTTCACATGTTTTAAATTCATACGTGTAATTACATCTAATTATTGCTAGATAAACTTATAAAATTTGAATTATTATAAGTAAATCTTTTGGATAAAAAATATTATTTGTTTGAATCAGTAGTATTCATCTCGTTTGGATGTATTCCAGACGCTCGCTGGAAAACGTTGTTTCACTTCGCACTACATATAGTACGTGTTTGTTATCAGAGCAAATATCGGTCATATGACTATCTAGTTCTAAAATTAGGTTAAAAGCATAATAATATATGGGTTAAGCTGCTTTTCTTGTTTTTTTTTTGTAATTTATTTTAACGCTGTTTGAATACGGGACGATAATTATTTTTGTTTTTGTTGCAGACGATGAAAAATACTCCGAAAATTAATTTACATTTACCCAGAAGCCTTAGTCCAGCCAGATACAAATCCAGGAGTAAATCTCCTTCACCATCACCAGAACCTGTCGCCAGTAGTACGAATAAAGGGGATTCGAATAAATTGCAGCCGGGTGTTGCAACAATGTCTTCAGGATCAGCTACAGGTAAGTGAATTAATTTTATTATTGAAACGAGGGTTTTTCATTTTTCAGATGTTATTTAACCTTTAAATAAACGCGAAAAATATTTAATTAATAATATTAAATTGTAGACATCTGTCGTTATAATCAAAAATTTATGATAGCTCAAAATTATTGTGAAGATCTATTTATATTTAGCGAAAATAGATGGTATAAATAATTTTAATATTTCTTTATATTATGTGTCAAGGTATGTTACGTGCATATATTTGTTGAGATAATGTCATAATATTTTGGATTCTATTTAAATAAATGTTTTGAAGTCAAGGGATTTAATTTTTTCTTATAATTTAAATATTATGGAATTCTTTTTATGATAAAAATGTATTTTATAAGTGTTAATGAACTTGAAATACTTTTCAATGTTATTTATTATGTTATCGTAAGTATAATAGAAATATAAAAACGGTGCAGTTTCTTTAATAACATATTATACTATCTATATCGAAATATTATATGAGATAGTATTATTGAAACGTGTAAACATTACTATGTTTATGGAATTATCTGCAATAATTATAATATGTATACATAATACTATTCTACATAATTCATCAGTAAATAAGGATAATTCTCTTTATCCTAACTTTCATAATATACAAGATTTCGTATCGGATGATTTTTTATCGAATATTTTGTTTTCCTTTTTTTTACTACCAAAAAATCGTAACAAATGAAGCGAAGTTCGATTCCCATAGAAGTCGACGAACTTGAAATTGATTAATGTGGCGCGTACGTCGTGATTTATTAGATTTCGCATCTTGAATTCTTGTGTTTTCAATTATGCGCATGTATGAATTGACAGATACGTTTAGCTATTGTTACTTTTGGTTCGAATTTCCATTTACATATTTGTGTAATGATTGCCTGTTTGCTTTACTACTATATAGTGTCGATTTTAATTTAATTGATTGGAAAAAATCATTCTGCAAAATTATTATTTTTTTCGTTCATAGATGTTTTTTTGATTCGATGTTTTTTCTGAAGTGTGAAATAATGTGTTATGTTGATACTCTGAATGTGTATGATTCGATGGCTTTTAGGTGAAATTATGATGAATAGTTTTTATTCTAACTTATTTTCACGTAATAATATTAGTTATATGAATATCATAAAAACAAATATTATAATATATATTATAATTTATTTAAATTTTACTACATTTGGTTTTATCCTTAGTTTTTTTTTCGTTAATCATATAAAATTGGACATTCTTCCGGTAAAACACATCTGTTATTAGAATCACGAACATAACCTGATGTACAAACACATGCTCCTGGATTGCAGATCATTGGACACATGTTATGTTTGTCTTTGTTCTCACAAGTAGTCGGACATACATCTCCACAATCGTTGAACACTTCATTGGGATTTTTGCATGTTTTCGGGCATGAATTTGACTCAATGCAGAGGCCGTCAGGACCTTTGACAAAGCCTTTCTTGCACTGGCAACCGTTTATTTTGCAAATACTAGCACAAAACTTAGGTGCAGTGGAATCTTTATTTTCGCATGTGGTTGGGCATGGGTCTCCGCATGGAGTCACAATGGCGTTGGGATCAGTTGGGCACACATTATTATTTTCCAATGGGCACGATTCTGGTAAAATGCAGAGACCACCGGGGCCAAGGACATACCCATCATTGCAATGGCAACCGTTCACTTGGCAAATTCTGGAACAATTCCTAGGTGCAGTGGAATCTTTATTTTCGCAGGTGGTTGGGCATGTATTTCCGCATGGAGTCACAACGGCATTGGGATCAGTTGGACATACTTTATCATTTCCCGATGGGCACGATTCTGGCGAAATGCAAAGGCCATCAGGACCTTTGATAAAGCCTTCCTTGCATCGGCAGCCGTTTGTTTTGCAGATTCTGGGGCAAATTTTAGGTGTATCAGAATCTTTGTTTTCACAGGTGGTTGGGCATGGATCTCCGCATGGAGTCACAACGGCGTTAGGATCAGTTGGGCATACTTTGTCATTTTCCGATGGGCACGTTTCTGGAGATATACAGAGGCCATCGGGACCTTGGACAAAACCTTCCTTGCATTGGCAGCCATTTATTTTGCAAATTCTGGGACAAATCCTAGGTGCAGTGGAATCTTTATTTTCGCAGGTGGTTGGGCATGAGTCTCCGCATGGAGTCACAACGGCGTTTGGATCAGTTGGGCATACTTTATTATTTTCCGATGGACACGATTCTGGTAAAATGCAGAGGCCGTTGGGACCTTTAACAAAGCCTTCCTTACATTGGCAGCCGTTTATTTTACAGATTTCTGGACAAAATCTTGGTGCAGTGGAATTTTTATTTTCGCAGGTGATTGGGCATGGGTCTCCGCATGAAGTCACAATGGCGTTGGGATCAGTTGGGCATACTTTATTATTTTCCGATGGGCACGATTTTGGAGAAATACAGAGGCCGTTGGGACCTTGCACAAAGCCTTCCTTGCATCGACAGCCGTTTCTTTTGCAGATTCTGGGACAAATCTTAGGTGTATTGGAATCTTTGTTTTTGCAGGTGGTTGGACATGGATCTCCGCATGGAGTCACAACGGCATTGGGATCCGTTGGACATACTTGACTATTTTTTGACGGGCAAAATTCTGGTAAAATACACCGGTTGATTGAATCGCGGACAAATCCTGGTTTACATCGGCATCCTCCAGGAACTCCACATTGTTTTGTACATATTGGAATATTGTTTCTATTTTCACATGTGACTGGACACAAGTCTTTACATTTTGCGAAATGTGCATTAGGGTCTTCACATTTTATTGGGGGGCACATGATGGCTTCAATACATTGGCCTGTTGCGTTCCTCACAAAACCATCTTTGCAGAAACAACCAGAAACACATACTGCTGTAGTTACAAACGTTGAGCCTTTCAAGATATCTTCACAAGTTTTTTGGTATGATGCTCCGCACGACTTGTATACTTCACAAGGTCCGCATTTTAATTGTCTTCGATAAATCGCCTCTACTGAAGACAAAACCAGCACCAAAATACTCAGATTTATCAAGAGAGATTTCATCGTGAATCAATAAGATATTCACAATGACACTGAAATGTGATCTATGCGGTGTCGTAATTTATACCCCTACACTATCTTGTTATCGAAAATGTTTCACGATTTGCTGAAATGGATGTTTCATTTTGACGTGATTGATCAGCATGTGACCTTTTTTGTGATGATTCTCGAAGTGCTCTTTGTCTTTATTTTGATTCTCTAAGAGAATTAATTATTATTTTTGTATTTAAACGTGACATCGCCTTGTCATGTCGTCATCTCGACCTTTTCACTCAAAAGTTAGTCAATAATTTATTATTATGTTTGTAAAATATTATTGAAATTTTGATCTGATTACAGATTATTACACGTGTAAGTAGATAATATCTAGCATTTAAACAAAACTTTTTTCATTATTTTTTTAATTATGTGCAAAATTTAATTCTAAAGATTATTTTTGTCATTTTATTATTCCATATTTGTCAATAGTAATACAAATAACGGATTTTTTTTGTCAGTATTGATATATATAAAAAAAATACAATTTCTATTTTACAAATCATATTTTATTGCAGTATTTAATATAATACTATACAGCAGGTATCGGCAAACTCCGACCCGCAGACCGGACCTGGCCTGCCGTTTTCAATTCGGCCCGCGGGCCGGATTGAAAATTTACTTTACATTTACTTTTAAGTATGCAAGTTGAGTCCGTATCCGATTTCTTCACGTATCCTTTTTTGCACTGGCATCCATACAAGAAGCATTTAACTTTACATGGAAGAAAATCTGGTTTGGCACAAGTACCTCCGCCACAGGGGTTTGGGCATTTTACCAACTCTGCATTAGGATCTGTACAACATTCAGCCGGCTTGACGCATTTTCCTTTTGGGTTTCTAACAAATCCTTCTTTGCATCGGCATGCTGGTTTACAAATATCAGAGGGTAAACACTTTACTTGCAAACCGGTCATGTATATATGACAAGTCTTTTCAGGCGGACAATCCTTGGTGCATTTATCGTAAATTTCATTTTCTTTGCACTTTAATGGAGGTATAGTTATCTGTGGGCAGTTCTTTGCTAGTGTGCATTTTCCGTCTTTACCTTTTACATATCCATCTTTGCATTTGCAACCGTTTACAATACATATTTTCGGACATGGCCTAGGGCCAGGATCGTCTTTATTTTCACACGTAAGAGGACATGGATCACCACATGGGACTATTATGGCATTAGGATCATCTTTGCATTCTCTCGGTGGACATTGATTGACAGGTATACATATACCTGCACTGTTACGTGCAAATCCTTCTTTACAATAACACCTTTCAGTGCATTTAACGTTGACGATTGGGCATATTTCCCCTAACGTAGCACATTCGGTGTCACAGGGCGATCCACATGAAAAAAATTCATTTGGTCCACTACATTTGGGGCAATCTTCTGGCTTAATACATTTTCCACCTGGACCACGTACAAGTCCCAGTCTACAAGCACATCCACCGTTTATGTTACAAGCTGCTGGACATGTCCTAAATTTATCATCTTTATTAGCACATGTTATAGGGCATAAATCCCCACAAGACACAAACACCTCATCTGGATTAGGACATTTTTTAACACATTCTTCGATTTTGATGCATTCTTTTTTGTCATTTCTTACGTATCCTTCGCGGCAAATACAGCCTGCATTACATTCATCAGAAGGAGCTGTTGAGCTTAAGTTAGGTTCATCGCAGGTGTCGACAAATTCGGTATTACCACACAAGTCAAAAATTTCATTAGGTTTACAAGTGTCGCAGTTTATATAAGGGACACAAACTCTTTTGGTGTTCCTCAAATAGCCTTCTTCGCAAATGCATCCTGGCGTACAGATGGGTTTACATACTTTTCCTATGTTCGGATTTTCACAAGTATTTTGACAGGCGTTATTGCCACATTCAGAGTAAACTTCATTGACTGGACACTGGTTATAGATAGGTAGTATGGTTCCGGATGCAATTGTTACCATGATCAGTAGAATGAAGATGTTGGTGAATTTTGACATGGTTGATGTTAGCACAGTTCACTTTCCGGAAGAATAAGCGACCAAAACATCGTCGGCTCCTTTTATAATTATTTTGACGCGTATAATCGTGTTTTTAACACGTTCCATGCCATAGTATGGTTTTTTCCGCTGAAAAAACATACTTGCAATTATGATCTATTTGTTAACATATTTGTTTTATCATCTGTGTCAATTTTTTTTATTGACTTTAATTTTCGAGAACAAGTGGAAATTTCCATTTTGATTTCGATAATTATTTATTTTTTAATCAAAATAATTATTTTGATTGAATTCAAATTTACCAAAATTAAAATTCAACCCTTTAACATTTTTTAATATTTTTGCGATCATTTAGGTTGTCATCAGCTGTAATTTAATGGGTGCATTATGAAATTTCGTTTGATTATTGCTAACAGAAAATGAAAATGCATACAATATGATTTATTATATTTTGTTTTGATATTTGCATAGAATGTTTTATTTTCACAGTATATGTATGTATAATTTTTTGATCACGAGAAATGATCACGTTTTGCTATAACGTTAAACGTTTTTTTTTCTATAACACGAAGTATGATTATCTTTATTATTATTATTATTATTATTATTATATGGTGTATTACACGTTCAGCTCACACGTACTTTCACGCAAACTTGAAAGGTTTTAAAACTAACTTTACTTATTTTGGACACGTTTTTGATAGTAATTTATTTTTAAATATTTTCCTTTTATTGAGATTTTATGCTCCTAGTACTTATAATATAAATGAAACTTATTTATATTATATTTAATTATTGTAGGCTTAGTTATAAACTATAAATTATTACTATTATTTTGAATATGGCCCTCAACGATACGTACGCAGAGAGCCCATAAATTTCGTCCCTCGGTTTTGTTTTTGTACCCTAGTTTTATTACTGTGCAAGTGTGAGATTTTAGATTTTTTTCTTAAAAATAATAACTCAAAAACTATGATACTTTGGATAAAGGAATCTATAGTTTAAAATGTTCCAAATGTTCCATAACGTGTTCTATAAATATGTAGATATGAAATTAACGTATTCCACAGACAACGGGTGGAAACAAAGGTTTTTAGGTAGGTGGTGCAGTTTCGTTGACCGCGACTGTATTGTTATTGTATATACATAATATAAACTGGTAACACAAATAGCGGCTGTATTTGTATGTATTGATATACACAATTAAAAAATACAATTTCTGTTTTATAGAACATATTTTATTAGACATTTAATACAATGCAGTAAAGTTTCTTTCTAAATTGATATATAATATAATATAATTCATTTAGAATATATAATATTTCATTGAAATTTTTCACAAATATGTTTGTATTATAATATGGTACCAACGTCACCAACGTCACCAACGTCAGAAAATCGATTATTTTTGAGTTAAAAGAAAAAAATGTACATTTTTAAAGATCTTGAAATATTATACATCATATTTACATATGATACGTCGAAGTCAAATTTACTATGGAAAAATTGATGGGGCTTAAAAATATTTATATTTTTGGACGATATGGACATTTACTTTTAAGTATGCAAGTTGAGTCCGTATCCGATTTCTTCACGTATCCTTTTTTGCACTGGCATCCATACAAGAAGCATTTAACTTTACATGGAAGAAAATCTGGTTTGGCACAAGTACCTCCGCCACAGGGGTTTGGGCATTTTACCAACTCTGCATTAGGATCTGTACAACATTCAGCCGGCTTGACGCATTTTCCTTTTGGGTTTCTAACAAATCCTTCTTTGCATCGGCATGCTGGTTTACAAATATCAGAGGGTAAACACTTTACTTGCAAACCGGTCATGTATATATGACAAGTCTTTTCAGGCGGACAATCCTTGGTGCATTTATCGTAAATTTCATTTTCTTTGCACTTTAATGGAGGTATAGTTATCTGTGGGCAGTTCTTTGCTAGTGTGCATTTTCCGTCTTTACCTTTTACATATCCATCTTTGCATTTGCAACCGTTTACAATACATATTTTCGGACATGGCCTAGGGCCAGGATCGTCTTTATTTTCACACGTAAGAGGACATGGATCACCACATGGGACTATTATGGCATTAGGATCATCTTTGCATTCTCTCGGTGGACATTGATTGACAGGTATACATATACCTGCACTGTTACGTGCAAATCCTTCTTTACAATAACACCTTTCAGTGCATTTAACGTTGACGATTGGGCATATTTCCCCTAACGTAGCACATTCGGTGTCACAGGGCGATCCACATGAAAAAAATTCATTTGGTCCACTACATTTGGGGCAATCTTCTGGCTTAATACATTTTCCACCTGGACCACGTACAAGTCCCGGTCTACAAACACATCCACCATTTATGTTACAAGCTGCTGGACATGTCCTAAATTTATCATCTTTATTAGCACATGTTATAGGGCATATATCTCCACAAGACACAAACACCTCATCTGGATTAGGACATTTTTTAACACATTCTTCGATTTTGATGCATTCTTTTTTGTCATTTCTTACGTATCCTTTGCGGCAAATACATCCTGCATTACATTCATCAGGAGGAGCTGTTGAGCTTAAGTTAGGTTCATCGCAGGTGTTGACAAATTCGGTATTACCACACAAGTCAAAAATTTCATTAGGTTTACAAGTGTCGCAGTTTTTATAAGGGACACAAACTCTTTTGGTGTTCCTCAAATAGCCTTCTTCGCAAATGCATCCTGGCGTACAGATGGGTTTACAAAATTTTCCTACATTAGGATGTTGGCAACTATTTTGACAGGCGTTATTACCACACTCAGAGTAAACTTCATTGACTGGACACTGGTTATAGATAGGTGGTGTGGTTCCGGATACAATTGTTACCATGACCAGTAGAATGAAGATGTTTGTGAATTTGGACATGGTTGATGTTAGCGCGGTTCACGTTTTGGACGAATGAACTGCCAAAATGTTGTCGGCTCTTTATAACTATTCTGACGCGTATATGTAATTGTATTTTTATATTACGTGTCAATACGTTTTATGATGTGGTTTTTTTCTGCTGAAAAAACATAATTGTAATTATTACTCGTTTGTAAGCATCTTTGTTTAATCATCTGTGTCAATTTTTCATGTCGATTTTCATTATCTAGAGTAAATAATAATTTCCATTTTGATTTCGATAATTATTTATTTTTTAATCAAAATAATTATTTCGTTTGAATTCAAATTTACTGAAATTGAAATTCAACCATTTAACATTTTTTAAATATTTTTGCGATCATTTAGGTTGTCATCAGCTATAATCTAATGGGTGCATTATGCATTTTCGTTTGTTTATTGCTAACAAAAAATAAAAATGCATACAATATGATTTATTGTATTTTGTTTTGATGCATAGAATGTTTAATTTTCACAATACATAATTTTTTGATCACGAGAAATGATCACGTTTTGCTTTAAGGTTCTTTTTTATTTAACACGAAGTATGATTATTATTATTATTATGTATTGCACGTTCAGCTCACACATACTTTCACACAAACTTGAAAGGTTTTAAAACTAACTATACTTATCTTGGATACGTTTTTGATAGTAACTTTTTACGTTACATGTTTTTAAATACTGTCCTTTTGTGCTAATTCTCGAGTTCCATTAATGATTACCTTTTAATGAGACTTATTCATATTATATTTAATCATTATATGCTTAATTATAAAATATGGATTATATCACCTTTTGAACCTAGTCTATCTTGGAATTATTGTAAACAAACTATTTTGTTTATAGATAATTACTCCTAACATGTTTTCCGTGTCATTCATATTTTTGTCAACACCTGAAAAATTTAAATTGGTAAATCGATTTTTAATCCCATTAAGGTTATATTTCGTTCGTTATCAATAACTTTGCTGATTTACAGTGAATATATAAAAATAAAATTTGTTTGTAGTTTATAGAAACGCAGATTTTTAAATCATCAAACACGGAAATTTATTAATTGCAATAATTTAACAATGTAATAACATAAATTATTATTTTATATACAGTATTTGAAAGTTTGTTAAAAGATAAATATGTAGTTCTGTCAGTTAATTTTTGTGAAGAATTTGCATAAAGTTTTCAATAAATCAATTATTTTATTAGTCTTCAACTATAATTGAAAAAAACCTTATTGAATTATTATAATTCTTATTTCGAAATGATTATTTTCAAATATACATATGTATATTCAAATTTTGCAGCTGTTTCTATAGGATTTTAATTCTATCGTACATAAGTTTGTACCTGTATTGGATTTTTTATTAAATGTTTTCGGAATCTATTCAGTTAAATAGTTTTATTTTTTGAAAAATAATTTTAAATATAAATATATAAACTGTATGAATCATAAAAAAAATATATATAATTTAATTCAAAATACATCTAAAAACCCTTAACTAAAATATGATGTAATTCTACGCGACACTATTGTTCCCATTAGACAAAGCATTAGGATATTCTGTTAATTTGAATATCTTGTATTTTGAACAATCATCTGTAGGTACGCATTTTCCATTTTTCAAAACATCCTTCACATAACCTTCCTTACATACGCATCCTGGCTTGCAATTTTTATCTATCATACAGTTGCTTTTGATTCCTACTATTTGCGTTTGACAAGACATTTCTGGGATACATTTTTTAGGACACTTATCGTGTACTTCATTTTCTTTACATTTCACTTTGCAGTCTTTTGTAAGGATACATTTTCTACTAGAATCTAACACATAACCTTTCTTACACTTGCATCCTGGTACACATTTTTCCTGGCACTTTTTCTTAGGATTTTTCCAATTATCACACGTAGCAGGGCATGGATCTCCGCACGGTAGCCATTCAGCATTGGGATCAGTGGCACATGGTTTTGGACATTCATTGGATGGTATGCACTTTCCGGCTTCATTTTGTACATGTCCAAAATCACATTTGCATCCATCGAATAAGCATATTCTGGGGCACGGCCTCGGTCCGTCGTCTTTGTTAGCACATGTTGTCGGACAAGGATCGCCGCAAGGCAACACAATTGCTTTTTTATCTGTAGGACATATTTTTTGACATTGTTCTACCGGAATACATTCACCACTAAAATCTCGTACAAACCCAGGCTTGCAGTAACACATTTCAGTGCACTTTTCATTTTCGTTCATGCATTCTAAACCCAAACTGGTACACGTGACATCACAAGAAGGGCCACATGCGAAAAATTCGGTAGAGGTTGGACATTTTGGACACTCTTCTGGTTTGATGCATGTTTGATTAGTACTTCGAACGTAACCTTTCTTGCAAACACAACCTCCTTTAGCACACACGTTTGGACATATTCTTGGTCCTAAATCTTTATTAGCACAAGTTGTAGGACACATTTCACCGCATTTATCATACATTTCGTTCGGTTCTTGACATGATGTTTTACATAGTTCTGGCTTCACGCAAGTACCGTCTACGTCTCTTAAAAGTTCTGGTCGGCATATGCATTTGGGAGCGCAATGGTTTTTAATGCAAGTTACATCTTTGTCTGGCTCGTCGCAAGTATTTTCACAATCTTCATATACACACCGTTTCAGGAACTCGTTCGGCTCGCAAGTGTCGCAATCTTCGTACAATACGCATTGTCCTTTGGTATTTCTTAAATATTCTTCTTTACATATACAGCCCGATTGACAGCCCATAGAATCACAAAGTTGGGAAAGGATGGGATTTTCACACGTGTCTTGACACCCGTCGTTTCCACATTCAGAGTATACTTCGTTTTCACTGCATAGAGGATCTTCTACTGATGAAGTTATAAATAAAGTGAAAAACACCATAAAAGGTATTTTGAAATACATTTTCTTTGAATTGACGTGAACGGTGTTGATTTGAAACCGTGCGAAGATAGACTGTCAATTTCGATTGTCTTTTTATATATTGCTTTTAATATATTTTTTTTAATTATTGAACACTCTTTTCGATTAATTCTTTTGTATTGGTGCAAGGATGACGACTCGTTCATTTGAACATTTGTATCAATATTTAGAAATTATATCGAGTTAATTGGTTTGCAAATTTTTCGTATATTCCATGGATTTGTGTCTAGGTTATATTTTTAATTATTTCTCAATCAATGTAATAATTATTTTTTTCTTTGATAACCATAAACTTAAAGGTTGTAACGTCACACATGTTTTCATCTTTGAATAATTTTGCTGTGCGTAGGTACTTGAATTTTAAAATATGTACATATTTATAAATATTGATAACACATTAACTTTTAAAATAAATTACCTCTTGGCTGTGAAAGGTACATTATTTATTTTAAATCACATTATTTCATCAAATTCATACGCTATATAAACATAAAGTAAATAATTCAATATATTAGTTTTCCAATAATTACTATACAAAGTAATAAAATTATATAATAATTAAATGACATGAAAGTGCAGTTATTTATGTGTTTATAATTTAATGCACAAGTTCTTCATATCTTTTCTTCTTTTGATGAACGTCATTTCAGCATACCCTTGCAACTTTCTTTTCAACAGAACAAAACTGTGTCAATGTTACTTGAATATATATTTTTTTCAAAGTTTTAAAAGGTTTCAATTGTAAATAGAAACACGAGTATTTTTCATATATAATTTTAATTAAAAAAAATTGAAACGTTATCAAAATTAAGCCTTTTGTCAATTTTAAACACTCATACAACGAAATTCAAAACTCACACACGATTTTATCAAAACTGATTATATTCCATTGCAATTTCAAACCATACACCTGGCAGATATTTCTCAACCATATTCACCCGGTGCGGACAGTTTTACGAAAGTCGCTTAAGGATATTCAGCCGGAGGACCTCGCTTTATACGTGTGGCCTTTTGGACGAGCTCGTGGGTGTCTTGGCAAACTTCACCATTAACCGCCACTATTAAGACCTCCGAGGCTCTGCGAAATATTTCGGCCAAATGGCCTGTAAAATTGCCTCGAGTACCGTGCCGTGCCGTCGACATACGTTCAATATATTATATTATAATTTCTCAGCGGTCCCACTATGGAGGCGTGTAAGCGATTTATATTCGAGAAAAGAGTTTCATTCATTTTTTTGTGTGAAATTTTGCTTTGAAGCGTGTATTTTAGATATTGAATTAAATTATGCTTGGTTTGTAAAATGGAGCATGATAAATTGTCTTCTTACATTTTTAAGTTTTAAATTAAAAAGAAGAAATTGCTGGTATTAATTTTGCAATGTGGTTCATTTTTCTTTTCTGAGAATTTTCCGAATTTAAATTCTATACGCTTACTCCTTGACTATTTAATTTATTCTTTCATAGTGAACATTTCAGGAAAATTCTCTTCTATTTTATATCACCCTTTTGAATTCTTCATCACACTGTATTTGTAATACACATTGTGTGAATGAGAGTATTATGGGATCAGTTTCCATCAAAATAGAACTGTAACATTAGAATAGTAAACTATGATGAATTATGCACTTAAATCCAATATTGTATAGTATGTTATATCTTGATTGTTAGTTAGACACACCAGTTTATAATTCACCAAATTTCTCGGTTAAAATTCCATAGTATTGTCTATACTTTCTCGTTGTAACAAAATGTTATCTTCCATACAATATATCTTCATATAAAGTAACAGCGGGTTGGATGTTAAAATCAAAATTTATGAATCATATTTCGAAATAAAAGTTGGTTGAGTCACTTACGATGAATATATTAGACTTTGCCTCTATATTTTTCAGACTGAAAAATCGTGTATTTTTTCTTTTTATATCGTTATTGTATTATACTTAATCTTCATTAAAAAATTATGAAAACAACATTTTGCACGAATTCAATTTCTAATTGTACTAATATAATAGTTTTTATTCCATCTTGAATCTGTAGAAGTTATTAATCTACATATTTTTGCAGCCAGCAGCAATAGTTAAGAAAACCTATTTAAATAATACGTGATTTTATATAGGAAATGTGGTTTGAATTTTCTCCAACAGGATAATAATTTGTTGAAGCTTTGCCAATGGGTATTTTGCCAAATGTTAGCATATTCATGTAAATAAATTTAAGATTTATTTTCCGTCAATAATTACCGTAGTCAAACTATTTTCACGATACTTATTCATCATCTTGTATCGGTGTATTGTAATATGTATAATTTCATATTGATCAAAAAAAATGCTTACGTGTAAATGATGATTGCCATTACGTTTTTACGAATTATTTTTGTTTAGTTTTTCCATAAAATAAACCGATTTTCTTCATAATAAAAACGCGTGTTTCTTCTTGATAAGTCGAGAAAATTAATTTATTGTTCCGCTAATTTTTATTGCACATTAAATCGAAATTTTCTCCGCTTCGATATCTCCGTTAATAGAGGTTCTAAATTGACATATTAACTTCAGCATATTCTCGTACGTGACTCGGTATTTCGGTAGTTTACAAGCATACAATATGTATACGGATGTTTTGCCGAGTAATCACATAATTACCCAAATATCATACCGGATTGATCGCATATAAAACGATTTTATCAACAAACAATTTAATTTATACATCCATACTTTTTCATATTGAAATTTCCCAACAATACAAAGTTACCGACTCCCCGTAACTATTTTCGCACAGGAACATTCCACCGTCGAGGATACACATACACATCGTCGGCGATATTTTCCACGCATAATTTTCAAGTGGCTCTCATTCCCATCGAACATTTCCGCGAAGTTCAAAACATCGGGACGGAAAGTCGCGAATTTATCGCATGATAAAAAGTTTCCGTAGCGAACGTTAACTTTGCCCTGGCGAGGGGTCCACCCACCTGAGTGTCTTCCGAAATATGATAATTTTCTCAGTGCGATCATAATAATTTCGCTCGTTTTGTGCTGGAAGTTCGCAACTCGAGTTTTATTGGCGTTCGTGTGTGGTGCCGAGTTTTCTGCGTGGCGGAGCGCACAGCTCATTAATTTTTAGGCGCGTTTAAGAAAAAGTGTACGAATGTGTATTGATTTTGTGGGAATCGAGATGTATCTGTGTGTTGGGGGAATATTTTTAGTTTGTGAAGGTTGTCGGGATAGATGAGTGATAGAATGGATCGAATGTGCGTTAAAGATTGAGGTGGTGTTACTGATATAAACGTTCTAGTTTGTTATGTTGTTATATTGAATTCGTGATTTGATTGAATTATTACTAATTGTACTTATGTCGTTTTGTTCAGTTCTGAAACACCTGAAATTTGTGGTACGTGGTTTCTAAGTTTTAGAAAGTTTGTCAGTTCGTATACATGTTCTGACCACTGCGATATATTTAGGTAACGTATAAATGGTATAGTGAGAAATTTAAACGTAAAAATATTTCGTTGAAAACCAAAGGTCATTTAGTTAGCTTTTTACCTTCCTATAATTTTTCAATCAATGGATTTTGCGCATAATCAATTTTTACGATCAACGATTTTCATTTTATTTCATGAAAATGATTAGTGCCATCTACATATTGCCATACACATTTTTCATGTTAAATGAATATAAACCAATACAAGTGAAACAATTTTCGATTCATCTGACAATGTAATCGAACCGTTAACCTTTCATTCATCAATCTGAAATTTTGCAACTGTATGTTAATCAGAAAATTCTTGGAAAATTCTCTTTATCATAATTACACCGTTATGAATGGAAAAACGGAAATAATTTCGTCCAATGACTTTTAATATATTCTGTAATACATATAAAATATCATTTATTTAAAAGATATCCAAACGACAACTATTATCATACGCACGAACGACTAGAATAATTACGATATTTATATTCGTCGAACTTTTCCTCTTACAGACAAGGGAAAGGGTATTCGGGAGGGAGGAAATTTTCCGAGGGATTTTCCCGCGGAGGGAAGGAGTGGGGGGATTTTTCCCGCCGTGATAAGCAAACGCTTTCCAGTCGGCCTCTGGTCGTCGTAACGGGAGGTTGTTTCGCGTTCTCTCTCTCTTCGAACATTTTGCAATACGAAATTTTCGCAAACACACACACACCCCCGATTTGGACAGAAGGCGCGTGTGTGTGCGTGCCGGTCTAGTATACGTACACGGATGCGCTAGTTTCGAATTATCGGCTATCGAATATCGAATATTGGTTTCGTTGGTGCTTTTGAGGTATTTTCGTCGTATGAAAATTTTGTTTGAAAAATTTTGTAAATTCGTTTTGGAATATGTTGTGTTTCTTTTGAATCCGTCGCGTTGCTCAAGGTTGAAAAACGGCGTTGTTTTTTCGAACGAAATGAACGAAAAAGAACACCTTCCGACTAGTTAACTTTCGTTGACGACAAACAATATATCACCGGACGGAATTCTGCGAAAGTGCGAATGCGACTCTGTGACGGATGACTGTTAGTTAGTATTCTCCAGTTCACCGCAGATGAGGGATGGGAAAACGTGGAAAAACATCCAGCGACCACTTTACGACTGCTTTTTTTCCCTTGTAGGAAAGTCTTTTTGAAGTTCGACTACTTTGCATGCATACTCGTTGCAAGTTTGCGAGCAGAAAAGTATACGGGTGCCGAAAGGTCGCATATATTTTTCATGTTATCTGATTTCGATTTAGCGAAAGTATATAGAGAGAAAAGAATATATATTTCCATCAATATCAATACGTTTATTTAATAAAAAAAAAACGTTGATTTTTTTCAATGCTCAAAACGAATTTCACCCATCAATTCCACTAACGAAAAACAAAAGAAACATGAGTCACTTCAGCAACAATGTCTTACCGCTTTTCTTATTCCTCGCACGCTCGAATCCAACTAACCCCATTGTTCAACCACCAATTCTCAACTAATTATAAAACAACCACACACAAGCACTCATCCGTCCACACCGCGTTTCCCAACCGATCCCATCCATATTCAAGGCACCCTCACCGCGACGACGACGCCACAGAAGCGGACAAAAACATTTACACTTCGACTATTCCTTTGAAGCATCGCTTTTCATGAAATATTTAGAGCCACCTTCCCGAAACCGGCGAGGTTTTCGACTGAATGCGAAAATTTCGAATCCATGGTCCGTTCGATTGGGCCGTTTGTGATGCAAATGGGAGTTCGCTTTTGATGCGCGTCTACCACTAATTGGACACGTCGCGTGTGCTCGGAATGCATAATTGTACCTAAATCTTTCTGTCCCATCACGTATCCAGTTGTGGTGTTGAAATTCGTATTGTTTCACCCGTTAGGATAGAGAGAAATTTCAATTTTAACATTTCTTTATATCAAAATTTATATAATATAATCAATTTAATTGGAATCATTATCGTTTTTTATATGAATTAATTTTCGTTGTCGGTTTCATTATATATTCCGCGGATGTCGAAAGGCGACCGCTAATTGCTTCGATGCCGACGTATGACTTGCCTTGGTAAGTACGCTGTAATGAGATTGTTCCTAGTAGCTCTGCTAGTTACGTCTCGTCAAATGAGCCGTCAGATTATGGCATATTAAGTCTGGTAATTGAGTGTCGGAGTAGTGTGATTTGTTCTGACACTTTGCTCGTATGATGTATGGAAAGTTTTTAGATTTTCAGAGTTTCACGTCGGAGGTTCGTATGAATATTATAAGCTTACATAATGTTATATATGACAGAAATATTCACACTTTGCTTCAATTTAATTTAAATTTCATTATAATTTTGACAGAAATACAATTACTTATATACGCAGAACTTTGTTTGTGTTTTAACAAAATCAATCTTTTTATGAAGCTTGAAATGTCGTTTAATTTAATGAAAGTCATTTTAAATGAACCTAGCAAAACTTCAGAGATATCTCCAATTTCTAATTATATATAGAATGATAATTTTCATTTTCGCCATATATTATATACTTATATAATAGATAGTTTCTTATGTAGAATAAGAAAGTATGAAAAGTGAGAGAGTATGAAACTCGCGTGTTTCGTATCTGTCAAAGTGAAGGAGCTCGTTCGTTACGCGTACGCGTCTAGTAATTTCGCTTGATGGGAGGTAACTTTTTTATGTTTGTGCCTAAATTTGGTCTATTTTTTATAAACGTGAGTCTTCGAAAATGTATGTTATGTAATTCATCAATTGCTGAGTTATATTGGTTTTCGAGCAAATTAATCTGATAATTCGATATGTTTGATGGCAGTTTTTCACGAAAAAATCATTATGAAAGTAGGGCAAATATGGATTTGGAAATTTATTTTCTTTTTATAAATAAATTATTTTATGCACAAATTATTTTATTTGGATAATACGTATACTGCTGTGCAAAATGTTTAAAACGAAAAAAATATTTGATGTTTGATATTCTTTCTTTTGCATGTCGATTTTTATCAAAACGATATTATGTTTTCATAAATATATTTACAACGTATATAAACCCGATTTAAAAATATATATGTGTTGTTTGGTTTATTTTTATGCGCGATAAATATTCATACGAAAACGATTTAATCTAATCTTTTCATTGAGCACAACCGAGAGTTATGAAGAATTTCAAATGCAAATTTCGCCGAAATTCGTACGCGATAGTAGATTTAAAATTGAAATTTGGTTAATTGCCGCCCAGGAATTCTTTTGCTCGGAGCTTTTCCTCAATTAAAAACTTTCCATTGTTTTCCCGACGACTACATTCTGAATATTTTTCGCCAAACATTCAGTCGTTCGTTCCGGATCGATCTCGTCCTTGTTTTCCCCACATTCCATATTAACATTATAATAATATTCTGCCTAGAACAATCATAAATCAATCGTGCCGCGGAGAGGCCTGAAAGGGCCTAGATTTTGACAAACCCCAACGCGTACGTATCGCAAGATTTATGCGAAAACTCGACTGGAAAAACCTAATACGTTGCACGTTTCGACACCGCATATTTTACATATATTTTGCCTGATTTATGTCATATTAGATTAGAACATAATATTGTTATTGTGTCAGTTATTTTATGGCACATTGGAAAATAATTGAATTACATTAGATGGATGATTAAATTGAGCTTCTGGTATTCTATTCATGTAATTTTCTAGTTGCACGGAGTTAATTATTATACCATATAATTATTATGATTTATTCGAATAATAAATTAATAATAATAATGTAAAATTATTTCTAAATATTATAATATATTTAATATATTATATTATATTATATTATATTATATTATATTATAATATATTTTTAAATCGGGTTTATATACGTTGTAAATATATTTAAGAAAACATAATATCGTTTTGATAAAAATCGACATGCAAAAGAAAGAATATCAAACATCAAATATTTTTTTCGTTTTAAACATTTTGCACAGCAGTATACGTATTATCCAAATAAAATAATTTGTGCATAAAATAATTTATTTATAAAAAGAAAATAAATTTCCAAATCCATATTTGCCCTACTTTCATAATGATTTTTTCGTGAAAAACTATGAAAGAATGATAAATTTTCTTCGTCTTGATTTATATTATTTTAAATTGAATATTAATCATAAAATAAGATCGGATAACCATCGTTCTCGGAATTGGATTGTTATTCAAATTATTAATAATATTATTTTTATGTGATGTATGACTTGGCAATTCCTTTTTCTTACATGTAAGCCGAATACGGTTAACGCCGGTCGTTATCCTCTTCAGGATCTCACAAAGAAAATGCGATAGGTCATCTCTCCGTTTATGTCGTGGGACTAATGTGTTTTTCTCTTTCGGTTTAGTTGCGGGAAAGCCTTTGTGAGGTCCTTCTGAAAAACGAATCCTTTGCGAATCCTGACGATGAGACGTCAGATATACGACGACAGTACAAATTAAAGGATTACCACTGTGAAATTTGTGCTGCTAGCGTTTAATACGTTCAATTTTCTCGAAAAGCTAATTCATCTGCTGTGAATGTTTCTTTTTTGTACTTTCGTTTTATTCGAAGCGTCGTTTGTTTTATTATTTTAGCGAACTCGTAGGATAATGACGTCTCTTTTACGTTTGGATTGTCGCACTTAAAGCGAATTTATTTAAGGGTAATAATTGGTGAAGTTTTTTCTTCCAAGTTGGGGCGTGGTTTATTTTATGTAGCGTAAAATATTCAGTATGTGAAATATTACCACTGTTCTTTATATTAAATACGACGTTATAGAACCCATTAAACTTTCTTTTTGTTTCGCTGGCTCGTAAATGTTTCTTTTTTTATTAATTTCCTCCGAAGATGCGATGCTTTTCCAGTTTTATCGGCCGAATTTCACAATTGATATAAAAATGTTCTCATTGTTCCCATTTGAAGAGATCTGAAATTGTAACGGTTTGAGTTTTTCACTCGTATTTATTCAGTGTTCGATTTGCATCTTTCTCGTTATAGAAACCGCAATTTATACACACTTCGACGAGTGTGCGTTTTCCGATTTTCTCGTAAATTGTATACAAAGTCGAAGCGACACAGAGATACGTATTGTATTACATTATTTGCATACGGGAAAATAAGATTTGAAATAGAACGCCGAATAAGTTAACCTTACAAGACTTACTTACATATTTGATTTATATACAACATAAATTTGTTTATTCAAACATGATTTGTAATACAAATTACTGTTGTAGTAACTGTATATTAAATTATTATTTAATTAGAATAATGAACTTATTTATATGTTAGAAAAGTAAAGAGGATGAAGAAAATTGTACTGTGGAGAGTTAACCCGAAATTTCATTAAGCATTTCATGTAAAAACTCATTTTCGGCATGCGTAACAAAATTTTAGAATTTCTTAAATGTTCGCAGAAAACATCACAGAGTTTCACTCGTTTGCGAGCTTTCTAAAAGCACTCAAACGCTTTCGGCCCATATTTATGCGAGTATCTTGCTTATTACGATAGTTAAACATAAATTTTATACTCGGGCGACGCCCTCGACCAAGTATAACAAGATAGCAAGATGTCGGCAACTTAATAAAGCTTCAAGTCACTTCAGAGTAACCTGAAAAGTACTCATGAATCCAGGCCGACTGAAGATAGTGCTGGTGCTAGTTTTCACTGCATATTATATGACACCTCCCCATGGTGTATCTTGTTTCTGTGGTAGCGTGAATTTTAACCTAATTTCTCGTGCTTGCTCCTAGAATTATGTGTGAATGTTTTCCTTTGTTGTGTGTGTGTTTTCAACGAGTCATTCAGCTTAGATCCATTATCAATCTTTATTAATAAGGATGACATTCGTTTCCGTTCGGTGCTCATTGTTGTCGTTCTTCGCATATGAAAATAGAATGGTCGGTTCGCATTGAAAGGATCTTGAGGCGTATAATGCGATTTCTTTTATGATATTGTTCTCGTATATAAAATAAATTTATGTTTTATTTACGAATGTGTATGCCATGCATGTGGAAAATCGATAATTTCCCGATTCCAAAGATTTTAAATAAAAATCTATTTTTAAAACATACTAATCTTTTTAACCATCAAAAGTTTATGAAGTAATTTCCTCATTTAAATATCAAACAATTCCCGTTAAAATATTCGCAACTTCAACGTCATTAATTAAGCATTCGATTTGTGTAATGCGGTGCGCAATCGCATTATTACAGGAAAATCGCAAATTCACGGTACATTTATTTATTCTGCGATAGTATTATATGAAATTTAATTGTGAAAGTTTGGTACTTTCATGCGTCGCATAGTACTTATTAAATGCGAATTTTACGTCCGCGCACTTCAAACAATTTTCTTTTGTCTTTGTCGCGCTTTATTATTTTTCATATTATTCAAACGGCATACAATTTGATGACGGTTCACGTTTATTCCTCATATAAATCGGCTCGTATACGTCTCTGGCAATTTCGGTTCATAGTCGGTTATTAAGTTCGTCCCCGAGAGGGTCTCTACGAGCAAAAAACACATAACACGAACACTAGAAAAAGCTAAATAAAAATAAATACAAAAATAGTGATAAAACCTCTCGTAGTACTAATGGAGTCTCCTCGGTCGAAGAAGCTTTTCAATGTCGAGCGGAAAAGTCGACGGGATTAAGACACAGTTTAGATATGACAATTTTCATTGCAGAAAATTGTTTTTATTTTTAACGTCAGACCTTATGTAACTTTCGCGTGGTATTTTTAGATGGATTATTCTTAAAATAAAAATCGAGCCGTTGCGGAACGTGGGATTCTAGAATATAAATATCTTCGCGTTTAAATTTATTGCTCCTATATTTTATAATAAGTATTTTAAGTGATACTCAAATTGGGGTTTCAGGTTCGCCTATTTTTTCAATATTAATCCAGTGTATGAAAATAATTTATGTAAGAGGGTATTTTGATCTAAAAACGGAACGTATTTCATTATTGAATTAATCCTATTAAGTACGAATACTATATTTAGCCCTTCTTTGTGGGGTTTATTCGATTGCGATTATATTTTTCCTCTACATTCACATGCCTTCGTAATCGTATATTTCATACATTCATTTTCAATGAAATTAATTTCGTTCACTCGGAAAATCACACGATATCACATTGATATCAATACTCGATACATTTTCACACATCACCCGAATCCGCCGTATTAAATGAAACCCTACGACTTCAATTAATACCCATCGAAACGAAAAAATCGTACTGCACAAACAAAACATAATATTCAATCGAATTTACACAAAGGCCATTGGTAATACGTTACGTACACGGAGAGGACACGTTCCGTCGAGATCGATACAACGTGTTGGCATTTAATTATCATGGGAAATGCATGTCGTAGATGATACGCTCGGATGATTTGGATCACGTACACGTAGAAGTATGTGTACGTTTGCTGTGTAAATTATTATCGTGTTCATATTCGAAAATTGTTTATTTTGCCCGCGCGAATTTCGCAACGACGGTTTATCTGCCTTTGGTCTTGCATTATGTATTTCCGTTTTGCGTATATCTCTCTATTTCAATTTGCATAGTGGCGCCGAGTTTGAATGGATCGTAAGTCGTGGCATTGATTGTTGTTAAAAGGGTTTTCCAAAACAATGGATGTTATTACTTTGCTATATATGTATATGATTGTCGTTTTTTACCGAGCGCCGCAGCGGAATTTCATTTATTCAAAATGAAAGTTGCTATATTTGGCGTATACGCGATTTTATTTTATGTTCTAATTTCTAATTCTCTCAGTTTCAAATTAGCAAAGTTCTACTGGGTGTGTGTACGTGTTTTTATTTGGAATCGTTTCGTTTTGTTCGTTTAGTATGCATAACGTACGATTCATAATATAATAATATGAATTCGCCGAGCGGGAAATTCTCTTTCATATATCTGATAGTTTTGTTCCCGAGTTCGCATATTGAAATTTTTTCAATTAAAAGTTTTATATCGAATTTTTTCGTTTTTTCTCAGTAATGAGTATCAATATTAACACGAGTATTTAATTTAGACTATATTTGATTTAAACGATAATTTTTAACTTCATTATATGTTTATTAAAATTATCATCACTTGACCGTATGTACATATATTTTTTCAATGAAATATCATTGTTTTTTTTTCAACTAAGCTTTACATGTAGGTCGCCTGCGGCCATTTTGAATGCGATTTCCATATATATGGGAAAATTATACACCCTGTAATAATTATCGCGTTTCGGCAACGACTAAATTAATTATCGTCTGTCCTAGGACAGATTCGCAATAATCATGTACATAAATTTGTATATATATACGCCCAGCACAAAAGATGTGACGTCCTTTCGCAGCATTGACGAATGTTTTTCCAGCAGCGAGAGAGCGTTTCTCTTTCATCCCTCGTTTTTTCCACTCCATTTTGAGTCATAAACTCTCCGAGGGCTGAGTAATCTCTGTCATGCGAAAGGGCGGCTTCTGCGTAAAAAAGCGAACGAAAAAGTGATACGTGTTGATGATTTATGAGATTTAATGGTCACGGTTCGACGGCTCGCCCTCGCAGTCAACAATTATGTTCGCGAAAAAGGCGAGCGCTTCGTTCTCGAACAATATCAAATGTATATTTTCGAGCACAAATGAAAATAGCGTTTTAATTAAATAAAATATGGATCCATTTCATTCGAGAGGAAACCCTTAAGCTCTTTCATTTTTGATGAAATTGTTTTCGCGATTTTAACATTTTTTTATTATTCATTTTAACGCGGCTTTCCTTTTGACTCCGCAGTTAATTTTGCGCTCGAACGTAAAGCACACAACGCGCTTTATTTATACGAAATTTTCTCATATATATATAATGGATTACGTTCCCACAATGTATTATTATCATTATTCTCCGCGGAGCAGTTGATTAAAAATTTACTTTGATTTTAATTTCAATAACCCTTTCGACAGAAACAAACATCGCCTAACATCGCGTAACCAATTATCCGACTTCTCTTGTGGACTATAACCATCCACCACTCGATTACACCAACAACGGAACCACAATTAAACGCGGCCTGCACGCTCGGCGACCCGTCCCCAGACGACGACCCCTGATGTTTAAAGCCTCGATTATTTTTCCGAACGACCATTACAAGAGACCAGCACGATTTCGGCACAAGGCCCAAACCCAATATCCGACCTCTTAGGCTTCCTCGGGGGACCACTTCTGGCCATGTCGGAAGCGGAAACCGCCGAAATCGAGCCTCTCACGTGGCTGAGGGGTCGTTCATGCTGCAGGATGTCATCCTGGAAGGCTCGGAGACGCCAGAACTCGAACTGAAACAAATTAAATTCCGGCCAAGTGCCATAATTAACGTGCTTCCTAATCACGTCGTGTTTGCGCCGAAGAGAGCGGCTTTTCATTATAGGGGCGTCGGTGGTGTGGGCTCGCTCTAGGAGGAAACTTTTCATATGTGCGTCGTGTGTGTGTTTTATGGTGTTTGGTTTGGTTTGATTTCAGTCTCTATTGTTCAGACGGTTCTTATTGAATTTGTATTTAATTGGATTGTGCTCTGAAGTTGGACGCAATTCGTTTGAACTTCAGACGTGTTCGTTTGTATTTGATTTTGCGTCTATCGTAAATTTTCATTAATGTGGCGTTAATTATAGAAGAAATACTTTTCCATACTGTTTCTTTATTAACTACGTGACGATGAAAGAAAAATAACTTTCAAAAAATTGAATATTGAAACTATTCTTTGACAAATGATCTCAGATTAGTTAATATTAGAGAATCTATCCAAGTATCAATCGTACTTAATGTCGCTTAACTTTATTGATTGATGTAAGTCAATGCGTTTGACATGGCTGAGCCTTTGACGTGTTATAATAAATTATATGAAACAAAGGGTGATTAATGAAGGAAATATTATATCACAATCATTATTTTTTATTAGAATAGATATTTTATGTAGTGAAAATTATTTTAATATAAATGTGACCATTTATTTTATAAGACACTATTTGTTCTATCTAAAATTATTTAAATAAATATTTATATCTATATTATAATAACAATTGAGTCAACGTAAACGAAAGGGTCATGTCAATATTCGGAGCAACCCGATTGTTAGTTTTCTCACAATGTAATCGATTCGCTAAAATATTCATAGACCATGAATATATGTATATCAGATAACAAAATACAAATACATTAAATAAATTTCTTATCAAAAATGTATAATATAATTTTGCCTATTACGACAATTCGATCTATCTAAAATATTAAAAACAGGCGCAACGCTAGCAATAACAATCGAAACAACTCAAACGGAAGGGCCATGTCAATATCGGGTCGAATCCGTTTGTTAGTTTCCTCACGAATCGAGTCGATTCCTGGGAAATTTCTTGTCGCATCTGTTGAAGTCGTCGGTAACGAGGCTTTCCTTGTAAAGGGCGGTTCGTAACGTGACTCTGGGTTCTCTCTTGCTGAGGCCATGATAAATCCTCATCGTGGAAATACAAAGGTTGGTGAAGTATCTCGTTAATACACCGAGGACTGGGGCTTTGTCGGGATAAGTCGCAGTTTTAAGGGGCTCGCGTTGATTGTGGTATTAATGCTGCTGTTCAGTCGGAAGAATTTAATTATCCTTTTTTATTTTATTAACTGTAAATTGGAATGATCTGAGTTTTGTATTTTGAAAGATTATCGGAATTAATTTTCGATAGGACAGTTCGAAGGTTGTTAATTAATCAAATTCGGGTTGATTGATTGTTAATTAATATTCGATTTATCGCTTTATGTTTAAAATACGAATTCCAGCCGAACGTATCTATATTTAATGTGTTTCGTAAGAAATTAAATATTCATGATGAAATATGTATACGTTTTATTATTTTCACGTGAATTGTACTTAAATGTTATGTTATTATTCTTAATCTGAGTGTTAGCAGCAAAAAAAAATCGTATATCAAGATGGATGTTTTGATGTAATCCTCCGCGTTTTGTGAAACACGAATGTCAAAAGGGTGAGCTGAAAAATTACACGAGACATAAAGGGCTTAATATTTGTACCTATCCTAAAATTTTTTTTTTCATATCTCCGGAATCTTATTTACCGCCTTACGTTACACACGCTCATACATAAATATATTATAATATACGTAGAGTTTTCGCCGAGTGTTTCATCTCAGCGTTATTTAATTTTCTTTCGTTCTCCTTCATGTGTATCCATTATTCATAGCCGCATGTCAAAATTGAAATAAAACGACTATTTCGAATCGGTGCTTTATTATTCTAAAATATGTAATATATGAATACACGAAAATACGCGGGAGCTTTTAAAACAGACGTTGTATTTATCATTTTGTTTGTCGGTTACGATCGTTATACAACAACAACATCGAATGCTGAAGTGTTTTCGATTTATTCGACGTTCGACATCCAGTTTTACAACGCGGCTGAAATAAAATCGGTCTGTGTGTACCCTTAGGGAATTATCTGGAGATCGATGAAAACATAAACCGAACAATACGACCTTTTCCCGAGCGTTATTCGAGTGTAAATAGGCTTTCGATCGTATAACATAATAATTGTTTTCGATTTTATATTACATCATATTTTTATACGTCAGAATTAAACTATGGCGTGCTTTAGGTGGAAGAAAGACGCATTTGTTTACGAATAAAAGGGAAAATTGTGTGTACAGAAAAAAATGGGGAAAAAACAGGCGAAGGACCGTTCCGAAGATAGAAACAAGGGCTCCGCGTTCGCGCAATTTACGAGCGACAAAAAAGATTCGCTTCGGCGTAGCGTTTCCAAGATACGTTTTTCATGTATCCAATAATCCTTTTGATTCAAACGAAAGGGAAAAAAATTGGGTAGAGGATAGCGCGTCAATAGACTTAATAGATCTTTCTTTGAATCGGGACCGAACGTAATTTATTGCTTTGTATGCTCCCGCTGCGGCGACTTACATATCGGGTAGTAGTTTTTCCCTATAGAGGAAATCGCCACAAAGGGGCGGTTAATTACTGAATTTATCTACCGGTAAATCGACGTAGCCCTGTTGTGTTTGATTATGTTTTTTTTTTTACTCACGTATTGTATTTTGTATATTGTGTTTGTGTTTAACGAAGTCGAATGTAAATGTTTGCGTTGTTCGGTAGACGCGGAATCGTCTACTTTGTTTTCGCAAGCGTCGACTATTCTCAAAGCTCGTCTCGTGAATCAGGTTCGATACGCGTCGACTTTTCCACTCGGTGTTTGTGTTTGATTTTGTGTTATTTTTGATGTTGACGCTAATGAATGCCTGTAAAATCCACTTTTCGACCTTTTTCAATTGAAGTGTCTCTTGATCCTGTCCTTTTTACGAGCCAAGTTCGATTCATATTTTTTTGGATGCGAGCTTGTTAAAAATTTTCATTATGTTTCGTTGTATAGGAAATTGTGTATTTATGATGTTGAAAAACTTTTTTGCTTTAATTATGCAAATTAATGACTTTTACGTCACATTCAGCTTATTTCAAATAGCGAATTTTATATTCTTACAATTAAAAAAAGTATTAAATTTTTTTTCATCAGAAAATACAACAATTGTTAGACACGCTTTTATATTGTTCAAAGTATTCTGTCACGTTTCCATCGCCGCCGTGAAACAAACGCCTTTATTTTTCTTCATTAAAAATTCTCATTTTAGAAATTCACCGTCAACAAAGAAACTAATTATTTCTTTTAATCATCCTTTCGAAGCAGCATCCCAATTTAGCGCCCAAACTCTATACAGAGTACTCGAACGCTTCGGCGCTAAACTCCCGATAAATTCCGCTTAACTATTTAATCGAATTAATTATTGAAGATTTACACGTCGATTTTGGCCCGAGTACCGCTTGGGAACACCTGGCCCTAGAAGGTTTCGTATTTACCCTTATTTTTTATTTCATTCGTCGCCGTTTCCCGTCGTGCGAACCCTTCAACCTCCGATAAGTACCGAGGCGTCCTTTATTCGCGAAGGCTCCACTTTCACAGGATCTCGAGTTTCCCTCACTGCGGGCACGCATCTCGCCTTCGTATATCCTGCAAAAGACGCTGCAAACTTTGCAGTCCGTGGATCGCATATGGTCCAACTTTGGTTCGCCTATTTGGAAAAAAAGAAAAATTTTCTTGTACAAAACATTGGTTGGTTCAAAACAAAATAGTTCACCATATAATTGGGAATATTTTTTACATTAGGATGAAGTGATTATTTCATCTCGTTCAAATGCTATGTTGAATTTATATTTATTACGAAGTTACGCATAAGTGATGTGGCTAGTAAATGGATGTGTGCATTGTTAGCTTGAGGCTATTTGGCAAAAGATATCTAAAATTATGCATCTCATCATTAAATAATGGACACATGAAATCTAGATAAAATACCCAGATTCTTGATGAAAATTATATAGGTGACGTTGTATAGACTATTTATGACTATGTTATACGCATATTAAAATTCATGTAATTTTCGTTGAATATTGCAATGTTATATTTTTGTTGATATTATGTTTATGAAATAATACGATGTTCCTGTTAACAAGAATTTTTTATATATATTTTTATGACATTCCTCGAAAAGCTTATAAGACGGAAATGGGCCAATTTTCCACTTACAAAGCCGAAAATAAGTTGGACAGCACTGCATACTCAAGGAATGAAGGTTTTTCACCCATGGCCCTCTCCTTTGGGTTTCATCTCCCTGAAACCCAGTCCTAAGCCGACACTAATGCCCTACGGCCTAAAAGCGAATAAAGGAGATCGATTTTGTCTCCCGTTAATGAACGGGCGGAAAAAGGGCGCGAAACAACCCTGCGGATAATTTAACGAGCTTGTTTCGCACTCTGGAGAAACTTTGCTCTGATTGAGTCAAAGAAATGAACTTGGTGCCGACTTCTTGTGTGTGTCTTGTTCTTGTCGTTCTTGGATGAAAAATTCGAGTGTCTTCAAACGGCGTCAATTTGCTTTGTGTTTTGTCTGTTTTTGTGTGTACGTGTGTGTTTGTGGGAAAAATCGGTTTTTTTATCGTGCGATTGTGTTTCAGGTTGTTGTAATTGAAATTCTTGAGGTCTTGTAATTATGTCTGTGAAGTTAACTAATTTATTTCAAGAGGGTATTCTTAAACGGTTCATTTATTAGTAATTTTATCAATGAAAAGAATCTGCTTTCGATCTCGAACATAATTGAGGTTAAGGAAATTATCTTGATTGCATGTAGATACTTAAAATTTATCCAATTAGAACGAAATTTGATATTTACGAGAAATTTTCTAGCGAAATTCTTGTACAAAAAATTTAAAGACCCGGAAACGTAATTTCGCTTTTTTGCGCTACACTACATATTTTCAATGGATTATATTAAGCTCGGACCCGTTTCGATGGTTGAACTTTTCACAAACTCGACTTACCCCTGAGCTTTCGACGGCCTTTTCCTTTTTTTTTTCCTTCGTTGCTCATCTTTTTGGAAAACTCGCTCATAACGCGCGGCCATTGTTGAACTTCTTCTTAAATTGGTCCTCGGCAAGAAGGCATTCGCCTATAATGTCTAGCGAAAGAATTTCGCAACTTTAGTGCGCATATAATGGTAATAATCATAATGCGTTCCGTGCTATATGCTTTTATTAGGAACCCTTTTTATTATGAGTCGGCGGAATTTATCGAATTTTCATCGGGATCAAAATATAATACAAAGATTACTTATACTATTTTTTTATTGTATATTTTTTCAAGTATATATTATTTTTTCGTATATTATTACATTATATATGTATATTATATATTTTTCAAGTATTTTTTATTATGTCTTATCGAAATTAAGTTTAATCGACGAACGTAAAAATAACGATATTTTTATTATTTTTACAGCAAACGGTTCAAACGGTTATATTTGCTTGAAATGAAAGAATATTTTAAAGTAAAATATATATTTCCGACAAAGATCTCTTTGCTAGCAAAGTGATCCATCTTTTGCATGAAATTCGCTCAATCTTTTTATTGCAACATCTCTCAATAGACGAACTTCAAAAGAAGCCAGCATTTCTAACAAAGAACACAACCGATACTATGCGAATATTCAAAATTGCTGCGATATTAAACCATAAATAAAAAAATCTGAAATTCAGGTCACCACAATAAATAACACGATATCTTAAAAAAATAATATATATTTTTTGCGCCTTGAGGCTACCCGACTAGGACTGCTTTTCTGCGCAATTTATTTGCGGAATTTGCAGTTCGTTTCGTCGGCGATTTTTTCCCAACACTACGCCTCGATGTCACTCGATGTCTCGCTAGAAAAACGCTTTTCCACGGATTTTCCGATCGGCTTCTGTGCGGAAATCGCTTAATTCGGCACGGGATTTTCCGAAACGCGATTCCTCTCGGTCTATTATTGTACTTCGACCTTTCCAAATTGCTCAGTTGATTGTTAAATGTGGTTGTTGGCGTACGCGTTTGCAATGGCAGTTTGGAGTGGTCGTTGATGGTTGGTCTTGTATGGTTGTGTGCGGTGATTTGATTCGTATTGTTTGCGGTTTGCGGTGTCACATTAGAATTTCGTAATATATTATTATATTTATTGATTTATATTTTAATATAATATAATCTATCATTCTGCAAATCAAAAATTATTAATTTAACATATATTATACATGTTTTTAACATTTTTTTTTTAAATCAGTTTGCCGTGCATATAAAATATTAATTGAATTATAATATGTTATTTCCGTTACATCATATTGTTTCATTAACTATTGCAATTTTTTAGAATGCATTTGTATTGTTGATTATTAAGAAATCTGCGCTTCGACGGTTGTGTGAAATAATTATCGTACAAGGTTATTTATATCTGATTTAATTGTATATTCTGTAAATACATATTTTGCAATCTAAAAATATTATTTTGGTAATTTAATTTATTGAAAAAAAATATTGATCGAATAATTTCTGAAATTTACTCCTAATATGACAATCGCGCAGACATGACATAACGACATCGCGAAAAAAAAAACAAACGGATCACGCAAAATCGAATCACAAAACGCTTCCGATAACGAAACCTCCGCGACCTGGCAGGGAAAAAAATCTTCCAGAACGAAAAGTTTGAAAGTGAAATTTCCGAAACCGACACCTGCCGTATAATTATCGGCGCGGACTTGTCATTATCTCTCAGTGTTAAGTTTGAGTTTTCCCGACTTTTCTTCACTTTAATTACGACCGAAATGCTAATGGCCCCGAAGGAACCTGATGGCTATTATGGAGCGTTTTCTCTTTCCGTCCTCGAACGCCATTTCGCCAGGGCGATTAATTTAATGACGTCCCGACAAACAAGCCTGACAGCGACCATTTTTTTCCACGAGATTGCGAAAACGCTTACGTGCATACGTAATGTTCCCTTTCAGCCGTGTGTGTGTGTGCGTGTTCGTATTTTATTATGTAAAGCCTTGCCATCGTCGGTTCAAGCCCGTGGCTGTGGCGTGGCTAATATGTAGCTGGGATAAGCCAGGCTTAAGGTCTTGCATAGATATGGATCGTGTGCGATATCACATGTATTTTTGATTTTCGTTTTATGTAAATATTGTTTCTTTTCCCAGATTTTTGTGGTAAAAAAGGTGTGGTAAAGGTTTGTTGCTGAATGTAGTATTCATTTCGGCCAATTGATGTGGATAATTCTCTTGGGTATTTTTTTCAGTGAGATGGTTACTCGTTGCCTTTCTCAGTAAGAGTGATGTGATTACGAGAGTGAAAGAGGAAAAGAATGTTCACTTATTCTAGGAATTTACTACATGTTTAGAATAATAGTACAGACAAAAAACTATACGTTATAGGTTTTTTTAGAGTGGAAAATATCGAGATAAAATATTCAAATAAAAATCATTTTTACCTCACGTGAAACCGAATATTTCAGTTCGATCATTCGAAAAAATTTATGCTACTATTAGCATTCGCTTGCTATTTTTAGTAATAATAATGCTAAATAAACTTGTATACATAGTCATATCACCAAGGCTAAGTACATATGTGATAATACATAGATTGGGTATAATTCATAATATAATGCACACAAACGTTAACGCTACGTGTAATATTAATATTAATCGTCGCGAAAAATTAATATTGACGTTTTCTATTGTCAATTCTATGTAATAATAGTTTATCTACTTATGTATATACATCATAATTTCGTGGTTCTACATACGCATGTTTGTATTTGTCACTCTAGTATGCGACCGCTTCATGAATATTGCATTCAGCTCAAACGAGTTCAAACTCGGCAATGCTTTTTCGTTTAGTATATACCAAATTATATATAGAGCGAAACTCACCTAATTTAAAACTGAAAGCACAATTTTAAAGCCGTTGCTACGTGCACGTTTCCGTTGCGAACAAATGCACGGAAAGCTTTTTATAATTTGTCTCTTTACTACTTTCAGTTCTAGTTTAACGAACGTTTTACGTGAAAAATGGTAGTTGGCACGGCTTTTGTTGCATTATCTTTTTCCGAGACTCATTTGTTAATTTGTATAATATTTTAGTAAAGTAAAATATAAATATGGGTTGTAAATTACGTATATTAAAATATAATTACTATATTGTATCCATTGTAATATGAAGTTTTTCCAATATCATCAAAAATTCAATTATTTTTCCTTATCGCATGTTCACTACGTGATTATAAGAACAATATATGCAGTTTTACTCAATCGTTTCCACCCATCAAATCAAATTATATATTGATCAAATGTAAAATAAAGAAAGTCCTATACACATTTATGATATTTGAATAACAGTTTTTCGAAATGAAACTTATTGTTGAGATTAAATATAGTTTTATCATATTTATAAAAAAATATATATTTTGTAATACGTCCACGATCAATAAAATCCAAAATTTAATCTTTCATTTTCGCATTATTATGTAGTCTCAATTGCCGAAATGTCCCTGAACATTTTCACAGCAGTAATTAATGCATGAAAATACAATATGTATAACAGAATCGATAAAGTATCGATCACAGCAGCCGAACGCACAACATCAAACCCAAACTGCGGCTTAATACGTAACCGAGTCACGCTCGTGATGCTTTCACGACCCCATCTCGTAGCCGCCGAACTATACACTTCGTAAAATTTACGACAATCGTCAAATGTTAGAACGTCGCGCTCCGCAACATCGCCAATTAACGACATCACCATCGCACAATAGGGTCAATTCCCGAACCCGAGGAGCCATACCATTCGAACAAAAGCCTTTTTTCGGTTTCGTAATGCGTATTGCGTGTAGCGTTTGTTTACCGGTTCGGTTCCCTTTGTAATTTAATTAAAGTCATAAAGCGAAATTCCGAACGGATCGCTCAGTTCGAAGGTTCGGTCCGCTAATCCGGAACTTTCCGCGAGGAACAAGTTTGTTCTTCTTGTTCTCGTGTTGTGGAAGCAAAGATAGCGTGCTGGTTCAGCGCGATTGCTCGAATTCTGTTTACGGAAATGGCGACTCTTAATTATCCGCCGAATCGTTCGAGAAAGCGAGCCGATCCGATTTAATAATATGAACGTTTCTTTTTTGTGTAACTTTTGTTACTTTTATCAAATTAGATTTGTTTTATATGAATATGAATCAAAATCTATTAATTTTTTTGTGTTATATATGGGTCGTGTCCATTATATTGTAATAGATACGATTCTTTTATGAAAAAATTCGGATTGTAAATGCGAGCGTTTACAAATATAATGGTTCGGATTTCGTGTTTACATTGCAATATTAGCACTCGTTTGCAATTTATTTCAGAGCAGTCATCACTTTCAACACGCCCACGTATTACGTATGCCGTTTAGACGCTTTAAAAACGTATTAAATATAAGCCGTTATATTATGGCGAAATAAAGCGCACATGCCGTCGTTTATAAAACGCTAGCGAGCTTAATCTGATTATTACGCGGCAGCTTTACGGTCCGAAACGAAGATTAATTAAAAAAAATACGTTTTTCCCTTATTAAAAAGGGCACCGACAAAAAAGTCGTTTCTCCTAATTGATTTTTCCCAATTAAGGTTCGACACGGCGCGCAATTTCGCCCTTGTCAACAACACGCCTCCCGATTGAGCGATACACGAAATTTTTCGCATTTTTAGATTCGCGAGAGATGCGAAAGTTTTTCCGCGGACGCGCAGTGAATTTTCGGCAATGCTTTGAGTTTTTGTGACGTTCCGTTGACGATGGTGTTCGGTGTGTCTGTCAAATGACGTCGCGAAGGAAACAGGGCGCACCAGTGCTTGTCAAAGTGTGATGCCGCTGTGTTGTTGGCCTTGGAAGGGCTCCCGAAAGTGTGGTTCGATCGACGCCAAGGAGACTCCGGAGCCGTCTCCGGAAAAGCAGAAGCAGCATCAGCAGCAATATGCCAATCCACCGGAGATCAAAGTCTCCGAAGCGCCCGAATATGGAAATGGTAATTATTGTATAATTTAAATTCAAATTACTATGTACGAATAAACTGAAATTTTGATTGTTTGTATACGGATGTTTACGTTGTAATGCGTCCGTAATCATACGTGGTGATTATGTGGATGATTATGTGTCCGTAAGTGTCAAAGTTCTACGAGTTGATGTGCTTTGATGATGTGATTATGTTTGTGTCATTTTCGTCCCGACAAAGCATATTGAGGCGGTGTAGTGTTTGAATCAGTGCCAGAAGTTACGCTAATGCTGTTTAGTACCTCGTTGCGTACTAATATGATATTCGTAGTCACGAATAATGGTTTGGCTAATTAATACAATAATATAATTATACTAATGATCTTCATTCTATTAATTTGTATTCAGAAATTATCAGATAATTCCCTTCAGAATGTGAATATGTACTTATCGAAACCTGTTTTTCGAAACACTGATGTTTCCGTATAAAAAGTTGAGATAATCAGATATGAATTTGATATTTTTTATAATCGGTATTCCAAATTCATTTTTCACATAATACGAAATGCGTCATCATCAATCACCATAACAATGGCGGATCATCTTGAACATTGTCAGATCGTCAAAATTTTTGCGGCACCCGCATTTGCTCATTTTCCCAATCGGTGAAATAATAATTATGTTCGCCGTCGTTCTTTCTTTCGGGCTTTAAACGTCGAACAGAAGGTTTTAATATCTCTCAGTTCCTTTGAGTCTCAGACAAAAGGCACCGAACCCAGAAGCAGGATAAACTTTAATTGTTCTTTTGCCGAACGTATATAATATAAACGCGCCACATTTAGCGATACCGAAACACAATAATTTCCCTTTGAGCGTTTTTATTCCCCGATAATTGTGTTGCGATAACGCAATAACGCGGAAACCGTTACATCGAATGAAGCAATATCGCGGAAAATTTCGCGCAAAGTATTTAACGACATTAAACATTAATTAGGCGAAAAAGCCCATCGTCTACGTTTTTGAGGCCTCGTTCTCGAAATCTCCTTAAAAGCTTACTTACCCTTCAGCGCGGCGCTTTTCCGACCGGATTTTCCCGGTTTCGCGTTGAGTTTTCCAACATTCGCTGAATTCGACGAACGAAACATAATGATGTTCGGGTGCATCCGATCGACCGCTTGTTCAATCAACCCTTAACGAGATAATAGTGGTGAATTGAAGTCTCGCGAGCGATCAATCGTGACGTGGGTGGTTCCCTGGGGTTGAGTTTTTCGCGAGCGCTTTTCCTCGCTCACCCTTTTCCAATTATTTTTTTCAATTTACGGCGAACAATGGGCTACCGGATTATATATTCGTCTAAATAAATGTATATTTTTTTATAGCGTAGTATGAATCGTTGAACTGTTTTCTACTTTGTTTACGGCGGACCGTTAGTTATAGCCTTATATTAAAAAAATAAATGTTTCGTTTTGGCTCATAACATTGTTTGATTTTTAATATCATCTGTTATTTTTTTGTGGAAAACTAATTGGTGTTTTTTTTAGTTGTAAGATGTACGATATGTGTTTATGGATAAGGGTTATGTTTTGTAATTATTTATTAGACGTAAAACAAGTTTTAAGCTCCTTTTATAATTAATCTCATCATATTTAATGAATGTATATACACAAGATTATTAACCTAAATTGAAATTGTGTATTTAATAATTAAGGTATAATATTATTAGTGTGAAATTGCTACGAAAACATAACATACACCCGTGCGCACTGAAATATTGATACCCTCTGTACGCGGTTTTATAGTTCCGTTTAGACTATAAGGTTTTAAGTTATATTTTTGTGTCATACAAATTTATAAAGCTGGAACATTTCCCTTTAATTTGACATTTGAAAAAATTCAAATTTAATAGAAACATTTTAGTCAAATAAAAAAAATAAAAAACACATCGAATTACTGTACTGCGACATTGAGTCCCATGTTGGTAATTTTCGAATATTTCAATGTAATTGATGTTTTATGATTATTTTTTTATTTTTTTCAGATTTTTATGATATTTTAGATAGGATTTAATAAATAAAACAACTAAAATAAATTTTTAATATTTAGTAAAATGACCTTTATTTTTAATAACTTCAATAATTCTTTTTGGTAAACTTTGATACAAATTATTTATTAAACTTAGATTAATATTGTTCCACACATCTTCAATTTGCTCTTTTAACTCTTTTATGTTCCTTGCCTCCTTGTGTTGTAACCTTCTTTTCATAATTGCCCAGATATGTTCTATGATATTTAAGTCCGGACTGTTGCCGGGCCAGCTTAATGAGGAAATTCTAGGTAATTTTTTATAATTATTGATCTGTATTGAAAATACAGTGTCAGAAGTTGTTTTATAAAACAAAAAAAAACAGAAAAGAAAAAAAGCGGAAATCTTACAATTTTAGCTCGGTGACACGGCGCCGAATCGTCCTGGAAAATCGGATTGGGTACATGCTCTGTTAGTTCTTCAATTGTCGGTTCAACATGATTTTTAATTATTGATTTGTACTTTTTTTCGAATCAACTGTACCATCAAGAAATAATAAGGGGCCCCAATCCGTATGAAGTGATGCAACCCCATACCATGACAGATGGAGAGAACTTGACGCATGGACTGACGCAATCGACATGCAGTCTTTCGCCTTCCTTTCGACGGACATTTCTAGCTCCGTCGCTGTTCAATAAATTGAATTTGCTCTCGTCTGAAAAAATCACTGTTCTCCAATCATCTGCAGTCCAATTTTTATGTTCTTTCGCCCACTGTAATCTTTTTTTCTTCATTTTCAACGTGAGAAATGTTTTTTTTGCGGAGTGCCGCGAGACGAATCCCTCTTCTAACAGCCTTCTCCTCACTGTAGATGATGAAATATGCACGTTGTAAGACGCAGAAAGTTCATTCTTAATTTCTTCAGATGTTTTAAAACGATCCGATCGGATGATTTTTTTATGATTTTTCGGTCTTCTCGAGCTGATGTCGAACGGGTGGGTCCTGTTTTCTTCGGCCACTGTATCAAACCTGTTGCGCGGTATTTTGTAAAAAAAATTGAAACAGCCTGACAAGAGAATCCTACTTTTCTCGAAATTTCCCTCAGGGAGTTTTTTTTTCTTCCGCTAGCACTACTATTTTCACCTTGTCCTCGGTGGACATTTGCTTGCCGCGCGCCATATTTAAGACGTTTACACCTTTGCAGACGGTAAACCACTGAACTGAATACCGAAGGGAGCCGATCGTTGACATGTGTAATCAGACTAAAAATAGCTTGCAACCGAAACAATAAGCAATAAAATCGGCACATGCATTTCAGAGAAAAACCGGTTTGAGTGCAGCAGTTGCAGGTATCAATATTTCAGTGCGCACGGGTGTAGTTGTGTACAAGTTTAATTGAAACGTATTTATAATGAATCCATATTGTACTTTTGAAAATATATTAATTTAAACTAACAATCAAACGATCTTAAAATAGCCAATAGGTACTAACTAGAAAGAAAAAATTTAATGAAGCCATTATTTTTGCTTTAAATAATTATCCTCTCTACGGTACGTACGTTACGTACATATTTGATTTCGTTACGTTGTTGACTCACGTAACAAATATATTATACTTTATACACTCGACACACTTTGTATCTGTCAAAATACTCGACGGATTTAGCACTCGGCATTTTCCAGACGTGCATGAAAATTTTCAAAACAAATTGACGGGCGTAAATTGGACGTTTTTGAACTTCCTAATCTGTGAGATTTTAAATTCACCTTCAATTTTACGTTAATGAGATTTTTTCCGACGTCAAAGCGCTATACCATTCGAAGATTAAAATCGATTATCGGAAATGGGATTTTTTGTTTGTTTGATCGAGTTCGTCGGTGAGCGTTATTGTTTTCGACAGAGCCTTCATTTTCAACGTCCTTTCGTTTTATTTACAAGAACCGTTCTGAAAGTATCGAATCGCGTTTCATACGAAATTTAATATCGAACCAAAAAGCCACACTATCGATATAATTGAATATTTTCGAATGTCTCATAATATAAATTTTTTTTTTTAGAATCAATTTTCCACTACAACCTTCGATTCTGCCTTATATTTTACGATGTCGCGTGATTCGAGTCCTCTCTTGTTTTTCTCCTTACTCGAGTGATCGACATCGTTCGAATTAACGAAGTTTATTTCGTCGCCGAGGGAGAGGTTGTTGTGTGACGATAAAACGTCACCGAACATTTGAGGCTACGAAGAGAGTGGTCCTTATTGATCTGTCAGAGGGACGTTGTGTCCCTCGCTCGTACGAGGTACTATTTTTAGTACGAAACAAGCCCTTTTTAACCCTTTGACCCCTCGCTCTCGCCAAATCCGACAATATAATCTTTCGCTTTTGGCGTTTTTGATTAGTCCGTCGAACAGGATCAAATCCGTTCTCTGAATGTTCCTAAGCTTCGTCGACCACAATGGACGTCGGTTGCAGCTGAAAGTTTTGCTGAATGTCTCCAAACGTCGAATCCCTCGATGCTATGTCTGTGTTTAATTTGAAAGTGTCCGTTTGTTTTTCATACTAGTTCTTTTTATAGGCGGTCGATGGCCGTTAATAATAGTATAGTATATCAAGGTTTCTAAATATTTTTTTTTTGATTTATTAAGTTTGGATATTTTTAATAAATGTTTTTGAATTTTGATATAAAATATCGATTAAATATATGGAAATAATTAATTGAAAGTCTTTGTAATTATGTTATCAGTATCTCTCGAATACATAACACAAGAATATATCGTGCTTAGATCACATTAAAACAGAATACATATATTCTAATTAAATTGTTTACAACGAATAAAAAAGTCACACCCTTCACACCAATTAATTTGCTGCAAAACATAAAACATCCCAAACGACACAACTCCGAAAAAAAGCGGTTCGACATCAAAATCCGACATTTTATATACCTTTCCAGAATTCCACGGCAATTTCGCAAAACAACAATTCCCTTGCAGATCCGCTCCCGAATTGGGAAGCGGCGTCGTACACGAACGGCAATATAAAATGCGATTTTGTCTCTAGTAGTCCAGCACGACCGTTGTATTGTGTCGTTATATAATATTAAAGGTAAAATTTTATAAGGGTCGCATCCCCGGCGGCCCATTGTGTAATCTCCGTTTATTAAACCGAGGCGACTCCGCCCTTGTAATATTTGCATACGGCTCCTCACCGCCTTTTCTTTTGTCTCGTAATGTATTTATTATGCGACATGAGCGTTCGATGGATGGGTCAATTTGTGTCGTCGTCGCGATTCCGGCTGTTAATTTTCGTTTGTTGGACGTGTGAGGAGTGACAAGGGTTTGGAGCTGGGGCGTGTCCGCTTGCTGGCTGATTGGATCTGCTGGAGGGATGATTCGATTTTGGTGAAATTCGTTTATTGGAGGTGTTATTCGATTATGGAATTTTTGAGGGATGACCTTTTAACGTGTGTCCTTTCGTGTGATTGGCTCGTTTGTAAAGTGATCAAAGTCCGCCTTTTAATGAAGTTTTCTAAACCCGCGCGAGTTTCAATTGGATAAACAGAGTTTATTTGAGCGTCAGGTTTTCGAAATAAATATTATATTTTGGTGGATTTAAATATATTTTCAGTTTTAAATAATTGATTTTGTATTAAAGTTTTTGACACATTTACTAAGAAACTTTGATAATTTATGATTCTGAAATGAAAATAGATCAGCCATATGTAACGTAGAATAACGTAATATTTTGTAAGTTTTCATAGATCTTAATTTCTCATTCAGTATTAATTTGAAACAATAAGTTTTAAAATTGGCAGTAACTTTTAACGTTCCATATCTGAGAGTATTCATATTAGAAAACCTTATTTCTAAATATAAATTAGCAAATTTTCACATTTGTTTATTATGAACATAACAACAACTCATATCAAGCGTATTATGTGCGGTAGCAAAACGTTGTTTATTTTTCAGGATAAAATATACATTAAGGCTCATAAAGAAAATATTATTATAATGAATCGCTTATGTGGACTACTATGGACATTTTGCATAAATTGTTTTACTAGTCGAGTTTATTTAGGACATTGTTTCACAAAGCGAGGCCCTTCTGAAAATTTCATGGTGCGCCTAAAACTTTTAACGGTGCTTAAATATTTCGCGGTTCTCCGATCGAACATTACAACTGATTTAATAGTTTTCAAGATATTTCGTTTTCAATAAAATCGTTCAATTAATTCATTTTCCAGGTTTAGACACTACTGTGTGACCCGCACTATTGTTTACCGACCTTCGTTTCGATATAGTCGTCCCCGGTTGCCAAATATATATTTTGTGTATATTTATATACAGAGTGTCCATCTTTTTCCATTCAAAATTATATTTTAAACGTTGATAAATATGTGCATGTTTCTTATCGTTTATCTATCATCATCATATGCAGATTATACCCATAGAAGGATAGAGCCTTTTCGATACCATCGGAAGTTTGGACATTTTACATTATTGGATGTGCCCACTAAGTAATGATAAGGGAAAGGTATCTTTCAAGAAGCTGAATACTAAAACCTTCCCTTATTATAATATATAGTATGCGGTTAAAGGTCATGACATATATCCACATCAATCTACTAATTATGCTTCATATTGCCTAATTTCGATAGTCAATATGAAATTGTTTAATTAGCGAGATTAACCTTTAGAAGAAACCTGAAAGTTTTCATAAAAAAAATCTCATATTAATTAAAAGTTCATGTATTTCAAAAACTTTCGGAGACATTCTGTATACGTTACCATACATACCCATACGTTTTCCGATAGAAGAGCAAACTCAATAACCGACAAAGGCAAACCGTTGTAATTACTACGGCAATGTTTGCACTCTGGCGCGGTCAGATGATAAGACGCTGCTATGTCTAATACGTGTAATATAAAATTCCCATAACACGACCTAATGGGTGTACACTTCGTGTTTATTTCCCAAAATGGACTGTTCGAACGAAAAATTATTCAAATCGTTCCCAAAGGGAGTCGTTGTGTTTTGGTTTTGGTTTGCGAATTCAGAATGATCTAATTCCAGCTTGTTGTATTGTGTTATAATTTAATTTATCGTAGGTCGGCTGAGGGAGTTTAATTACTTTAGTGTGATTGCGTTTTGATCGATTTTGTGTTAGATTGGTCTGTGTTAATATTTAATTGAGTTTAACGTTGTGAGTGTTCGTTTTTGTATCGTTGGAGCATCGAGTTGTTTATGTTGGAAAGTGACGTGTCTTGGGAATTTATTTTCGAGGCGATTCCCTAAATCTCATCGATATTCTCGAAAAAAGTTTAAATTCGCTTTTTGTGCTCAAATTTATACTTTAAATAGAAATGTTTTCTTGTGAGGACATTTTAAAAGATTTTCGAGCTCTAAAGAAATGAAAAACTCACAGCATGTCCCTTTGCTGCCGAAAAAGCGCTTAGCTTTTTTTTCGTGCTACTTTTTTTATACATGCTTTTATCCTACCTTATAGATAAAGTAAACATTTTTGTGTTTAGGAGGGATTTTATGAATCCCTTTGGATATTTGGGAAAACGTGTACCTTCGATCGTCCGAGCGATTTGCCGCTTTCCATACACTCTAATATAGAGTGAACATTTTTTATGATGAAGGTAGAATTTTTACGTACTTTTTTTCTATATACGATATTACATAAATAGGGTTCAATATAGAACCTGATTTGACGTGGCGGAACTTCGTTAAAAAGTTTATTTGAATAATGCGACTTGTTAGCGTCAACGAAGCTTCGTAATAACTTCGATTTTGAATAAAATTATATCTGTCTTCCGATAGTAGACGGTGACTCGGCTTCAGCAGATTTTCCAACGTGCCGTTCAATTTTCCGAAAGTTTTTCATTGTACCATATGCCGTGGACGGGTATATCTCTTTTTTCTTCCTATGTTATTTTTTAAGGTTTCGTTTAATTTGACTTTCGATCCGATTTTCTCCATTTTATGGCTGTAATCTGGCGGGACGTTGGCGCTCTCTGGAACGTTGTTTATGTTTGCATCGTAAAATTTTACCGAATTTTACTGCTTTCGTCGTAAGAATTTCGATAAGCCTTCTTGTTATCCTATGTCGTTATCTGGATCCGTATTTTTTTATTATTCTGTTATTGAATCGTTAGTTTTCGTCCTTTGTCAAAATTGAACCTTTATTGTTTGTAACATATATATGTATATATATAATATATGGTTCATTGAAGTTCAGTTCCTAGATATTTAGATTGTATCATACAAAACATTGCACATTTTATATACCTAAATTTGTATCTAACATACATTAAGTAGGTTATCAATATATTATAGTTTTGGTGCTCTTAGTTCATTCTTTTCGTTCTGCTGCTATTCTTTTCTGAATTTTTTCACATTATGAAATATGGCTCATAAATACGAAGCTTAGAATGTCTTACCGTTATTCTTTATTTTATATTTTTTACATTATAAATAAACGCGGCACTTTTCTTTTCTAGAAAATGTCATATTAAGATTTCCTATGATATATTACAAAGCATTTAATGATCCAAGCGAAACATGTGTTTTAAGGAAATAAATATCATATAATATATTAATATACTTTTTGTGAAAGATAAATATTTGCATTTGGATGATTCATAGTATCAATTCTTATTCGAAATCCATTTCTTCACTATATTTGTGGATCATAGTGAATCTTGAGCGGTATTAACGGCTCGTTTTATTGAGAAGAAAAGAAGTGCCTTGCGAAGAAATTTATCAAATGGGAGAAGAAAAATCTATTATTGACGCGAAAACGTGAACTTCAATCAAACGCAGTGGAAAAATTCGATTTAGCGAAATACAATTTCTCAGCGGTCGTAAGTAACGTTGAAAACTTTTTCTATCGTTTTTCGATCAGACCTGCACACTAAAATACTTATGGTGTTTTTTTTTCGTAATCTAAAACATCTGAAAGCTCCTATAGTAACGACATCCAAAACTTTTCGATTATTTTCAATGTTCAGTGAAAGTAAAATTGAAAATTCACTGAATTACACTTTTTTATATAGTTAAATTTAAGTAAATCTTCTCTTGTGTGATATAAATTTATTTTATATATATTTTTTATCCAAATACGAATCTCTAGTACATCGTGTCATTGAGAGATGAAAGAGGAGAGTGTACGCGAAATATTTCTAAATCTTTCTGTTCTTTTTTTTCATTTGTATGGCTCTTGGAGTTTGTTGCAGTGAAAAAGAAACAAAGGTTGAGTGAAATCCCAAGTGATGCTCCCGATGCACTTCGTTGAACTTTTGTTCTACGTATTTTCTTCGCCTCTGGAGAATTTTCCAGGTCGGAAAATGCGGGTACAATTCTCTTCGTCCAAAGGTCTTTAAACTTTCTGAAACAATGAAACTAATTAAACATTCCCTGAAGTGTTTTGTGCTTCACATAATTACAGTGACTGTAAGATTTCGTCGAGTCATCCAGTCGAGATGAATAATATTTTTTCTAAAATACTAAATCATTTCTATGTTTTATGGTTCACAGATTTGTTTAATTGGAGCAATTAAAAAGTTTCCAATTCAATTCTTCATGTATATGAGTATACTACGAAATATTCAACGATGCTAAACTTGTGAGCATTGCAATTAATATTTTGTTAAAATTACATATATAAGTGCATTTTCAGTGTATTCTTAATTCATTGGAATAGTTGGAAGCTACCAGCTTTAAATTTAGTTTTAATTTACAATTCAAAAAAAAAAAAAGAAAACTTTTTTTAAACCAATTAATTTATGACCTTTTTACATGTATCTATTTTTTCATGAACACAAATAGCTATTTTTTTAATCTACATAATGCAACTATCAAATAAATGAGCATGTGTATGAAAACACGTTTGTTTGTAATTACCAGATTAAAAATCTACATTGTATATTTATTGCATAATCGATATTGAGATTTTTTTCGCACTTTAAAAAAATATATATATGTTTCGACATTTTGTAAATAATAGAAAGTATAAAACTTGCCGAACCGCTGTTTTCCGCGAAAATTTTCCGCGCAGTGAAAACTCGTCGTTCGGCTCTTTTATTACCTTATTGTTTCGAACGGAGAAATTCGCACGTGCGAAATTTTCCCCCGACCGCATACATCCATCCGAGTTTTCCCGACAAGAAAGCGGCGGAAAATTTCCTCAGCTCGCGCTAAATGTCACGCATAAAAATACAAGATTTTCCCTCCTTTTCCATCGCTCTCGACGTTATGCGATTCTAGGTAACAATTCGAAAGGGGAAGTTTTTCTTGTGCTCTGCTCGTTTCGGGCACATCATGCGGACGCCATAAATAACGCCTTTTTATAAGCGTGTCATTTTTTTTCCCTTCGACTCTCACGATAGAAAGGAGTTATTTTGTTGGAGGCAGTTCGTGTAAGACTTTCTTTGAATGTTACGCTGAAAATTCGTCCGATGAATGATATTGTTTACGAGTTGAAAGTTGTTTTTGTAATATAATTAATTTTTCTTTACTGTGAAAGAAGTTTTTTTCATTGAATAGAATTACTAAAACGATTACAAATATAATCTAGTATGTATGATTTAATCAAGTTTTTATATTTTTGTTAAATTCTCATTTGGATGAAGTAAAATTTTATTTTTTTTAAATTTGCGTTGTTAGAATACCGTTGTGAATTTATTTTCCATGAAAACCTTAATATATTTCATCTAAAATATGCATTTGGAAACCTACATCGTCCATTTTCATGTGATATTATTGAAATACGATGATGCTAAAAGCAAAGTCGTGTTCGTTGATAATTCGAAAATTTTTGTCGTAGAACATTCACAATCATCCTGAAAGGTTTCAAATTGAATATATTTTTTTTTTCATTTATATTTCGATCGAAACACTATTCGATCCAAATCGGTTTTCATCCTATCGCTATTTCGTTTAGAAATAAAATATAATCATGTCCTTTTTATATATATTCTGAATAAGCCCCTTTTTTCGAAAGCAAGAGGACGTACTGCTTCCGGACCCGTGGTATTTTTTTTAGTCGAGAAAAAACCCATTTTCGCTTTGAATATACACCCTTTTGAATGATTTGTTGAAATACGTTTCGTTTATTATTTATTAGAATACGCTAAAAGCATGCCTTTAGTGTTTACATTTTTGTGTTGAATATTTGCATATCTACTGAGAAATTTGCATCTTCAAATGCTTCTCAAATTATTTTCTTTACCCGAACTATATATAGAAAATTGTTAATATAATACTAACATACATATATTGTTAAATATAAAAAATATATAATTTATTTCTCAAAATGAAACACATTTTCCATATTGAAACATCCACAAATACTCTCGTATCAATCTCGACAAGATCCCGAATCCTTATTACGATATTCGCGCGAATCTGCCAATATCCGTCAAAGCCACTGTTCCTCCGCAGCACGCGGATAAACCTGATATATCGACGACGCACTTCGAATATTAATACATTGTACATCCGCAAAACGTTCCAGCACTTTCTTTTTTCTCGTTCGACAGCCGCTTTTGTTATCGGCGCCGTTCGCGGCCCGTTTCAGACGACGATCCGATTAAAGCGTGTATCTGTTACAATCGACAAATCAGGCTGTGTGTTCGGGTATAACTTGCACGGCGATTGTGTTAAAATGTAAATTTCTATAAAGCAATTTTCGATGCGAAATAGCGTTTCGCGACCAGACAGACAGGCAATTTATTCGTTCAGCCGTAGACCGTCCTGGGGCCATCGCTCACGCTCCCGTTACGAGTTTTCAATTTCCTCAGACTTGGATTCCTCTGATGCGATTGCATATTTTCTGTATTCGATTATCTATTCATTTCGTTTTTTTCCGTTTGCACGTTTATGTAGTTTGAGAAGAAAATGGGGCATGTTTATATCGCGCGCGCTTTAAATTAATTAATTCAAATGATGATTATGAAATCTTTCACAGACATAAATATTGTTCGAAATAATTAATTATATTTGGACTTTGATTTATCGAAGTTCAAAATTTTCATTGTTCGAATTGATAAATCAATATTAATTTATATTATATCTAGTGAATCCTTATTGACGTCAGAATTGTAAGTTCTAGAACTTCGGTTCGTATTCATTATAAATGTGGATAAGTTTTCGATGTAAAAAGATATCCTGACCCGTATTTCTACAAGATAGAGTTGTCCCTTTCTTCGATTGATGAAGGTTTGCTATATTGGCTGGTGAATTCCAAAGGGCAGCAAATCATGCGAACAATGTCGTGATTGAAATATTTCAATCGGCTTGACGCATTTTGATCAATTCATGGTATTTGATTTTATTTTTCATTAAATTTTACGCATACTGTAGATACTTTTTCATCAATGAAAATGTGCAAAATTTCTTTGAAGGTCGAGATTATTTATTTTATTAAATTTAGCCTAGAAATGTAAGTAATGCAGAAAATTTATCACGTGCATTTTGGCACGCTATGCAATCTAAGTGTTACACTGAAAGATGCATTGTTTACCAAGAATGTTTAATGCTTGAAACGTGTATACAAAATAAATATTTTAAATAATAAACATATACACTCATACGCCAAGTAACGGAACATAATTCTATTTACCAATTTCGCTATACTTTCAAGACCCTTTCATTTCGAAAATTACGTTACCCACGCATATGCTTACCTGCAAATTCGAAACTTTGAGAAGCCGCTTCCGCGTGAAGATGATGAAAAAATGCTTTTCACAAGAATGGCTAAATTGATCTATAAAAGCGTGTCTCTTTTTTAGCCTCAACCCCAGCTTTTCTTAGCGAGATCGTGCCCGCCATATATTATCATTTCCCCATACGAATCGCACCGTTGTCCTTTTTTCGCACGCCTTCGAATTTTTTTATTGTGCAATACGCCCCGCCGCATATACCCTAGCGATTTTTTTATTCGGAAATAATTTGAATGAATTATTCAGGGCCGCATTTAAGCGGAAGGTCTGTTGATTTTGTCGAGGGCGGGTTTTTCGTTATCGTCGTCGTCCTTTCGAATGTCCTGGCCCTGGGATTAAGCGTCACTTTGATCCGTTTTCGCGAAACTTTGCCCGAAACCCTAGCCTATCTTCCAAATTGGCAATTTCGGATGATTTATCTTTTGTTCGACGAGCCGACTTCGAATGTTCTCAGTCGCCATATAATTGTCCTGGGAGAAATGTGCGCTTTGGAAAATCGTCCTGAATTCGCTCCGCTTATCGCTTGTCGAATATTGATTATTTTTATATTAAACATATACGCGATTTCTTCTTTTATCTCGAGTGTCTGTTTTTCCGGAATTTTTAGGGTTAGTCATTAATAATGCATGAGTTTGTTTTTTCGGACAATAACTTCGATCAAGAATATTGTGTTTCTGCGTTGTTATTGTAATGTGCTCTTTCTGTGGTGCTTTGTGATTCAAAAGGACGTTTCTCATTATGTAATTTCAAATTTTCATATTACGCAAATGCGAATAGTTACGTTGTTCACAAAGTACGATTAAGACGGAGTAAAATTTTAGAAATTGTCAGTTAATATTTGAACATGCTTTTATCAAATTGTTCGTTCTACCACTTCGAAATTAAATATTATGATTCTATGAATTTATAATATATATAATATGAACTAAAATTCTTAGTGTTCCCTATAATATAATGTCAATGAATATTTCCGATATTTTCATAACAAATTTATTCGAGTTTCATACAAATCATTTTCACCCATATAAATATTTATGACCTTTTCAGTTTAAATTCATAAATATTTATTTCAAATACACGTATACGAATGTTTTCAAATTTTTCATACGTGACTCCTATTGAATTTCCCAAAATTTCCGAATTTTAATTAAAATTTTTATCTTTCTATATATACCCAAACAAACATAATCAAATATTGCGAAAAAATCTCCCTTCCACAATACACGTAAATTGCGCTCGCACGCGCAAACTTACACCGAACAAATTCAATATAAGCCGATATTGGATTTCGAAAACCGAATTAATACACGGCAACTACGGACTCTTTTCGCCGACGTCTTATTTTAAAAACTCGGCCGCGCGCTGATTACGCAAGATCGTGAATTTTGCGCGGGAAATTTGCATATTTACCTCTAGAGCCCGGCCCCCGAAGACGATCTATACACGTCCATGAATATCTGGATACTTTTTTCCGAGTTTTCCGCGAAGAAAAAAGTCTCGTCCCTCAGGTAATATGGGTTTTCCTCGGGGGCGAGACCTTCTTTCGGCGGATTTTCTCATCGTCGAATGTGCCATCGTCGATTGAATATCAATGATCGGGCGCGCACCTGAATATAATATTATATTTAAATATGAAAATATAACTGTATATTTGAATAGATGCGGAAGTAGTTTGGATATATATATTTTTTGTGTATTTAAAGTTTTCGGGTGTCGCATCTTTTTGTATGGTAATGGTTCTGTGAATATTGCTTAATGTTTTATTTAAAGGAAATGGGACGAAAGTAATTAATATATTGAGAATCTACGTGCCGTTTCGAAATTCTAATCGTCGACTGAATAGCTGACCGCCGTTAATGGTTGGTCAATATTTGGTTTGGTTCTAATTAATTACTCCCGTTTAAAAATTCGGACGTTAAAAGAACAAAGGTATAAAATAAATTTAATGACGAAATTAGCGCGCGCCATGAATACGCAATTGGTATTTAACATTCACTTCGGATAGTGTTATATTTCATTTCATTCATCAATTTGTCATTGTATCGTTTTTCATTTCTGCGGACGACTGTTGAATTTGTCAAAATAGAATTACGCCATTTATCTTTTTCGCGAATGACCCGTCAATTTGCCCATAAAACATAACGCGAAATTCTTTATTTTTATTCATTCGTATGAACGAACTCTTTTCAGAGCAAACTCAATAATTTTTGATCCCGAATTAAAAAAACTCAAATAAAAACATTTCTTTTCACCAAGTCACGACGAATCAATTGAAAAGAACCCCACTTCATTGTTTCTCAAATTTAATGAGGTTTTCCATTCATTTTCCAGGAAACCCTCGGAACAAATGCGCCTTACAACCAGGCCACAGCCTCATGGACTGGATCCGGCTGGGAAACTCCGGAAAAGACCTCGCCGGAACCGGAGGAAGGTACAGACCAGTCACACCGAGCGAACTGGCCTCCCACAACCAACCAGGTAACCCTCACACGACTTTTATCCAGGTCGAGGACGCCTAGGTAATCTTCCATGTGGAACAATGGGACAGATAAGGCGGCTCTAGAAGTCGTAAATCGAACTCGAGCCCGTATACCGTTTTACGTGCCGTACGTGCTCCACGTTCGGAGATTCGCAATTAGCTCGTAAACGGGGCACGAAATTATCTCGGGTATTACATATGTAATGATATTTGTCGTAACAATATGCCGTGTTGCGTGTCCGTGTGCACAATTAATGTCGGGGCGCGAACGTGCTGCGAAATAAATTTCGCTCTTGCGCGTGTATCGGCCAATTTGGGAACGAGCGCAATTTCCGCGATGCTTTATTGTGATGTGTTAAGGGCCATGTGAAAATTGAGTCTTCTCGGATCGTTATGGTGATCGGTGTATATTGGGGTGCTTTGTATATAATATATATAATGTGATGGGGAGGTTTTTGGGATGAGTGCAAATGAGCGTGTGTTGTCGGTGAGTAAGATTGTTTTGTGTATTAGTGAAAGTTTTTGATTTGTATATTTTTTTTCAAAATTTTATGATTTGATTGAAGTGGGAATGCTCAGTTCGAAAAGTTGTATGAGATATTTTGAGATCGTTATTCGGCACTGTTCATATTATTTTATACAATAATGTCAATGTTATTTAAACGGCATTGAAAAAATAATAAAATTATTTACACGCACATATTATTTGACGTATCAAGTGTTTTTCGTCGATAAAATGTTTATTTTAATTTCAAACGAAATGCAATTGTATTTGAAGGGCGCTCGCCATTTTTTATGACACTTTAACAGTAAAATGCAAAAAAATTGGCTCGGTCGAGCGTACATACATACGTTTCGCATCCATTTTTTCATTTTCATTCCCGCCGACAGTTTACAGCCGCGTTTCACTTTTACGCATCTGTCCGTGTTGAAAGCTTTGACATATGAAAACTCATATTTTTCCCGGTTATCCAATTTTTGTAAAAGGCGCCAGAGGTTTTTCTTCTCACCTCACGCGCAGACGTGTAACATCGTAATCGCATTTCCTCCTTTATAATAATTTTTATCATATTAAACTCACATTTCCTTTCATCTCCCGACCCCGTGGACCGAAAGGAACTACTATCGCGACAATAATTCCTTAATAAAATCGTCTCCATCACATCGATCAAAGCAGCCGGTTGACACGCGAGAATAAAAAGCCCACTCGACACAGCGCGTTCATTACACGCGCGTATACACGAACGGTTTTCAATTAACTCGATCGACGACGACGGAATTTTCCCACGCATTAATATTTTGCGGACGCCGACGGAAAAGTATTCCAATATGGGAGACCTATGGGGGAATTTTCCGATCGCGATCTGGTATTTTCCGAGCCGACGCGCGCACACAATACGCGGGTCACTCGCCGTGAGCGCCTCAAATTGATGAGGAATTCAAAAATTTATACGTTTCTTGTATTTTTTCGGAAAGATGGATGATTTTTTAAACGTTTTTATGCTTGAATGGTTTTTGTGAAATGAAAAAATTGTATTTTGTGGGAAATTATTTTTGCAGTTACGCTTGAATAATTAGGAACGATGGATAATGGTATGATTGTTATAAGAGGAATACCGAATTAAATATTTTTCGTTATTCAGAATTGTAACGATTTCTGGAAACAATCGTTCGTTCGTTCGGTAATTTAATATTTTTGGTCTAATTGGGGCATTTTAGTGCTTGAATATTTCATATTTACAACGGTTGATGAAATTATATTTGATATTAAATTTGCACGATGTTTCAAAAAATCTTTATTTTCGTGAGCAACGTGGAAAATATATTTTCATAGAAATTCTGTTGATTCGATTTATATACAGAAATTATTTAAATATATTTTTTAGAATATAGGTACATTTAATTGATATATGTATGTATTTCATTTAAAACGATAGACTTTATAGGTCAATTTATTTATGATCTTCAATTCTTTCAATATTCAAAAAGGTCAATTTATATAAATTATTTAAAAATATATATACAGTTCTCGACTTACGACAGTTCGCACTTACGACAATTTTTTTTTATTATTTTTCAAAAATCACTTACTAAATCACGAGCCTGTCGTCACTCGTCACCTATGGTCAATGCATTTCGGAAAAAATATCGACTCATTCGAATTATTGTATTAATCTATTATCTGCCAGGTTTTTTTCATTTTTCCTATGTAATACGTGTTCTTACTTATTGAAAAATAAAACTGGTGAAATATTTTTTTTTATATTATTATTATATTAACCATGGCAGGATATAGCTTAAAATGAAAATTTTGGTATAAATTAAATTGATTGATTTTTTTCGTATAGACCCGACTTACGAAAGACATTCAGGAACGTATCTCCGCCGTAAATCGAGAACAACCTCTATACATATCATTGACATCTAATGATACATTTCATTTAAATCGATAGACTAACCTTCAACTCCTCCAATATTCAAAAAGGTCACCCTAAAACAAACAACCAATTCGACACACCATACATCACCGCCGATTAAAAATCGAACTACCCAACCACAAACCCACATCACCAACATCCCCCCCCACCACCCATTTCATTTATTCACACCTTCTTCGCTCCGAGCACACTTTTGAAATATTGAGCACCCCATGCAGCATTCACCTCCCCGTCCGATGGCGTTAATTATCATTTCCACCTCCGCGGCGGAAGAGTCCTCCAGTTCTCTTCCTGCTCTTGTTAACCCAAGTCGCGGGAGCGTCACAATTGCGCCTCACATAATATAATAAAGGAGAGCGCGTCCCGTGCATAATACGATTCGCGCTTCGTCCGTGTCTTATTCGCCAAGGGTGGTGCTGTTCGTTTTGTGCGTTTGTTTTGTATACGAAGCAGGGTTTTGGAGTGAGTACTTTTTTTAATTTGCTCCGCTTCGGCACCCAAGTATTTGCTCCACTTCTTAGCTCACTGCTTAGATTTTTCCACTTTTTAGTTCTTTGCTCCGCTCTGTGCTCCAGTTAAAGTTTTTAAATAAAAATTATATTCATTGATTTTATTTGAAATACCTATAAATTCATATAAAAAAAATGAAAATAACGTGTTTATGCCAGAGCCGTAGCAATTTTTTTAGCGCTCTTGCCAAATACTTAATCTGGCACCCCTCTATTTTTTTTTTAAATAGATCGAAAATTTTTATTTTTTATTTAATTTATTGATATACATATTGTATAATAATTGAACAAACAAAGTAAATTCACAAAAAACTAAAAAAAATAATTTTTTTTTGTATTATAAATGTACGGCGGTGGCGTCATGATCATTTGCCACTAATTTTTTCTTAGGGCTTTATTTTGTCTTTATTCCCCGAGTTATTAATAAATGTAATGTTTATATTGTGTCTATCGTTGTAAAAAAGTTTTACTTCACGTTTCGAGCATTAATCAAATCTTGGAGCTCCTTGCCAAATGTGCCTTTGCCAGTACCTTCTTACGGTTCTGCATTTACAACATTTTTATACAATTGTAGACAAAAAATAGAATTATATACATTATTCATTGATTTTATTAAATAAAATGGCAGATAATGTAAGTAATGTGTAAATATAGTGTAAGTTGTAAAGCAAATGGTCAAATATTAAATTTAAAAAACATATCTATCGGAGCACTGAAGCACTAAAAATTTCTTGCTCCGGGCAAAAACCCGGTACTCAGTCTGCTCCGTGCTCCTGATCCTACTCCGCTCCAAAGCCCTGGTTCAAAGGGCTCGGGTGTATGTGTGTTGTTTCGACGAGGGCTTTTTGGGCGAAATTAAAAGTGTAATTCCCATTGGAACGTCGCAAATTGAAATTGGAGTCGCTTTTTCTTTTGTAGGCGTGCGGAATTTGATTCGTTATTTTAAACTTGTGTAATGTAATTTTTGAATTTTGGCGCGTAATTGGGACGGGGTTGTCGTTATTAATTTTGTTTTGTGAGGGGTTTTTGATGTTTTTTTTGTGTGAGTGGAAATTTAATATTGTAGATAAGATTTAGATTTTTTGCGTTTGAGATTTTAATATTAAAAGAAGGATGAAATTTTGTAAAGCTTGAAACTTTGATGTCCTAATTTATTATTATATATTACAGTTCGATAAAAAATACGTCAATTATTCGTAAAACTTTTAGCGAAATTTGGTGCGCACTTTAATATCGTTACTTAAATTTACATTTGTCCGTCACAGTGTAATCGAGCTGTATAATTTTATTTTTTTTCATAATTGGCCTTCCCATGTTTTTTTATAATTGCATCAATATTTCAGTAGAGTGATGAAAATTTTATTTTTAAAATTCAACTTTAGAATACATTTTTCATAAATTGATTATACAAATACTCTTATCTTAGATTGATCGGTTTTAAACACACTTCATCTTAAATAATTCCATTATATTTTCTCGAAATAGACCACAAATTTTCTCCAATTTATATTCCTTTCTAACGAAATTCCATTTAAATTTTTCAGATAACGCATGGATAGCAATAAGAGGCAAAGTGTACAACATAGTTGCATATCTGGAGTACCATCCCGGAGGTAAGATTTAGAATCGATTTCTATCGTTTATTCATTGAATTCCCGATAAACACTCTCGCTTCGTTCCTTGAACGTTACCAAATTAATAATTTCCCCTCGAATTAATAATAATCCAAAGCGAAGCAACCTCTATGCTGCTTCATTCGCCGTATTAATTTATTCCGCAAACTGTCCCTTTAAGCCGTTCGTCGGCCGCGTAATTCTCCATGACGTGGAAATTACGCTCCACCAGCCCTTAATTTTTGTCCTCGTACAAGAGACTTCGATATTAATAGAATTTTCTACCGCTTTCAGGTCCCGATGAGCTGATGAGGGGCGCCGGCAAGGATGCCACCCAACTTTTCGACCAAGTACACGCTTGGGTCAATTACGAGTCCCTCCTGTCTAAATGTCTCATAGGGCCGCTGAAACAGTCGCAAATGTCCGAGGAAGAGTTTAAAAAGTTGTTCGGAAGTAGTCAAGATAGTCCCAAGGGGCCAGACCGGGTGAAATCTGAACTATTGAGGAAATCTATGGAGAACCTGAAGAACTCTAATCAAACCACCGAAGGAGCCAATTTGAATTCGGTCTCGGATGGCGATTTCAGTGCAAACAAAAGCTCGAGTGAGAGCAGCTTGAACGTCAATGAATCAAAAGCTAGCAATAGAACTTCGTTCAGCAATAGTTCAGTGCAAAAAGCTTCGGGCGTTAGCATTATCGTGAGTGACGAAGATTCTAAGAGGACTCCTTCTGAGTCGTCTCTAGCTTCGAAATTCAAATATCCCACACTCACTCTTACCAAAGCGGATTCTATGGAAACCGATGAGCCATCAGAGGCAATGATCGATGGACAGAAAAAAAATCAAGCAGCGAAGATACTAGTGCCCAAATTCGATTGGATCCAAAAATCCGACACCGTTTCGTTGATATTTTACACCAAAACATTATGCAATCCGCAATGCAGCGCTTTGCTGTCGTCATCAAAGACGGATATTGCTGTGAAGATCGTGTACGATTTTCACAGTTTTTCTTTTGATATAACCGTCGAAGAACCTGTGGAATGGCCGTGCACGATATCGTTAAACCACGAGACCGGAAAGGTGGAGATAAATCTTCGAAAGGAATTGCCGAAAATATGGAAAAGTTACGGAGTTACGAACAAAACCGACGTCACCGAATTTTCCATCAATATTGGCGAGAATGATGTGTCGTGCAGGGTCGTCGATAAGTGGGATATCAATCACAACACTAGCATGATAGTTTTGAAATGTGCCAACGATGAATATATCACTTTTCCTATTGGTTATCACTCTAGAGTTTTCTGCAATATTGAAGGTGACATATTAATGTTGATTTTTTTCACTTATGATTTATGAGATTTTTCTCAAAAGATTTCAACGATTTTTTCTCTAAAGAAGTACAGTATTTGTACATAAATATAACTCATTTATGAATTGTGTTCACTTTTTGTAATAATATGGAAATCGTTGAAATATTTTAATGAATCATCAAATATGCGATTGATAATTTGGAATGTTATCAAGTAATGTCGAAATTGTTATTATGCATAATATAAGTAACTATTTGTTTTTTAGAATCTGTATCGAGGTCATATACACCAATTCCACCTTATCTTGTGCCTGAATTCAAAGTAGAAAGTTCATCTCCAAATCATATTTGTTTTATGGTGAAAAAATATGATAAAGGTATTGTGAGCACATGGTTAACTTCAAGAAGTAATGGAGATGATGTGACAATTACCCGACCATTAGGAAGTTTTTCTACAAAACTTGTAAAATAATTTAAATTTTTATATCAAAATTGAAATTCATTAGTGTTTAATATTTTCTCAATATTTTTTCAGCTACAAGATGTATCGCAAATGTGTTTTATAGCAGCCGGTACAGGATTAACACCAATGATAAATTTATTGCAGTTTTCTTTGCAACGTAGAAACCCACGATGGTATAAAGATTTTATTTTTAACCATCCTATCATCTTATTGTATATGAAAGTTTTTCAACAAATTTTTTCATATTTTTCATAGTACAAGATTGGATTTGCTGTTTTTCAATCGATCTGAAAAAGACATTTTGTGGCATGACCAATTATGTATGTTAGCAACAAAAGATGACAGGTATCAAAAAACATAATTAAATATTTGCATTTGTATTTTAAGCAAATTCATTACAATACATAAAACTTTCAGATTCCATTTGACAAATGTTTTATCGGATTCCACTATTTCATGGAATGGTCATAAAGGCCATATAAATCAATCCGTCCTTAAAAATCATTTTGGAAGAATACTAATAGAAGAGACAGAAGCACCAGCCAGTAGTTTTGAAGAGTGCAAAAGTCCTTCGAGCAAAATGATAAAAGACCAATATTTTACAGAAAATCGAAAAATATGTATATGTGTTTGCGGACCATCTCTATTTACTCAATTGACAAAAACATTGTTGAATGGATTAGGATGTTCTGATGATAGATTGTATTGTTTTATCGGATAAATCGATCACTTTTTTGTTCTATAGAGTGAGATATTCCTATAAATTAATGTATAAGTAAAAACACAACACAATATTTTAATATTTTCAATTTAAAAAATTTCGAGAAAATCTATATTCGGATCACATTAGATGCTTATATGTAAACTTTAAATGTATCAGTATATTTTACTTAATGTAAATTTTTTGTCACAATTGTAAATTAAGTGTTTTATATAAATATTTGACGTTGTACTTCGATATAATATATTGATAAATAAATACAGGTCAGCCCAATTACAGCATGAAAGAGTTATTTGGCAAAATAATCTATTGTACTAACATATCTTATACCATTGTGTTTATTTAGATCAAATTATTATTCATTTTCCATTGTGGTTTTATTTTATTGATTTTTTACTGAATATTTGTAATTTAACTTTTTTAGATTGCATAGGAGTCTCTCATAACGTATAATTGAATTTTCACTAATGTATAATGAGAACAAAGTTGTGAACAAATAGTTTAAATGAATTTTTCATAATATTATATTTATTATTTGAAAATATTGTTCTAGAATATAAAATATTTTTCCAAACGGGTGTATATAAAATGATATAGATTCATAAATGAATATATATGTAGATTTGCAAGCAATATTTTAAAATTTTGGTGTTTAAAAATTATTTAGTTGATATGCAAATATAATACAAAAAAAGTTATAGAACCTCACATGTAAATGTTCTATGCACTTATTTTCCCAGTATTTTTCGCAATGTCAATCGATAATGCTACTTTAATATATTATGCTACATAGGCATCTACCAAATATTCCATACTTGACTGTTATACAAATCTGATATTATTTTTAGGTGTATTACTACATGATGGTGGTTAAATGAATTCTTAGAAAATATTTGAAGAATATACAATCAATTATTTTGCGCATTTATAATTGTATTATGTGTATATTTATGATGTTTAAATTAATTACTGGTTAAAAGATTTAAAAAAGTTCATATCTTTATTATCATGTTAAAGTTTGTATGAGTTGAAATTTGTATTGTTCTATGATAAAAACTATACTTTCAACTGTTAAAAATTCATATTTACTTACTTTAAATTAAAATATTTCTTTCCAAATTTATATTACGAGATTGTGTAAAGGTGCCTTAAGTTGTAATAATTTTATTGTAAATATGCTTCTTTGATTGATTGTAGCTTAAATGTAAATTATATTTATATTTAATAAATTGATTTTGTTTTTATTTGACAGTGATTTATTTATCTCCAGTTTCCAAAACATAATAAGTACTTAATGTTTAAAAAAATACTTGAAATATACTTTGAATATAATAAATATAACATGACAGCTTAAAAATTTGCATAATGTATGGCATAAAAAAAGCAGAATATAAATAGGTCAACTGGAATAATATACAAATTTCAGGATAAGTAACAATTTTTATGTATAAAAAAAACTTTGTATGTGATTCAAAAATACACAATTTAAGTTTTTTTATTATTTCGTACACATTTAATGAATATTATTCTGCTAAAAATGAAAAATTGAAAAACCACAAACATTTTTTCGAAGTACGCGAAACGATTTATTTAGACCGTTTCATTTTTTCCCGGAGACTAGATAGCTCAGCGCCTCTCAACTTTTTTTCAGATCACCGACGTCGTCGTCTTTGCACGCTACATCGTATTCGAATTTTATATTTCAAACGAGAAATACGCATCCAAAATTCAACCGATCCCAATCAAAAACCAACCCAAACCCAATCAACAAAAGCCCCCATCACAAAAACACCACCCATTTTTCCTACGGCCCCTAGATTTCAAAGCAGCGCGATAATCAATCTCGGCCGGGAAAGATTGCCACTGCAGAAAAAATACAACCAAAACAAAAAAGGCAGTGTGCGGTGGCAACACCTTTCAGAACTGTCTTTGTGGTACAAGCCCGGGGCTCGGCCCTGAAATGACGGTAGGCTCTATGCAGGCCGCGCCCCCGCGGGCTACGCCCCCCGTGACGGCTGCGCCCCCAGCCCTTCAACTGCATCTGCCGCCCCCCCATCGTCTGCCCCCGCCGCCTCCGCAGGTGCCTCCCGCGCCGCCACAACCCCAGCCTTCGTCCACCGGAGGCGGGGGCGGAGGCTCCGGGGGCAACGCCTTCTCCAGATGGACCCCCAACTTGGCCGATACGCGTAAGAGCGCCTTTTTGCCCTATCGACCGCCGCATTGCACTGTGCTCACCAACTTACAAAGAGGTACTTTTGTTTCATGTCCTTTGTTATTTTTGTATAGTAATTTTTCGATTTTGTTACAAAATTATAATATGTTCAGGTAATACTCAGGCCAAAACGCCCGAATTGCAAGAACCGGATGCTAGTTTTCACAATAGAGCAGGGCGGGGTGAGATCACCGAAGATGAAATAAGGTTGGAAAAGAATATCGATATATTAGATGAAAACGGATTGACTGGGTTGCATTGGGCAGCTTCTTATGGTCAAGTGGCTGCGACTACTAATTTGTTGAGGTTCATAGATTCTTTTGTTCTGATATGACTTTGAGAATTCGTTGTTCACTCTGTCGTTTTTCAATTCTTAGATGTGGAGCGTCTGTCAATTGCGTCGGTCTAGAAGGTGAAACGGCTCTTCTTTTAGCAGCGGCCGGCGGTCATCATGATGTGTTAAGAATTTTATTAAGAGAAGGGGCAGATGTTAATCACCAAGATAATGTAAGGATCGGGAATTTAATATGGCGAACGTCTCGTTTTGTTCTTACAAAAACGATATCTTTCAGGGAGGAAATACTGCTTTGATGTATGCAGCAGGTGGAGATTATCCTTATTCGTGCTATGAATTGCTTCTCAAGGGAGCGGATCTAACTCTTACCAATGAATGTGATCAAGATGCATATGGTATAGCAACAACTAATGGAAGTAAAATGGGTACATAAATTATGTTTCTTTATATTTTAGTTGTTCAATTTATGTTGAATTATAAAAATTTTTTACACAAATATTTATTTTATACGTTTCACGTTTATTATGTTTGACGATTGAATTGTACAATTTCAGCCCAACTTGTCATCGAGAACTTTTTAGTCGCCAGTCTTCTGAAGATGTGAAAACTTCATTGATTTGGGAGCAATTTATTTTATGGTCGTTATTAAATGTGCTTTTTTTAATATTCGATGATATGATAATTTTTTATTGGGACCTGTTGCAGTTTATTGTCCAATTAATACAGGATTCATATATAAATCTATAATTAATTATATATACATATATGAAGTAACATTCTGACTGAAAGAATATCATCTTTCAAACTAAATTATTAAAAAATCGTGAATATATTTATAGTGAATTCATTGGAATTTCTATTTTAGTATGATGTTTTCTAATACAAAACCATGTATTGTATTTTGTCACCAATCTGATATATTTTAATTATTCTGGTTTATTATATTATAAATTTTTGATTGAAAATTTATACCAATTACCATAATATTTTAATGATTCTCATTATGTTTACTTTTTAAAAACAAATTTTGTTTAAAATAGTCATAAGCTAAGTCAAACTATTATGAAAAGTATAAAGTCACCTCGCAGGTTAATTATATTAGTTAATTATATTTGTGTTACGGTTATAAGGAAATAGAAAGAATTGTAAGTGTTATTGAAATAATTTCTGGAAATTTAACTTAACAGTTTATAAGAATACTATGCTGCCTCAAACATAGATATACTTATACATTTGTACATGTGTTTTCAATGCACTTACACAATTGTGGTTTCACACAAATGTTTGTATGTGTATTTTATTTTTCGAAACACTAACCATCATAGAATAAATAATTATATTAATTATTAAAATTAACAGTTATTATTTCAGTAAAATATTTTTTCTCTTGCTAAAAAATCTTACACTAGTAAATTTACTTGTTCAAATAGTCTTTAAGAATTATCCTTGTCAATTTGATGAAAAATTAACAAATTGAACCGAATTAAAGTATGGGTAGAACGGAACGCAAATATAGTTTTTTACACCTAAGATTAGTTCGACTTAATGATAATTATTTTTGAACATATTGAATATCTTGCTTTATATGCAACCAAGTCACCGCATTTTATTTTTCATGTTATTTGTATAGTGTATCTAAACTTTTAATGCGAAATTTCCTCTTTAGCACAAAATCATTTAAAATTTCATGGTACTTTATATAAATAATTATTTTGCTTTGTGAATTAGCAGTTTTCTCCATTCTCATATTTATGATGTTAGGTATTGAATTATCAAACTTTCCATGTTTATTATAATTTACCTTTATATAATGATAGGTTTAGTTCTCTTGTACTCATTTAGACTTTTTTTCAGCATTCCTTATTTTTAAATGATTAATTTTACTTTTTTGCTTAAAATAATTTACTCTTAGAAATCTGATTGTGTTAAATAAAATAAAAAAAATCTCTGACTTGAGTTGTACATAGGCATAATCAAAACTGATTATTTTTGTTTTTAAATTAAATACTATTGTGATTTATTTGACTCCGGTGTTTGATTAACAACTGGATTTTTAATTTGTTAATATGGTATGTTTACTTTTAACTTTATGATTAGATTACTTTAAGTTATCTATGGCAGTTAATGTTAATCAAGTCATATTTCTAAGTCTAAAATATATATGTATGTATGTATACAGTGCCAAATAACCAGACCAATATTGCATTCTACTCAAAGTTCAAGGTTTATATGGTATATTTAATATTAATTTTATAGTCACAATTGTCTGTTTTTATATTGTCTTTGTTTGATTCATTTAATTAGGATATTCGTGACAGGAATTGTATTGTCCATTATGTAAATTAAACTAACAGCTTACAAAGCTTAGTGACCGATGATTTAAAGATGATTGAAAATTTGTATATGTAAGTTTAAGAAAAATTAAGAATAAACAGAGCTTTTAAGGCATGTCGCCAACTTATATTATCCTATTATTGCCAAATATAGAAAATATTTTTATTACTACATATTTACATACACTCTTCTGTTTTCGACTCCACTGGTGGTGCTGGCCGAGATAATAGTTTATTGATATGTTCTAATTTAGACTTATTTGAAAAAATAAAATTTATTACTTAATTTATATATATTCTATATGTATTATACAATATATATACATAGTATATGTTCACTTACAAATTTCCATATCCTTTTACAATTAAGCATTATTATTTCAGCATGCGATTATGTATGTTGCAGGCTGGTGACAATATTCAAATTAATATTGCTTATCCATGGTGAATCTGTTTAATGGGCATCTTCTGTCAATATTTTGAAATCTCCATTAACAAGACTATTTAAATTTAATGAGAGTGCTAGATTTCGTTTTTATTATACATGGCGTAAAATATATTTTTTTTATTTTTCAAATGATTATTTTTTTATAAGCACTTGCATTCTAAGTTTACAAAATTTCGTCGACGTTATCTTTTGGCGTCTGAAAAATAATAAAATTATGAAGTAGAATATGAAAAGACTGTTTTCACGAAAGGTATGATTGTAAAATTGAAAGTTCATAGAGAAAATTTCAGTTCGTTTTAATGTAAACATATTAAGAGATTAGTATGGAAATATTTTCTAGAAAATGTGGAAGACTTTTATCAATTTTATACTTACTTAAAAAAGTCAATGCTTGAATTGTGGTAAAGATTTAGAAAACGCCCAGGAATTTTGCAAACGTGTATTACAACGAGATTATTATTGTTTAAATTAAATTTGAAAATTAGTAATATCATCGGAAAATTACGAATTTAATGATAATAATTTATGAATATATAAATTTGATGTTTATTGATAAATGTGTCTATTACGATAGGTGTTTATAATATTTGTTCAGTTTTCGTTTGCTTCTCCATTCTATGCATCCTACCTATTATATTTTTCGTTGATTAGAAGTTGTTGGAGAAAGTTAATTATAGATGATGGCTATAAATGACATGTGATATGGCGATATTTATACAGTTTCGATGAATATTGTTTAGTAATTGCTTCTATTTAAATGCTTTCTCATTTATATTATACGTTTTGTTATCATACTTTTTTGTGTTTTAACAAAACAATTTTAAATCCGTATATATTTATTGAATGTTAATATATGTCATCAACTTAAGTGTGTTGATGTTGTGGAAATTTTATCAAAATGTGTTTTATGCAAATAAAATAATAATGATTCTACTGAATTTTTTTATAATTTTAATTTTAGTTTAAAATTAAAATTTTTTTTTTCAACAATTCGATTTTAAATGCTATATTATTTTTTAAGAAGATACACATTTTCATTGTGCGTTTTCTAATCAATTGCATTTTATTTTATGAATAATTTCAATTCCAACATTTTGAAAACACAATGTGATTTTCAACAAGCATGTGAGTAATCAGAGTTATTTTATTAGCATAAAATGCTTATAAACAATTAATAAAAATATATTCACTAACCTGTTTTTAGGTGCATACTTTTTTAATGATAAATAACATAAAATATTTGGGATTTGATAATGCGTTAAAAATATTAACAATGTTGATGTTTTATGTGTCACAAGGATAAATAAAAATGGATGTAACATTATCAGTGTAACCTATGCAACATTTGAATGTACCACAACTTTTCAGGTGTAATTCAACTGAATAAAGTGTTGAAATAAAATTAATCAATTTTTTTCATTCACCAAAACTCAATTTTCACGCAGAATTGAATCGAACTGTATAGCTATAAATATGCATATTACTCGTATCGGCGCGAATTGTTGGCTCGCAACTGTATGCAATAAATTGCAATACGGAACAGTGACAGATAGCTCCCATGAATATTTCAATGTGGAACAATGGACAGATATCTCCAAATGAACAAAACGTGTTGAATTTAAGTGATACCTGGAATTGAAATATAGCTATGACATTTTCCATATATGTACTGAGGATTTAATTTATAATTATTTTTCATCACATATAAGTATTTGGTGAATAACAAATACACCAAAAACTCTACATAGTTATTAAATAAAAGATTCAAGAAAAATAACTGATTATTCTTTGCGCTGTTTTTTTTTCACTTTGACATGGAGTAAAATTAAAATGTATTAGGTCACAATGGTAAAATCCAGATGAAGCCAGTATTCAATTACTACAGTTATAAAATGAGAATTTTTTTACGATTTCACATGGCTGAATTTTGTCACATTGCACATTTTTTATAAAGTATCATTCATATATACTGATAAACCTATCTCAAATTTTTATATGGTCACCATACATTTTTTTATAGGGTAGTCTCTGAAAGTATTTCCCGCGTAAAAAAAGACACGTAGCACATAACATCTGAAAGTGAAAATTATTACAGCCCGAAAATTGCATTTCGAAAAATAAATAATATTTCATGGTCGATTAACGTTTCACAAAAACCAAAGGGCGTTATGTGTCGCTTTTTTCATCCGATAAGATTCGCACTATGGCCGACATAAATAACGCGGCAGATTAACTTTTAACGAGGCCGTTTTTCGGCGCCGCACTTCTTCCTCGCACACAAGAACTTCGGCCCGAAACTATTTTATTTATTCGGCTGTAAAGCGATGGCGCGGGAGAAAATAAAAACATTTTTATACATTATGTATATGAGGGAGGTTATGTTGGGCGACCATGGCCGTGTCTCGCGGCGCGTGGGCGGGAAGAATTCCCGTGAAATATGAAGCGCTGGTCACCCTTTCCGAGGCAATTTAACTTTCGGGCGCTTATATATTTATTCGCGCGCTCGAGGAGGCTTTTATTGTTTAGGCTTGTCAATATATTATATAAAAAAGAAAACAGATGTTTGTTCGATCGGAATACGAGCGTATAGTTTTTCAAACTTTTTATTAGCTTGTTTATTATTATTCGGGTTTGAATCACTCTATAGTCATTATAGAAGGTGAACATATGTCCCGTTTTGGTCAGAACAGTTATTTTTTTTTTCGTGTTTTATTTATCCTTTTATGATTTTTGAAAATTGCATTTTAATATTTTTAAAATTTTGATAATTCGAATCAATGTTTGAAACGTTAAAAAATTTGATGAATTATTTAATAGATACTTAGAAAACGAAAGAGTTTAATTTTTATTTACATTCAAGTCGATTAATTCTATACCGACAATTTTTTTTTCTTTAAAATTATATTATATTTAATGTGAAGTCAGACGATGTTAACGAAATTAAAGACGATGTTAACGAAATTAAGTTCAGTCATATAATATTATGTAGTTTAATATTTATTTATAATAGTTAGTTTATTTTATAGATTAGAATAAAATTTATATATGAAAAAAAAACAACATAAATTTTTAATAATAGTATAAAAGATAATAAATTCGAGGTCAGTAAAATTTGTCATCGGTACATAATTGGCTATTCATTTCCTTTATTTATGCAATAAAAGGGACAGTTTCTTGGAATTATTAATTTTATGGGCGTAAAAATAAAATATAACACAGTTCACTTTTTCAACACAATGAAAAAACAAAATCATCGAAATACAATTCGAATCACATCTTTCACTCACATTAACCAAAAATTTCAACCAAATAAAAAAAAAACTAAAACCCAACCACCTAAACCGATCGAAATTTTCAAAAAAACTTTCCGAGACCACTCACGAAAAAATATATAACATTTTTTTTCAGTTTAGAGAACGCCTATCGGCATTAACCCGGATAGCAGACGAGGCGTGATGATACGTATGAATAATTTTCACCAAGGGGTATGAGCCGTCGGGGGAACGGCAAAATAGCAAAACGGCATAGTGATGATGTAGTGTCCCCCTATTAGAGATGTGCCGGTAATTTTTACGTTGCCCGCACAGCGGAGAGAAACGAAGTGTCTTCCTTCTTCGGGAGTCATTATTCAGCCGGGAGGAAGACCCACTCGAGAAAAATTGCCAGATAAAAGCCGGAACTTATTATTATTATTATTTTGCCACCTAGAAATTCTGCGTTGGGGAAAAAGTCGCTTTCGCATTCGAATTTTGCGCAGTGATGAGTTTGCTGTTTTTTTTTTAAACGATTTGAGGTGCGTGTGGATGGGTGGTAATTATATTTGGTTTTTGTTGAAGGTAATTAGATTAAAGTTACGAATTTTATCATGGGTAAATATTGTATTGATTTATATTACAGTTTAACGAGTGAAATTATTATAAGATATACGTAATTAGTTTGATAAAAAAATATTTTTTAATTTACACTCTTCGAAGTTTCTTTTCTTATTCAGTACTAAAAAAGGTTCAAAATATAACGATATTGACTCCACATGATGACAATATGCTTAATATAAAAAATATATCGAATAAAAAAGGTTCGACCACATATTTAATTTAAATACGCATTAAAGATTCAATTATTTCGAAAATAAACGATTTTCAGACGTGTCTCGGATCATTGGCGATCCTAAAACTTCGAAAACGGATTGGGACGTGGATCACGTTCTTCGGATCCGTTTGAATAATTAATTTGGCGCCAAAGTAAAATATATCGTCCGCCTGATTTTGCCGCAGAGACTTTGAACACCATTTCGCCTTTCGGATCACGTAAAGCCGATACAAACTAAACACTAGGCGTTATCGAACGCCTCGGATAATTCCGCGAATTTCAAAATTGCGAAAGAGGATTACGCAATTATTTATCGACCGCCGAAAAAGAACGGGAATTTCGCTTAAATACAATTATGAGCTTTCGTGCGGATTCGAGTGTTTATTGGCGTTAAGCAGTCGAAGCTAACAAACAACTCGCTTCCAAGATAAACAAAGTACGCATTCTGTTACACAAATATCCATGGAACTCCCTAGGGATCGTTTAAATCGGTTGTTCTCAAATGCGGCCTAGCCGTGGCTAGCACCGAGGGATTCCAACGAGAAAATTTATGTTCAAACTCCTCAGTGCATACAATTCGATAAACCAAATCAGATTTATTAAATGATGTTTGGTAATTATATAAATTTCGTTCTTCGGAATATACTTTTATATCAATCCTTTTATGTTGATAATTCCGGAAAAGATTATTTATACCGATACAGGAACATTTCCATAAAGTCGTCTCTTTCCATTCGTTTGCAAATCGGCGTACCAGCATCGCAGTTCGAAAAGCGACCCTGAAAGATTACAAGAGATTAGCTTTTACTCTTATTTAATCAAACCGAGAGGTTTTCCGGCCCGACAAATAAATTACAGTCCATTACTGTCTTTTTTCTACGGCCATCTAGGTGTTCGCAAAAAAATATGGAAGAAGGAAAAGGGACGAATTTGCGGTAATTGCGTTGCGGACGCCTCACGTTTGATTCCCGACTAGAATTAGTGTGATTTATAAGACAAAATTCGTATCCCGTTCAGCTAAAAACCCCCCAGGACACGGACGGGTCAAATTGACCCACTTAAACCGCTCAATTGTTCACTAATCACTGTGGTCGGGTTTCTATAGAATTTACTGTATGCAAAAAGTCGCATTATGAATGTGTCGTTTAAAATAATCCATTTAAGTGTGTATTTTTTTATTCTGAGTCGCAAAAAACAGATTGACTGATTTTTTTTGACTCTGAAAAAGAAAGTGATACAGTCTTTTCTGATAATCTGTTCAGATTCGAGTATAACATTTTTCATTTTTCAGTTGCAATATTAAGTCATGGAGTTGGAGAATCAATAAAACTGAATTCGCGAACTGATAATTCAATTCGAAGTAAATATTATTAATACAGAGATTCATCATAAAAAACTTTACGATTCGATTTCAACAAAATTTGTCGAATTCAATCATAACTTGTGCGATTTCAAAAAGTTTATATTAGCGCGAAATTACAAAGCCACTCTTCGCCATGCGTACGTATTATTATAAATGCTTTTTGTATTTTATATCGCTTATATCGGTAACCATCTCATTTTGGCCGGATCAGTTTTGTTTTCTTTTTAATGATTTGCGTAATTTTCGTAAAATTGTTTGATTTGTCCCATTTTGACCCGTCCACAAAGAACAGTAGAAAAACGATATTTTTGTGTTTTTTTTTTCATCTACTTGTGTCTAATAAATCCCTTATAAACAAATCGAGAAATTAAAAAAAGACATAGAATAATTATTTCACCGTTTTCGATGCACTTATTGTTAGTACAAATATTCGTTTACTAATAATTAATATAATATTACATCACTAAATAGTAAAATGATGTATAAATTTATTCACAATATATATGAAATTTTTTTCGGAAAGATAAAAAAGACTAACACTGCTATTGCACCATGTGATAACGTTTATTAAAAAAAAAAATGTTATTTCATCATAATTTATGGTGCAATAGCAGTATTTAGTTTAGTTGTTCGTGATCTTTTCGAAGAGTTGTTTATGTCGAAAATAAATTGTTTCACCATTTTACTATTTAATGGTGTAATATTAATTATTTACAATTTTTGTACGTGTGGAGTGTTCAGTGCATCAGGATAATTTAGAGAAAAAGTGTCAAGTGAATCAACATAATTTAGAAGAAGTAGGTATTTAGTGCATCAGGTAGGCCAGAAGTCGCTTCGTCGACATTGAAAGTCCTACAGCTGAAATGAAAATTCTCGATTGATAGCATGGCAATTAATTCGAGTGTATCAAGGTTCGTGACATAATTATTTTTAAATTTTTTTGTATTTTTCCAATTTTACGAACGTGTTTATGTTATTATTCGATACCTTTTTAATTTTTTGATATACTTTTTTAACGTCTTTTAATCACGTCAAAATCTGTGAAATATGGTAATATATTATATATATGTAAATATAATGTAATATGTAATAGCGTATATACGTCAAATTGAGAGACTCGTTCCTAGTATTACCCAAGTCTCAATTCCCTCGGTTCATGCTCTTGTTTGAATTAGCGGTAATTTGCTCCCTTGCGGTATACAACTCGCAAACTATTTTAGCTCAATTTTATCTAGCCAAAACATATCCCGAAGGAGCTGGGAATATATTATTTTATATTATTTCTTGTGTGCGCGAGCGGGAGAAAAATGTCGTAGAAGGTATCCGGAAATGGATTTAATTGCTGCGTGCAGAAATTTTTCTTTCATCTTTGCTCTCGTATCTTGTCGTGGCTATTTTGTGTGTGATGTATATACGTTTTCGGACATTTTCTGGGATAAAAGGATCAAAGAGATTTGTCTAGTCTCTGATAGGCGTGCGGTGATGAAAAGAACGAAGCTTTCGCGAAGCATATGATTGATGACATACATCGCTCTAAATTTGGCCACAAATAATATAATATTCACAAAGCCAATAACACAATACCATTTCTTTGTACAAAATAAGTACTTTATATCCTATAAAATACATTTCTCATATATTACATTTGAAATTTTCTCGTATAACACTGATGTATAATAACTCATAATATTTAATCTTTCAACTACACATATCATCGCTTATTTTTTCAGATTTTTCATAAATTAGACACTTTTTCATATGAAAAACCCTTATTTTTACTTTATTTTATTTTTTTGTGAACGCCCAAGTAATTTCATGATGGATGATGCTGTCATACGGCGAACCTGTACGAGCTTAATGGGGTCAGCGTAATATGAGATTTTCCCCATACGCGAAATACATGTCTTTGTATTCATATGCGTATGTTATTTTTTGTATTTAAAAAAAAAAAAATACGCAACCCTTCGAAGCTTTTCGCACTTGCGGCCTTCCACCGATGCGTAAAATTTGGGATTCGACGTTATAAAAGCTCGTATTACTTAAGATATTCTTATGGGACACGTACGGAGCGTAAAAGACTTCACGTATATGCACGTAAAAATTTTTTTACCAGATATAGTGAGCACGTAACTTTCATCTTAGTTCATACAGTGGTAATTTATCCGGAGGTTTCGTCTCTCGATGTCATTTATTTGGTGCGAGGAAACGTATGTGCGGTTGAGGGCGATGGTGTGTGGTCATTGCGGAAGGTTCAATTCCAGACGGAGTAGTTAGTTTCCTGTTCTGGGTTGCATATCCTGTGCTATTTCATAGTACGTCCTGGGATGTTGGTTGCAGCAGCCCACATGTCGATTGTTCTAATGATATCCCATAAATTGAGTTTCCGCTCTAAGAAATTGTCCAGACTGATGCTATAGGGTAATTCGAGAAAATTATAGTAATTTGTGAAAATTTTCATTTAAGTTTTAAGTGTTTCGTATTACTGAATCATATTTTTGAAGTTGTATTTAAATTTTATGTCAATTATATTATTTGAAGAAAATATGAAATTTTATATACGAAAAATAGTAAATCTCTATGAATTTTCGAGAAACATTATGTTATCATTTATCATTCTGTTTACTCGACATTGAAAATTTTATTATATTCTTCATTTTGAGTATGATAAACATTTAATTTCAATTTCGCATATTCGCTAATTTTCGAATTATGCGCAAACATCAAAAGATGACTCTGCTCAGTAGTATTATAGATTCTATTAAAGAATTCAACGGTTTGAGAATCGTTTAAAAAGATCGCAACTGAAAGAGAATTTCAAGCACAACGAATTCATAAAAGGATTCGGTAACAAATTCAACGAAATGAAAATTAATAATAAAACAGCACAAAGGAACATTCCATAAAATTTTAGTACAACCTGCATTTTCCCGTCTGTGCAATTACACTGGCAACGTGCACCATTGGGAAACACGATTATCGAGAGACAACCATTAAACGAATAAACCGATATGAGTTTATCAGAATGGAAGCACCAAATTTGTTAAATTAATTCACGCACACGACCAGCCCGAAACGAATTGAAATAATTAACCTTTTGACCCTTTGACTGCGCGCTCTCAAAACGGTCCCAATAGGGACACAGAAAAAGGGAGGGGTTGAAACGCGATAAAATGTCACTCTATGCAAATTGTTTGTGCAAAATATTTTTTGTTCATATTTCGTGTTGTGAGGTCGTGTGAGCTTTTTCGTTTTTGAATGTACCCGGTGGAGGGTGAAATTGTCGCAGAATTACAACTCGTCTCTGTGTAACATTTGCATGATCATATGTATAAATTGTCAATATATAATATGATACGAATTTTAGTTTTTTTTTTTTATATTATATTTCATTTCGGAGTACTTTCGTTTCGTGTTTCGATTTCGGGTATCGATATAAAACATTGTAATGCTTGCTTTTTAAACGGGGATTTTCCTCTTCAACAAAACCGAGTCGTGACTCGAGAAAGCGCCGGAATATAAAAATAAAATAAAAAATGAATGTTGGTAGAAAAAAAAAGTATGAAAACGCTCCAACTCGTTTGCTTGTCCCACGTACTGAACTTATAATAAATAACGCCGTTAGGGGAAACAAATTACGAGCGGCTTTTTCTTGGGGAGACGGCTGGTGTCGTACTTCACGTAATAAAATTGTATTTATATGATAATATAAGAATAATGCTAAACATATTTGTATACGTAAAAGTGTACGAGCAATATTCCTTAATTAAATACACGGAATTATTCCCGTACCATAAAAGTAAACTAGAAACCAAATAGAAACCAGAAACGTTTGGATTTTCATAATTTCACATTCAATTTAATTTTCATTATTAAAACTGAGGATTATGCTTTCCCTAAAATCACACACTTAATTTAAAATATAAAATCATACAAAAAAATATTCATATTAAAATCGCATCACTCGAGCGATTGATACTTGTAAAAAACGCAAAATTGAACGGTTCATATAAAAGATATTACACGAAACTTTCAACGTATGGAATATACATTTTATATGAGTTCGTGTCGCTTTTTTCACGTTTACGTTTTTACGAGCGCTCCGAGTTACGGGTCCGCGTCGCTCGCGAATGTTTTTATGAAAGCCCTTAAAGGATTGCCCTTTGAGTGTGTCACCTGTCTTCGCCATTTTTGCTAAATTTATGACCGACGAACATCGGGCCATTTGTGCGAAAAATCGCGAATGCAGCCTTTGATGGTTTTGATCGTTTTGCATTTCTGGATTCGAGGTGATTTAAAATGTGATTTTCCTTTCAATTTTCATATTAGAGAATTCATTTAGTATTTGATGTATTAATTTTGTGTAAACGTTAATTAGAAAATGTAAATTTATACGTATCTATACAATTTAATTAGGAAAGCTTAGAATGTTTCATTATTACTTCAAGTATGCGGTGTCCTGAGAAAGATCCGAATGAAATATTTCTGAAAACTGTAGCTTTTAAGTCGCCTACAATAATAGCTGCGGTACTTTGTGTTCTCTAAATTGTACTTTTCATATTTCGCTGCGGCTAATGGACTCATTACGCGAAACGTTTTTCGTATATTTCATTTCGCTGGCCCGGTTTTAAAATTGCATAATTACAGCGATCGCAATTTGAACTTGCAACTTTCGAATGGCACGAAAGCTCGAACGCCGCTGGCGAAGTTGTGTAAATAATCTTTCCGCTTACTGAAATCGCTTTTACGCGTCGAATATTCAAGATAGAGTTTCCGTTGCACACAAACAATGAAAAATCGCAAGATTTTCCCTAGCAAACGATTCGATTAGCGATTTTCTCCTCATGCGTGAATGAAATACGGCCGGAAAATCGCCCGGGGATGAGGAAAAGACAAGCATATGTGAAGAAAGCCCGGAAATTATTAGAGCTGAAATTATTTTATATTATAATACGATATCAAAATACAATACGGTTTCGAAACTTTAGCGTCTCCGAAGCATTATGCGAAACTTCTACGAAAATATAAGAATGTCTCGTTTAAATTTTCCGGTTCTTTTTTAACTTTTTTCCCATTACGGTCCGAGAAGATTCTTAGCTATATCTTCTTCCTTTGTTCCGTGCTTGTTTTTTTTATCGAAATAAAGTCGAATCGTGCTAAAGCTTTGCGGTTAGGTGTGCATTTTTAACGAGGAATGAGCTCACGCACAAGCTTTAGCAGATGGACTCTCTTCATTATTCAATCGCCTCGGGGGATGCACTTATTATTAGATTGAGGCGGTACAATGGGGGTGATTTTGCACACATAAAATGGCGTTTGTTCATTATTCGGCAGCGCTTTATGCGGCTTTTTAATATTTCATGAGGAAAAATTTGATTTTTTTTTTCGGCCGCGTATTGCTAACTTTGCTGGATTTTCTGAATAGCTGTATTCCCGCATAATGAATTGTAAATATGCTGTATTTGAATCTTACTATGAATAAAATCATTGTATATTGTTTATTAATGAAAATATTTATCAGATGTTGCTAAAATATCAATTGATCTATAAACAATTTATGCTTTATTAGCATAATGCTCTATTGATATTTATGCAATCCACTTTGTAGACCACGTAACATTAAATATGCATGTCTGATCAAACTGTGATACGATGTAAATAAATTATCGTAAATTGGCAATCACATCTACCATACACCTAAAGACAAAAAAAAGTTCCGGTCCCGATGCGTTGCATTCAAACCAATTTTTTTCCTAGAAATATGCTCCGATTTTTTGACCTTTTTTTTTTTTTTGTATTATGAAATGCAATATGCACACATGTGAACAACTTTCGTTGTTTTTTTTTGAAATCCCGGCGGTGTTTTGCCAACCGTCTTCGTGTAAACGTCCAGTGAACTATGGAAAGAACAAAACAAATGTCCGTTGCGACAAAATCGAAAATCGTCGTTTTGTTGGAAGAAAAAAAATCTTTCGCGGAAATTTCTAGAAGAGTTGGATATTCTTCACGTGCTGTGAGTAATTTTGTCAGAAATTCAGAGAAAGTGGCTCTTTAGAGCGAAAAAAAAAAAGGAAGCGGAAGAGGAAGGTCGACAACTGCTCGCGATGACCGTCGATTAAAAAAAAATATTTTGATGAAGGATCGATTTCAAACTTCACAAAGAAATTTATCAGGAATTTGCGTCAACCAGTGAAGTAAAAATTTCCGAGCAAAACAGTACATAGGAGGCTCCAAGAAATGGATTCCGATCAAGACGATCGGCGAAAAAAAACCTCTATTGACCCTAAAATGAGGAAAACTCGATTAGAGTGGGCCAAAGAATATCAAAACTGGTCTTTAAATGACTGGAGAGTGTAATCTATTCAGATGAATCAAAGATTAATTTATTTGCTCGGGATGGACAGAGATGTGTGCGTCGAAAGTCTGGTGAAAGATTCCACGCGCATTTGTCACACCGACGGTGAAGTTTTCCCCTTCGGTGATGATATGGGGCTGCATGACGCGTTCGGTTTGGGGCCTTAAATAATTGTCGAAGGTACAGTGAATGCAAAAAAATATAAAAAAATCATAAAAGAAAACGTTTTGCCGGCAATTGAGGATATTACTCAATATACCGATCATTCGATTTTCCAAAACGACTCTGCGCCTTGTCATCGAGCTCAAGCCGTTTGATAAATCCTTATTATTATTTTTTTTTATATTTTATAAAGCGATTCCTGATACTATATTTTAATTACAAATTACAAAATACAAGGACAAAATCGGAATTTCGTCTTTAAAATGGCCTGGGAACAGTCCGGACCTCAATCCCATCGAGCATTTGTGGGCCATTATAAAGACGAAATTAGCTAGAAAACAGTCGAAAAATATTTTCCAATTGAAAAAAAACATCGAAGAGATTTGGAGTAATGAAATAAATGAAGATATTATTAATAATTTGTATAAATCAATTCCAAATAGAATATTAGAAATAATTAAAAATAAGGGTGGTAATACCAAATATTAAATAGATTTAACACTTTTTTTTTGTTTTATTTACTAAATTCTTAAACCATAATATAAACAAGAGTCTATAATTCTGAAACATGCAAAAAAAAACCGTCACATTAATAAATCATGGACATTTTCACGCTTTTGTATCATCATTGTAATTCGATACGGATGCCTTTCATCCCTTGTGGTCGAAGGTTCCCGACAAATGTTAAATGAAAGATCAGTTGTCTAGCTTCGTAAATTTATGAACCTTTGAAAAATTTCGTCGTAAATTAGTGACTAAACGGAACATTAAAGGTGCGTATTAGGGACCCGGAACTTTTTTTTGTCTTTAGGTGTATATGCTTACAAATAATCGTGTAAATCATTTTGAATATGTAATGCATTCAAATTATCCTATAAACTAAGATTGCTATCTAATATACAAACAGACAGGTTTAGTACATTTAATAATCAAAATATTATTAAATGAGATTTTTTCAAACTTTGATTGCTAATGAAATGAAAAATCCAATAAATTACCCGTCAGCACTTCAATAATTCTATTAACTTCCATCAACGTTAGATTTCAAGTAAGTCGTCAACTGAAAGACACAATTTTGATAAATAAACGACCGACTTTGAGCCGGGGCCGGAGGGAAAAAAATATATAGAAAAACCCATCAACGCCGTTCAATGGCTAATAGATTGGACGACGGGCTTTCGCAGATAAAAACTCCACCAATTCGGCACAAGATTAATGGACATGTAGGAACACAAGAAACGAAAGACGACCGTACCCTGGGTATTTAGAAGTTCGGATATACAAGAAAGTGAGCGATCACCGACGTTTTCCTTGCTTGGTTTTCCTTTTACGAGTTCGAGCTCAGTTTTTCCGCTGACGATTGGTCCTCAACGGGTTTACCTTTGCGAGTTCAATATGTCAAAGGATTAAAAAAAACTTTCATAACTATTGCGTAGTAATAGAAACCTTTATTTATTATTATTAAATATGTTAGTCGTTTAATTTGAGAAAAATAATTCGGTTCATAACGATAGGAATGTTGAACCAACGTATTTCGACAGTCGAATTCAGCTTTTTGGTGGTGCTGCAAAATTTTATTAAAATGTTTATGTATATAAATACATATATATTCATTTATATGGGGCTATTTTTAGAAGCAATTTGGTTTTATGAAAATTTGCATATGCAACGCTGATTTTATGCTGAAAACTAGCATCAGAGATAAAGCAGCAATGTATACGTATTCTCATATGTATGCAAATTAGAATAAATCCAGACTGTTTAGATCAGAACTTTAATTGAAGCGTGATTCTTTCGTTTTATTCATTCATGCGATAGATTATACAAGTTGAAATAACGGTGATTGTTAAATAACTAAAGATTTTCATTTTTATATAATATAACACCATTAATTATATGCTTCAATTAAAATCTAATTAAGATGTTACATTTTGCGAAGCTTTAATTAAACCCAATTAAACAATTATTCATCAAAAAAATTAATTCAGAACAAGGCCGAATACGTAATCACATTTTTAATTCACAACAATTAACTCCTGAAAAAAAGAGTATATGAATCGAAATTCACCGAAAAAAAATACACCCAGAAACGAAAGAATGTAACCGAAAATGACAAGCGGAGTGAACGAAAAAATAATAAATAAAACGAAAAAATAGCGACTCTCGACAAAAGTATGCCAACGATATAATGATGGATGGTTTTTGGCCGTATTACGAGGTGCTGAACCGGATGTATTCGCGCGGCGCGAAATTCGAAAGGGTTTAAAAAATGCGTCCGCGCGCCTCGCGATTGTTTTACATGATTGATTGCGAACTCAGACGGAGGCTTTCACGCTTAAAATGTTATTATACACCCTGAAAGATGGAAATATGTTGGCGGTTGTGTGTGATGTATGATTTTTTTTTAAATGTATTATATAAAATTCATTCTATGATAAAAATGAAATAATCAATTCAGTTTTTATATCAGGTCCATTTTTAATGCAAATAAAATTATCTTATGTTTGATTGATGCTAGTATTTAATAATTTTCGTTGGAATACATACAATCTCTCTTCAGTAAGTTGGTTTGTTCACATTAACAAAATAAATAAGCCCGTTCGAGAATAATATTTGTTTATCATCGTCGATACAATTGAAAGTTAATTAATGGCTCTATTCAGTTGGATTCCACTAGCAATTACTATCAATTATGCAATAGATGCGAAAGTAAAACAAAAGATTTTAATATCATCAATTATAATTAATTAAATGAACGTGCCAATAGATAAAAGCTATTTCACCATTTGAAAATTATCAGTCGCTTTTTCAACACGAGTTAATTGCCCAAATTGATTTGTTGCAACGATTAAATAGGTATTTCTTAAAAAAGCTTTCACAATAAATAATGTTCTTAGAAACAAAAAATAATCTGTTAACAAAGTATCGTAATTAAAACAAAACAAAATTTATTTTATAAAATAATGAAAATAATTAAGCGGTGTCTTTATGTGCCTCTTATAAACGTAAATAATATCGCAGTCCTCTTTTGAGAACAAGAAGGAAAAAAACGTACGCAAAAGGCTTTCCCTATAAAGACGAGCGCTTTTCCCAGAGGGACTCAACGGGTGCCGTTTTCTCCGGGTCCACCATAATGAACCTACATTTAAAAAGAATCCTCGTCGCGAAAAAAATAAATAGAATAAAAAAGAAAAAAGACTACCATCAGCATCTCTAACCGCACTAACGACCGACGCCCGAAAAAAGTACACACCTATGTACACTACCAACTGAGGACCACTCGAGACGATCATCATCTTCGATTGTCTGGAGATAGGAACAGGGACTTTTCCCAGCGTGCAATCAAGTTAACTCTTCTGGAAGCCTTCAGACATATTCTTCTGGTTTGATACGCCGTCAGAGCCATTATGCTAATGTCCTCGCGAACGAGGGAGCCCCCTTCAAACTGTCAAAATCTGGAATATTTGGACAATTGAGTACTATATGATCTACCCGACGGGACACTTTCATATGTGAAGTCTATAATTTATTTAAGGGAAAAAGCGCGTTCGAAATGTGTCGATTCGTATTGATGTCAACTCTTTGCCAATTCGTTCATTTCTGTCAAATGGATAATAGAAATTGATACTTTTGTGTATATATTTTTGTATTTGAAGTAGGGTACTGTATACCAGATTCGTCGTTCCGAGTAATCCAATAATCGAAATTGGGTCGTTTTTGTGTTTAATAAAGTGCGATTTGTTTGCGATATTTTCGGATTAAATTCGACACAGTTAATAATCTCGTTCGGGATTTTCGTAACTGGAAGTTTTCGTACAATACATCGGCATCTATCAAATTAATCAATTTCGAAAGCAAAACGAATGCTTCGAATGCAAATTAAAAGTATTATCGTTGTGAAAAAAGGACTTGTTCAATTTAATATGAAATAAAATTTGAATAGAAATCCGCTATATAATATAATATTATATAACGTTTATTTTGACTCTTTTTCAAGCTTTTCATTAGCTTGCTCTGACGCACAGGTTTGTTAGTTATTAGAATTATTTTAGTTTATATTTTATCAAAAGTTGGGAAAAACTACTCCATCATACCGATGTTATATTAAAACTAGTTTGAATATTCAAATAGTATGAATACAAATCAAAACTTATTTAAATGTATCAAATTGAAAACTCAAATAGATTCGAATATCAAAAAAATATATTATCACATAGACGCTTTTGAATTATTAACTCATATAAATCGAATAACCGATTATGAACATCAAAATACAAACAAGTCAATAAATAAATCAATTCGAACACTATTTGAAGCTTTCAAAACCTTTCACCTTCGTAAATGGCAATATGTCAAACGCAAGTGCGTATACCATAAAATTAGTTACCTAAGGGCATTGTTAGAAGTCCGAAATAGATGAATGAAAATCGAGCAGGGTTTAAACAACAATAATAATTGGAATCGTGAAATATTGTTCGGATTATTGGACGGATCGATTGAGTTAATTAATGGGGACTCTGCGTGGGCGGAGGCACGGAATTTGCATTTAATTTATAGTCGCGAACTTTCATTTAATCTACGTTTTCCTTATTTGCTTCTTCTCGAGAAGACAGGAGCAAGACACAAGAAGCCTTCCATTAAATGGATTACTTCACTGCGTGGTCGTTTGCTAACTTTTGATGCGAGAAACGACATTCTGTTTGCTTGTTATAAGTTGCAGTTCGATGTTATTCAATGTTGCATTCAAAATATTCATTAATTAACTGTTGTTTTTTTAATTAATGGTCCGCTGTATTAATTAAGTTTGATGGTAATATTTTGATGAAATCACAGGTTTGTGTTCTGAGTGAACTAATTTATATTCCTGAATCGGAAAATTAACAATTTGACCTATTTCAGTTCATGTTAATTGATTCGTCATTGATGAATAGATTGACTGTTATCAGCACTAAATGCAGCCTATATAACATTTTATGAAGGATGAGATATTTTCATATAACGAACGTATATTAAGTAACGAAAAAGAGAAGTTTTAACGTATTTGAATATTAAAATTATCTCTGGCCTAATCAGACTGATATAACGCATTAATCCCACTATTTTTTTTTTTTTAAGTTCTATAATTGAAAGTGGTCAGCGAGTTTGAAAATAATTAACCCTTTCCTGGATTAACTATTATATATTGAATTGTGTATCTAATTATCAAATGTTTTATTCAAAGTCAACAGATATGTTATAAAATTTATAATTGTATATACTTATATGTATTTTTAATACTTTATTTTCATGTACTATATTTGATAATTTGCGAATTATTTTTAATAAAAACGGTTTATATTGCACAATAGATTTTTATGACACCGTTCAAAATATGATGAAAAAAAGGCGAATTTTATTGCATATTGAGTCGTAAAATAGACGTTACGATTTTACGCTCCCGCTGAAATAATAGATTTAATATTTGATATATCACGAAAACAATATATAATATGAATAAGTGCATTTCCGTTTTCTGTGCTAAAATAATAAGATTACAATTCGAGTTGGGAGGGGCGCGCGGGAAACAGTCAGATTTGAAATGTAATAAGTTTTCGAGATCTTAAATTACCCGTTAGCTTTTCAGGCGAATATTATCTTTGTTCTGAGAGAAAATTTTCGTTCGAACAAACGAAGCAACGGGGAAAATTAGTGAATTTTCCACGCGTTAATCTTGTGTATTTATTTCCCGTTTGTATGACATAACTCGCGAAAATCGCTATACACCAACTGAAACGCGCATGTTAATTAAACTCATAAGAAATTTCTGTTCGTACGAGCAGATAATAAGGCAACTGAATTTTGCGCATTTTCACAGATTTCCTACTTCTCGAGAATGACATTTATGAATATACACTCATAAGAATATCATACTTAAAGTTAATTTATATTATATAAATTCAAACATATTATGAACACTGAATGAACGGAGCTCTGTACATGGTGAAACGGCACGTGGAAAGACGAATAGACAATGGATTTGTCAATTGCTAAAATTATCAGAGAAATAAAAATATATGTGTGGATGAAAGTTCTTAAAGCTTAATATAAACGGAAAAAATTGAATGTTTTTATTTTATTTTAATAGTAAATGGAAAATAATTGTATCAATTTACGTACCTATATACATTTTTGTAATTTAAAATGTTCGTATATTACTTCTTTGGAAATTGAACTTGTCACAGTTAACAGAAAACGTTAGAATGTGTATAAACTATAGAAAAACGTTTCGCGATGAAAGTCTGCGACGAATTAGTGTGAAAAAGCCTTTGTTTCGGGCCTCGAACGTAGTGTGGCAAAGAGGAAAATCCATTATTTTCACTGAATGGTAGTCGGAAAAGTTGATTGAAAATCTGGTGACAACGTACCGCAAACTGTTTGACGTCCCCGAGGTCGCTTTGTCAATTAAGCGTGCCCCGTTTGCCATTGCGGTTACACATACATAAAACAAGTGCATCTCCTCTAACAATATATGCTATTTTCATAAAGTCAATACGGGTACTCAAAAGTTGCATAGACGTATACAGAATATTAAATACGAGTTGAGTACAAAATATCCATAGAAGTTTATAGTTTTTTCATATGTATGATGAAGTAACTCGCGTGAAGTTAAATATTGAAAATATCTCCTGCCAAATTTTCTTCTTGTTAGTCTACAATTCTACATAGATGAATCACGTTATTGTTATTCAGAGTATATAAAAGTATATATTCAACATTATATATTAGAAATAAAAAATGATATATCACAGCGTTTTTAGCTATCCGTTCATAGGTGAAACATTTTTAGTGATCATCGTGTCCCGTAAGCGAAACGAGGAGGGCGTGAAAAATGCGGTCATTTCCCGGAGTGCGTGAGCGATACACTGTGAAAAATTTGCCAACATCAATTTCAACGCCAACATCATATAGCCACGAATAAATAAACGAACGCTCGAATCACTCAAAGATGTGTCCGGACAAGCCTTCGGGCGGTACTGTACTCATACATCAAGACGTCGTTCTTCATCGTCAACAAATAATGCGAATAATGCATGATGTTTACCAATTTTTTATTATATCCATGATCTTTCTCATATAAAACCATATTTTAGTTATAAAATTTTGAAAAGGTATAGTCAACAATCAGTCAGTCAAAATGTAGTTATACGCGTTGCTGAAGTTGGTTAGTGTAACTATAGAATAACCCTGTTGTTGAGATGCACATGTGCCCGTTTTCAACATAGAGTATGAAGTTACGGACCGAATCTAGTATAATGAGCTCAAGAGCACAATCGAGGTGTTCGCTGCCAAAATTTCTATGGGGAAAACAAAGCTGATAATCCTCGAAAAGCCCCATGGAGAAGAGAGTCGCTTTCAAAACTCGGTAGTGCAAGTTTTAGCGCGTACCGAGTCTTATCATCGGATCGCGTAAATATTGGTGGGCTTTTGTGTCTGCGAACTGGCTCGATTGTGTGAACGCGAGTAATCTTGATTCACGCTGAATCGAATATGAAATCGAAAAAATCATGAAAATAAACTTAAGAGAATAAAAAAAAAATTTAAAATTATAATTGATAACATAAAATAATTTTATATTATTATCGGATAGTGTCGTAGTAAAGTTTTCCATATTAAAACGTGGAAAAAATATTTCACACGATATGATAACCTGTCGTCGCGGAAATTAGACTTTTAATATAACGCCACGACATTTTTCCCATGTAGCCGAAAATTTTTCGAATTTTCTTCCACGCCATGTGATCCAAAGTATTGTGTGTCCTGATTAATGGGTTTCCCATAAGAAAAGAGCCTTTATGTTGGTGTGGGCACTATTCCCGATAGTGACGCGGTCCTGTTACGTTTTTTCTTTGACCCTTTAAATCCTCGATCCCATAATAGAGACCACCCATGCGATTTATATACCGAGATTATGTATTTATATATATTCCCATAAATACATTTCGACGTGTGCATATATCGCGCCTATTGTTATCGGGCAACACTGGCGGTTTCATTCATTTTCCTCCATTGAATGAATGCAAATTCAGAGACGTCCTTGCAGGCGCTTTCAAGTTCTATGAATCGAAGGTGCTTTTCTATGGGATATTGCACTTCGGAGATTGTTCGTATGAAGGTCTATTGAATGCATTTGAGGAATGCTAATCGTTTGGCTTAGACGCTGTATGTGCTATTCGCTCGAGTTAAATTGGTTCTGGTGTTTATGCGATTGTAGGTATTGGTAACAATTCAGTTGATTAACAAAAGTAAAATTGATTCTATTCATTCTGTTTGTTTTGTACAAGATTGATATTTTTTGTAAAATATAAAAATATTGGGAACGAAATTGAAAATTAAAGGTTTTTTTATAGAATGAACGTTAAGCTTCTCTTACATTCGATTTCCAATCGACGAAGTGGCTCTCGAATTTTTTATTTTCGTGTAATCGCCTGGAATAAAACCCGTTCGAAAAATTCTTATTAGAAAAAAGTATCGTTTGAAATATATAAAAAAACAGTATTTCTTTGAAAAAAATTTCCACGCGGTAGCGAGTTTTCGTACATTTCCCGAGTGTATATTTAAAGTGGTACAGCTCTCAGAGCAGTGGTTATGCAAATAAATGGAGAAACGTATTTTACGAAAAAAAAAACTTTTCATATTGTTTACTCTTTGCTCAAGCTTTCCACTCTTCAATATTTTTTCAGCCTTCAGCCGTCGTTATTTCAATATTGTGTAGATTAATGGAAAGTATTTGAAATGTTTTCTATTTTCAAAATAATTATGGTTTTTGGAAAATATATCACATACCCATCAAGCGATGAAATATGATTGAGTCAATAAATATTTTTCTTTAAATTATTTTTCTAAAAATGATTTATGAATAAAGTTTATTTAAATCATACAGGTTGAACGAATGTTACATTAGATTAAATTTGATTTCGACGAACTTTTTCACCTTGGTAGGGCTAAGTTCCTAGTTTTTTTTTTTATCTCACGAAATATATTCACGAGAGACCGCAAACTTTACAACTCTCAAATGAAGTATTCAGTGGAATTCCGTGAGTGCGCGTGTACCTTTCATTGATATTTCAAAAAACTTTTGAAATTTTCATATTTACGTAAATATCACTATGTTATGAAATTTTATTTTAAATTAATTATTTTGAAGGAAATCTTAAGAAGGTTTATAAAAAATTATATATGAAAAATGATATAAGTTTTGACTGTGAAAATAATCATGTTCTTATCGACCAAGCGAAGTATAATATTTAAACATGATAAATTTTAATTAGTATACGTTTAAAGTAATATTGATCAACTTTACTGTGATAGGGAATCCCTATAGGGATAGATAGGAAAAGTTTGCTACCTACATCATATGTGCACGAGCATTTCTACTTTCCTGAAGGATGTGTGCTGAGATGAACACTTTTAACATTTTCTTTTCTCTTTCCCCGCGAGGAAATAGGTTACGCGAATACAATACTCAATAATTAGGTTCATTTTTCAAATGTAATATATCACATTAGTTCCTTCGTAAAATAAAAAAATCCATCGGTATAAACTACGAACATTATAATATGTATCATAAAAATATAATTTATAGCAAAAAGCTTTTGAATCAAAACGCGACTTTGTATATTTCCGGCATTATAAATCACAAGTGCAAGTTGTCACAACATTGTGAACTTTTTTCTCTGCCCCAGATATAGAAAAGGCGAGCCTCTGTGTACACAAGACGTATTTGCATCCTCGGGGCATTATTCTTTTCGCTTCGGCCAGATTTATTGCGGAAAACCTGTCCGGACAGCCTTTAACATTTCAATTACAAGAGTTCCACTACGCTGAACTTTTTTTCACCTCCCCAACCCTGAAAGGAACGGTCCACGTACTTCGGCCACCCGAAGAAAACATAATAAATAGCGACCGCTTTGACGATGACTACGGCCGCAAACTTTTGCCTCGTTTGTGAATCGAGGAAAAAAAAGATGTCGGAGCGAGAGAAAGAAAATACAATCTTTTTAACGGGGGTTTCTCTCTAGTTTTACTTAGGTTTTTTTTCGCGTCATAAAAACGCGTCGAGTTTGAATTTCGGGCGTGTTTTCGCGGTCGTGCGAAAGCGCGTGGAAATCTCGACGAAATTTCCGAAACGGCGACAGCAAAAAAGCTCGGTGAAGTTTGGCCAACTCATTTGTACGGAATAAGGTTCGGCTTGAATATTTCATAAGATAAGATTGTGTTATAAAAAGGAAAAAACGGAAGTGTCTTAATTAGAATGCATGTTCTAAGTTTGGCAAATGAGAGTCATCGGTATTGACGCTGTGCGAGTAGGTACAATTTCATTGTGGATTTCACTGAAAAGTTTTTGAATAAAGTGCTTGTTATTTTATGAGAATAATTTACGTAATACAAAGATTGTCGAGAGAAAAAAAAATGTTTTCATGCTACGTCTCGTTAAAAGTTTTTCAGTCGTTCTTTGAAAATTTTATCGATACAATTTTTATAAAAGGGAAGAAGAATACCATAATTTTAAGATTGTAAAGTTACAAACTACATTCTCCAATATTGATATTGTACGATAAAAATGTGAGAATACTTTCTTAGCAATCCAAATCTGGATATTAAAATTGGTTCGGAAATATTTTATTAAATTTCGATTTTAATTATTAATTTTGCAATTTAGCTGAGCTTTTAAAATTCTGTTTTGAATACAATTTCTTATGTTAACGGAAGTTTATTTAAATTGAAAATTTAGATAATGCATAAACGAAAGCTGTTATGTAAAACCCGATAGAATATTCTAGAAGATGAGCGCGCATTTATATTATATCTGTAACAGCATTGCGAATTTTGTATGCAATATTCACAGCGATTCGAACCATTTTGGTGCTGTCGTTCGGAAAGCAACAGCAAATGGATCGAGTTTTCTGCTTTTGACTCTATAGAAGAAAATTTATACGATTGCTCGTTTTAAACGATTCAGCAAAGTCGATTGCATCCTAAGCGAAAATATTTCGAGTGTGAGACAATAAATAACATACAAAAAAACATAATAAGAAAATAAATTGTAACTCAAATCTCTTTATTATATGTATGTATAATATAATAACAATAATTAACATGAAATTCATTTAAAATCTTTAATATAATTGAAAATAATTGCACAAAACATCAGGTGTTCTAAAATTCAACCGAATGAGAAAATTCGACATTGTAAACAATTGATTTTGCCCCAATGGAAAGCGATATGAAATTATTGGCCGGATTGAATTGGAAACTTGGTTTTCGCCAAGTTTCGCAAAGATGCGGTCGCGTTAGTTGGTTACTGGATTTAACTTACGATCGTGATGGTGCTCTTTGCATAGCGAAGATTTTCACATCGTTCTTAGTTTTCCTGATAGTGTTTTCCGCAGAACTAAAGTACGAAGAGATGGGTACGTTGTAGGCAGCTTGCGAACCAAAAGCTCGCTTTTGTTTATTTACCGATAGACAAAGGATTGGGAGGTGCTTGTTTTGACGGAACTTTCGATGCTGTTCGGAAAGTGGAAAGCCACTCCTACAATACAAATTCATTCCACGATAAAGTTATATAATATAATAGTTTATGAACTTTGATAATAAATTCACAAAATTAGGCAGCCAAAATAATAATATTAATCTTATTATATAATTGTATATGTTTTTATAACTATATAAAGAATGAACCTAAAACGTTGATTTCATATCTTAAGTCGTATAAAAATTGCGAGCGTATGAAAAATTTCATTACACCTAGCAACAACACGAGTATTACAAAATTGATCTTCGAACCTTATACTAAAATATTAAGCAGCATCTTCGAAGTTTTCCTTTGTTTCCTGAAAATCTGAGATACACACAAGCACGTTACGTATTATCGAGAGTCAGCAAGTAGGGCAAAGCTGTAGTCGATTATCATATACGTACAACGCCGGTCTTGACCTCCATATAAATAATATGTTTGGGTCGGGCTATTTTGCTGAAAAAAGTGTGTTGAAAATGCTCGTCAAGTGCACCGGAGCGTTTCTCAGAAGGCACCGCCTTACCGTTCTGGTTTAAGTGTAGTCCATTATTACTAACGGGCCGAAAACCCATGAAAGATTCTTACTGTAAGACGCGTAAGAAAGGAAAGTTTCTACCCGCAGAATACGTAATGTTTTGAGGAAGAACTCCTTTCGAATTCGCACTGCATTCAGTGCGAAATGATTTCTAGATAATGTTGCTATTCCATGTGAAGCTCTTTCAGAACTGTGGCGCCATGTATGTTAGTATAACATTAAACTCATCTGATTCACCGTCGGTGCATTCGTTCTATTTATGTTCCCGAAACTTTGAAATATTATCATTTCATCAAAGAAAATAAAATTGAAAAGTTGAAAGTGCTCGAGTATGAAAATTTTGACATACATTTCGAAAATGAAAATTTTTAAAATTCATCATAGCGTTAGTATCTCTTTTTATTATTTGTAAGGCTTCAACTCCTCTTTTTACTGGTTGTTAACTAATTACAAAATTATAAAGTGGGAAGGGTTTGTGGAAAGATTATGCTGAGAATCTGAGAGCACAATTCGAACGTGTTATTTATTTGTTTAAAGTATTAAAACAAATATTTTCTTTTAAAACCTTAACGGAAGTCGGTAGTTTTCTTTAAGCATAAGGCCACGGGCCATCTTTGTGACTTTGATGTTTGAGCCGCATTATCCCTTGGAAAATCAACAACCTCGAATGATTTCCCTAAGGGATTGGGTAAACATTTTACTCACGCGGACGACTTCTGAATCGAAGACGGGCGACGTCCTAAAATAATTTGTCAAAGGGGAAATATTATCAGAGAAAAAAGAGCCCTAAAAATAAGATCATCTTTCGTTGTGTGCAGAAAGAGTATTGAATAATTTAATATAATAAACTAGGAGAAAGAAAATATACGCCAAACATCTACTCCGACATAGTGAAGACGTCAACGATTTAAACTCGATCCTTTCCCTTTATATTTATTTTCTTTCAGACGGCTAATGGCTTCAGAGCTTTCTATCTATCTCGAAAGTAAACCGAAAACGCAAGAATAAAACGAAAAAAAAGCTTTCAAAGTAGAACTCATTATTTGCGACGCTTTCCAAAAAAAAAAAAAATAGGAAACTGAAACCAAACCTTGTTTGTGTAGTATAACTCTTGTCGATAATGAAGTTTATATCAGTCTCGGGAAAGTATCATGCTAAATAGAAATATCCTCTTCAAAGGACGACCACTTTACCGATAATTACACCATTATTTAACCTCAAATTTCATTTTGATTTCAATTAATTGCCACTTTCAATACTAATTTCGTTCGAATCGCCAAGATGAATACTATACAACTTAATACAATACTATATAACAACTTCATCACCACAACTGGCTTTGCAAAAAAACTAAAATTTCCCCCAAAGAACCCACACACACCAACTAAAAATAACCCCATCAATTAAGCGGACAAAATTGAAAACACGTTTCCGTAATTACATATCGCACCCGCTAATTACGACACCCGATACCGAGGGGAAAGGCTCGGACGCGTCATTTGAATAATGACGCCTCTGCGGAACGGATGCGAAATTAATTCGCGCAGATGTTGGCGAAGTGCGGAAACCTTCGTCAACGGGATATCGTCCGGCGGTCTCTATGGGGGTCGTGAATGTGGGGGAAATTCGGAAAAGTCGCGGAAAGACTTTGGCTATCTGCGGATCTCGTTTACGATGCAGCACAATAAGATTCGAGATGGAATCGGCACTGTTAAGGCGGGAATGTGTTGTGATTGTGTCGAGTTCGGGGCTGCGTTTGAATGAATCTGGGAGGTTTATGTTTGTTTTGGGAGTTCGTGGGTTTCAATTTGGGATAAATAAATAGGGAAATATTATACGAATTGAATCATCATTGTATACTACGTATGTAATGTTAGATGTGAGGATGAATTTTGGGCTTTTTTACTATTATTATTTCAATAGTTTTGACTATTTATATTTTGACTATTAGTGTTGTGAAAAAATGTGGATGGTTTTGTCTGTACAACAGCTGAAATCTGACTGTCTATCGGTGTTGTTTTTATATAATACATTTTCAGTACACCAAATAATTTTGCAAATAAAAATTAATTAAACCTTTTTGATACTTCATAAAACCAAGCTCATCAATAAAAATTTACATTATTATCACAATAATATTTTTAGATATCAAAAATTTCAAAAATATAAAAGAAATTACGAGATTTTAAATTATCAAGAAAATCTTTAAATAACTTCATAAACGCCCATCACGGAAAGACGAAATCTGCAAGTGACGCTCCCGTCACAAAAAGACAAAAAAAAATTCACACATTCAAACAATCCCACAACACAACCTAGAATTAATCAATCTTCAAAAACTATCACATCACCAACCAACAAACCAGACCCCTCCCACCACCCACCGAAACAAAACACCCCCGTCAATCCCCAGTCATCAAACTCCCCAAAGCCAAAGGTTGGCTGCGGCTGGCCGCCGTTCGATCCAGAAATATTTCATGAAGCTTTCGAATGGCATCCCCCAGTGGTAATGGAGCGACCGTGTTAGCCCTACTCGCACGAACATATTAAACCCATTTTGAATCCCGCAAGTGAAATGCGACTGAAATATTTGCACCCGGATCGTACGTGACGCACGCTCCATATTCAGGTGTTTCCAAGCGTGGTGCAACGTCGTGTCCGATTTTCGCGATTTTCGTGCATTCGCGTTGTAAGTGGTGTGGGTGGGTTTTCGTGCAGAGATGTGCTAAAAATTATTTGCGTGTTTGCTATGTGGGAGTGCTAGAGGAGTTCGGATTGTTAGACGTGATAGTGCACCAGATATGGAATTGGGATTTGTTTGGGAAGTTTTTCGCTGGTGCGCTTTTTAAGTTCGAGTCGTTTAGTTTTGAGCTTGGAAAATTTAATCTTGAAGACGTGTATAATATTTTGAATTAAATTAATATTGAACTTCAGTGGCGGATCAAATCAAGTGGAGGTCCTAAACGGTAAAAAATTTCGGGTGATTCGGGTGGTTAAACCCGCCACTGTTAAAAATATAAATATTCACTTATTAAAATTAATTAACTTGAAAGAAATATAATGTGTAAATCTACCAAACCCGAACAATATAATTAACCGACACTAATATTGAACGAAATTTGTAATTAAACGCGAAATATTCGCCGAACGAAAACGAAATCGCAAACTTTCGCTCCGGCCGAAACTTTCGCTGCGAGTTATTCGACTAATTTGTTTAGTTTGAGACGGTTAAATATTTGCATTGTTCTGCGGTGATGTATTATGGATTTTCAAACAGCATCCGCGTAAACACACACTTTCGCAAACGAATGAATTCGCCACGTTATTTCCTTTAATATTCATACCGTCCACAATTAATAATGTTTGCAAGACGGCTACGTAAACAGCTTCCATACCCCTCACACATATGTATATTCGATGTATGAATCAAACATGATACATTTGAAGAGATATCTTATAACGTGCTCATAAAGATTTCATACGTGCGCACACTTTGATATTCTAGATACAAATAGTGCAAACGAGAGTGTCGAAATAACGAGTTACGTATTGTTTTGGGATTCACGTTTCGATCTAGATTTTAAGATGTATCAATTCTGTGAATTCTAAATTAGTTTATGAAATCGGTCGTGAGATGGATATGAATCGATTTAGCAAGTTGTAACAATCTGTTAAATTGATAGGTGCATTAGGTGCATTGCTTTCGAAATACTGTAAGATTGCATTGCCGTTTCTGAACTGTTACGTGATTCTGTTCAACACGATGACGTGACTGTAAATGTTTCAGACATTGTGTCTCTCGAACTTGCACGAACTACCAGGTAAACTATTAAAGTAATATCCTTTACTATATCAAACCGAAACTATGTATAATATAATATATGCACAATATAAAAATTGTTTATATAAATTCTCATTTTTTAAATCAAAAATTCAAATGAAAAAATGTTTTTATTTTATTTAGATGAATGAATCGAAATCAATGTTCTGAAAAATATATTCGAATGAACTGAACTCATAGATCAATCCTCGATACTTACTCAATCACGTCCGATTCAGAGCCGCTGTTTCCTGTAACATCTACGCATGAAATATTCATAATGCCGAATCGCACACGCTTCCCACCGAAATATATTTATTATACGTAAACGGGAAGCTAATTTATTTGAAGAGCGACCCAATATAATTCGTTCTTTCCGAAAAGTTTAGGCATGACCCAGTTACTGGGTTCCTAAACTTGTATACTCTCCCCATCATTCCCAAGCAGGAGGCGAATATTAAAACCGCAAAACCGGCGTTTAATTGCCGAAAACGTTAAACCTTTTTAGCCGTAAACGCTTGGTGGAATTGAATAACGTCCTACGACTTAATTTCCGTCGCAAAATAAACAAAAACTGCGTAGGAATAGCGACGGGATGCCGTTCTGCAATCCCCTGGGAAAATCTGCAAATTCGGCTATACGCAGATTAAACGAAACACATTTCAGTTTGATTTAAACGCTCGAAATGTATTTAAATCTGTGTTTAGTCGGTTGTGCGTGATTCTAACGAAAAATTGAAATTTTATTGCGGTTTTGCGTCTCGGATTTGGAGCGTGGGCGTATAGGTTGTGTTCGAATTAAATTATTTTTCATCACGTATGTTACGTATGTGCCGGAAGCGAATGAACCGATTCCGTTTCGGAAACTCGATTGTTTTTTTTAAACAAGAGTGTTGCTTATCCCTTTGTGACATTTTTATTTGACGTTCTCTTTTGCGGAGTTTTCACATACAGGTCAGCTTTTAAACGAGAATCGAATCTCAAAGGAAATCAAGAGTTTTCAGTTGCGCGCGCGTGTGTGTGTGTGTGTGTGTGTCCATGTGGATGGACAAAAAAATATAGAAGAAGTGTATTAAATAAATTAAGTATTTTTTTAAATTTAAGTAGAAGTAAAGAGAAAATTTCTTGTTGACGGAATAATTACATTTAATACAACCAATATTTCAAAATGAAAAACTTAATTGAGTCAATTAGTCATCAATAATCATCATTATTGACTCATTAAATTAATTAGTGTTTCCTCCGATTCGTATTTGCGAAAGTCATTAATACAATTAACGAAAGAACACACTGCAATTAGCGAAAGTCACCGTCGTTTAAAACGTGCAAACACGAAAAAACGACGAAGACAACTATACGACCGCGAGTTTTGAATTACTTCACAAATTGCACTGGCAAGAGCCTCGACAAGAAGAGATTGCCGGGTCAACTTTCGCCGGGAGAGTCATAAATATTTTTACGATTCAATTAAGCACGGAAATGGCGGCCAGGTGTTTTCGTCGCCTAATTGGCATTTCGAAGCGCTCAAGGTACCGAAGATGGCCGTTCCGCTGATGCCCTGATGTCCTTTTGGGTGTTGTGTTCGAAAAATAAATAAACGAAAGGTCCTGGCACGTCCTGGGAAAAAATCCCTAAGGAAATTCTTGCACGTATTTTATTATGGGTGGTGGAATCGGTTTTTTCCCTCGTAGGCCGAATATCAATAATCGCTTCGGGACATTTTAATTTCCTACGTAGGAAGATTATGCTTGTAAAATATCCGAAATGGCAGTTATATAAGTTTGATTTATTAAATATTATTGTATTTTCATTTGGAAGCTCAATAAATCTTTGAATTAATACAAAACAATTTAATTAATTCGCCTGAATAATATAAAACACGATATTAAAATGCCCTTTGAAATACGAACGTACACAAAATGTGAATATTTACAAAACCATGAATAAAAAGAAATGGAAATTCCGTTGGAAATTTATTTTATCAGTGAAATTCAGTTTCGTTTGAGTGCAATAATGTTTCCATATTAAAATAGCGCGTATGTGCAAAAGCGACGTAGGCTCGTACCCGAGAGCAGAGCGCGCGCAAAATTAATAAAATCGCGCTGCGAGACGAAACTTTTCAGAGAGCGAGAGTAAATTTAATTTAATATCGTTTTATAATGTACTTTCAATGCTTAGTCATCCCGGGGCCGCTCGAGTCGTATTATTAATTATTATCAACGCGGGGCACATTTCGAGCCAGAAGAGCGGCCGACGATACGAAGCAAAAGGGACAAGAGGTCCTTCCCTTTCAAGTCTCCAGAGATGAGATAAGAGCAACATCACCATCGGAAGAAAAGAATGACAGGATGACAAAACGGAGGACACTCAAAGTGACCGAAGGAAATTTCCGTACCGGGATATTGAAAAGGTACAAAAGCTCGAGATCCGAAGCTCGATTAATACCAGAAATTTTGTATTATATGTCGATTGATCGTTTCAACGGGGATCTTCCCAGTGTTTTCTTGCGTCTATTTACATGTGGCGTTTCCGTTGTGAAATCTGCTTGGTATCTAATCTCATTAACATTATATGACCGCAAGGATTTCGAGGGATGCGAACCCTGGGCACTTAGCTTAAGTGATGCTATACCCTAGCTAACAATCCAACTCGCTCAATATTGCCGACAACCTTCCGACAAGCGCATTTGCAACCATCAACTTTGGACCATCGTTTATAGTATTTAATAGAAATTAGTCAAATTGTTCTGTTAAATTGTCAGAAACGCTAAGTGGCTTGTTCAATTATAAACAACAGATAGAAGTAATTTTTTTTAAATTTAAGGTGAACCGATAGTTTATCATTGTCATGTGTAATAATATAAATATATTCAATGTTATATTCATACATAATCGTTTGAAGGTATTATTTTGAAAACACTGGGGTGTCCTCGTTCCAGTAAAAATAGAAAAAAAACGATCCATGTCGACTCCGGCGTAATATTAAATATTAAAATTTCATCATACGCACATTCCTTGAAAACTGAAAAAACCAAAGGAGTTTTCCCTTATTGTTTCGCTCGCCGGCAGGGGAGGTGAGAAATATAATAATAAAGTAGCGAAAACGAAATAAAAGTAATGAATGAAAAAACAACGGGCATTCCGTGGAAAGTCGCGTGCGTGAATCATCCTAGATTTCGCGCCGCGTGAAAAAGGGACGCGTTTTGCATGTTGACGTTTAAAAACGGCCCAGCGAGCGACGAAAAACGCGACTTCTCCTTCTGAGGCGAAAGCGGAAAAAATAAAGAGAGTGGAAAAAAAATCGCAAACCGGAATGAAAAAAATAAAATAGCTTCTTTCAGATTTTGAGCGGCAAACGAGACGAGGAGACGTTCGAGCCCCGCGAGCATTTGGCATTACGCGTTTGGAAAATTCCCTTTGCCGTAATTTTTTTATACCCATTTTATTTTATTTGTATTTAGGTGGCGAAATGCGAAAAAAAAGGAATCGAGTGGTTGTTTTTTTTTTCGCGTATATATAAAAAACGAGTAAAAGACGATTTTTCGACGCGTTCGTTTTCTCATTTGCGAAATAGGAAATGTATTGCGGTCGATTCAATTGACGCCGAGTTTTGGCCGATATGACGAGGACCTTCGAATTTATATATCTTCGTCCCGAATCCCCGGGGGAACCTTTTTCTAAGGAGCTTACCGGGAGCATCCAAGACCCAAACACGAAGGAGGCGAAAGCTGAATATAATTGGCTATTTTGATAAGGGATTATATCGGGCCCTTCGTCTTGTTCGAACTCTGACTGACCCGTAATCGCACGTTAAAAACACTCGAAGAGCAACGACATAATATTCAAGATCCCTAAGACCGACGACATTTCGATGTGCTTCCAAGAAATCTTGGCCAAGGATGAGACGTTCTATGGTCGTCGTCGTCTTGTGAGGAAATGGAGTTGTCGTTGTTTCATTTAAAAATTCTGCACGATGCCGAGCAAAGTGTCCGATTTAATTAAAAGTCGTTCCGGTTATTTCGCTGAAAGTTCCACTCGCTAATTCGATTCAGGAATTCTGCGGATTCGCCTTTTAGCTTCTGTCTCTGAGCTGTGTCTCAGTCGTCTAGCTGTTTAAACTTGTCGTGGGTTAGAAACTTTGAAGAACATGAAAACGTCTTTATTTTGTCAAAAAAATATCTGCAAAATTTCGCAAATTATCAAAGCGATAAAAAATTTGTTTGATGCTAAAAATTTTAGTTTGTTTGTTTGACTGGGTGCAGGTATGATATCATCGCTTTGAAACGTGTTTTTTTTCGAAAGTTCAAGTTAAAATAGTAGCTAAAATAAATATTTACAATAGAGTATTTGTAAACAACCTAAATTTTAAATGTAAATGAATAAACCGAATATTACATAAAAAGTGTCTATAAAATAAACGGAAAGTTAATATAAATTGAGTCGATCGAATTTGTGATAACATCATAAAAAATAATATAGCGTTCTTATTACAAAACAATATTGTTTTTTTATATACATACTAAAAACTATCTAAAAATAATCCGAATAGTATATTATTATAAAATTTCTCATATATTATTTAAAAAATAATCGATGTTATGAAAACACAAATTTTGATCCAAAATAGTCATATTAGAGCATCAAATTTCCTCATGCGCCAATTAAAACTTTAGCATTTTTCAAAATCCCATAAAGCCTCGAAGTGCTTTAAATTCGTTAACGTCGAGAGCCAATACGTAAAAAAATCCACATATCGCCAAATAATCCAGGGTGCATGCGGACATTTTATTCATATTTTATATTCGATACATTCGAAACGTCGAAATCCCGCCGGGATTATCGTTTCGGGCGCTTTCCTTTGTTGAGTCAACATTTAAACCGGCAAACGTACAGGACGCCCCAAAAAAGTACGCGGTTACAAAATAAACTCAATAATAAATAAAATAAACGCGGCTTTTTTTTCCATTTTCCATCTGAAAATCGGTTTTCCGCGGTGGCGTCTAACGAGGGTCGACCCTTCCGACTTGCGAAAATTCGCGACCTACACGGGAACGCTTCGCAAATAATATTTTTTAATACATACGGATCGCCTGATTAAAAAATAATTTAAGCATATGATATAAATACATACATATCATAAGAAAATTTAAAAAAATCCATAGAAAATGTAAGAAAATTTCATCTTGTATTATAATACAAATAAGCGATTTGAGATACAAAAAGACGATTAATCAAACAATCTGAATCTGACATTTGAAAATCGTACAATCCATATCCATGTCTTGGGTCAACATTTCGTCGCAGGTTTTCGGTTCTAACCCCGTTGTCCGGATCGGGGTTAAAACCGAAAATAAACTTTGTTCGGTCGAACTTCCATAATCCATTCATCCCGACGGGTGGTCTCCCAGTACACCCACACGTAGACTCATCCCCCTGTATATGTATATGTATATATATATATTTCGCCATTGACGTTTCGGCAAATTTAATTTGGGCTGGGTGACATACGTAAAACGCGTTAGATTTCGCCGTATTCGGATGCGAGTTCAATTTGCATGAGTTAAAAGTGGCTACGCGATACGTTTCATGTCGAAGAAATTCGTTATGTGTGCGGTTGTTTGGTATATGTAATGTGTGCTGAATATTTTGTGTTTTCTTGTAGATATTCAAATGATAGTAATAGAATCGGGCTCGGTATGGTAAATTATTCAGTGGGTTTTCTTTTTATTCTGTCTGGAAATTTCAGGTGACATTGAACAGTTTAAAGAGATCCAATTTGAAGGTATTTCGTTTCTGAATTTATTTTATTACATAATAAATAATAAAATCACGATGATGTAGCGAAATTAACTTTAATTCAATCTGTAAGAAAAAAAAAACACTTGATATTCTATAATAGACGATGAGTGATAGTTAAGAGCGATTTGAAGATTCATCGAAACGTGAAAAGACAAATATGAATAGAATTATCACAAAATGGGGCGAGGTGAGTTTCTTGTGTTTATTTTATATTTGTTAGAAAAATAAATAATTCATTATCGAAAACCGTTAGTTGTTTCTAAATTTAGGTCAACACCGTCAGCTTGAAACAGCACGTTCGATCGCAAAATTTAACATGTTTAACTTTAAATCATACAAGTGTACTTGTACTATTAGAGAATAATATGTTGACAAAACTAGAACAAACCCAAATACGAAATAGTCGAAAAGTTAAATTTAATTGACAGTGTTAAGCGAATTGTGAATTTAACTCTCGCAAAACTTAAACCAGACATTGGAATATATTGAAAACTTCACATTCCCGAGTCCCTTCACTCAAATTAATCCCGAAATTTTCATATAGCTCATGACGTACATACTTTTCCTTATTTTATATGCAAATTCCGAATGTATCGATATGTTCGGTTCGGCAATTGAATAAAATCAACATAGTTTTCATTTTATTTTTTCCGGGACGTCGAACAACGTTTAGATTTACATTCGCACTTAAGTATATTATCTCTACGTGATGTTGGAGATACGAATCGCATCTATATATCGTTTAATGCCGAATACACAAGAGAAAATAAAGAGGAGGTATCGAAAAAAATATAAGAAAAGAGTTTGTGTTTTTCCGCAGAAGGAAAATGCCAGTGGCGTGTGCGTAAAATACGATACGCTCGAAATAATTCTACCACATTTTGAGTTCGCACGCATACATCCTAAAACATATATAATCTCATTAATATTATATTATTATTATATAAATTTGAATTCTGAAATTATTAATCGATATCGTATTGAATCATATGCGATAATTTTTTCATACAATTATGATTATGTTTATCATGTCTGTGATAATTTTCACGTTACATTGAGATGTTTTTTTTATATTTTAATTTAATTTACAAAGACTTGATACTTTCATAAAATATATGATGTTGTACTTGTGTAAAAAAATCTGATTTTCATAGAATATTTCATGAAAAGATTTCGTGATATTCAACATTAATGCTAAAAATACTTTTAAAAAAGTACGTACTTATTTTCGCAACGTTATGACGAAATCTATTATTAAAATCCATTACAGTACGTAATACTGATTCGACACACAATTGTTTACATTTTTTTATTCAAAGAAAAAAATTGTAAATTGGATAAATTACCCACTTTGAGTTCGCTGAGCACGTCCGCGTAAAATAACGTTTCTCGGTCGCGTTGGGAAATTCGCTTCGCATGTTTATTGCTAGACTTCGGTTTGTTTCGATTAAAGTTTCCGCGAGTTGCGAAAGGACGTAGCCGATACAAAAGCCATTCGAAAAGATGAATTTTGCCATTTCGCACTCGCATTTTTCAGAGTATACGCGGTTGTCGATGAAATCGTTCGGGCGACGTAAAATTTTACGTCCGCCGCCCTGAAATGCAGTTTCAATCCGTATCTCGCCAGTTATAAAAGATATGATGTTTTTATATCGGCGCTGTTTTGGAACTGGATCGAAAAATAACTATAAAATGGTGGGTTTTTAAACCGATTACATTGTAGAGATGATTGTGTTTGTTGTAAAAGAAGTGTTTTTGATAAGAGCGCCGTCAAATTGGGTCAAGAGGAAGTGCCATATCAATTGCATTGTTAAGTTTATTTGAAGCATGCTAAATAACCGAAATTATCGTGAATTTCCAAGATTATTATTTTGTATTTTTTATTATATGTGCAATTTATTATTTTCCTTTAATTACGAGTGCATGATTCATATAAAATATCTAAGCATATTCATTGAGTCAATTTCACCTGAAAATTCCATCGAAGAAATTTCCATATCAGAGTCGTAAATAGATCGAATGAACGTTCATACATTATTGCCTTTAAAAATCGTTCATATACGTGTATCTATATACAATTTCTCCATACAGTAAACCAAAAAAATAATTGATTTAAAGTCTCAGTTTTATATAAAAATATTTACATTTTCAAAGTATCGTAGAAATAATTAAAAAAATGCCATCTCATATTACAATACGATTATATTTTTCTTTCAAAAATTTTGAAAAGCAAATGATAATAATAAACAACACGTGTTTATTATGAAAGAGTCAATTGGAAAACTGATCATTTGAATATCGGACATTGTTTAAGTGTCATTTTTAATATTTTGAGATATTACGGTTTTTGTCAGAAAATTCCTGTAATAGCCCATACAACCGATGCAAGTTGGTTTTTGATATACACTATTAAAAACCGATTTTGGGAACATCGACCATATTTCATAACATGAGCGTTAGTATATAGAACGTATTTCTGGCATAAAACCGATTTTGAATTTTTTTGCACTTATGCCCTTAGTTATATCTTGTACAGAGCCGTAGCAATATTTTTGGCGCCCTTGGCAAATATAAAATGTTGGTATCCCTCTATCAGGGGCGTTATTTCAGATAAATCCAAGGGAGGGGTAGGCCAAAAATTATATTTTTATTCCATAATTTTATATTAAAAATATATATATTAGACACTTTTTAGTTTCGAACTCCGAAAATTTCTTCCCTAAAAAAGGTCAACGTTTTGGCGCCCCAAAAATCACGCGCCCTCGGTATTTGCCCAATTGCCAATGGGTTACTACGGCACTGATCTTGTATCCATTTTTATTGGACGAAAGATTTTCTTATTAAAAATACATACGGTAACGCGCCAGTGGTTAGCCACGTACCGGTTGATAGGCTATAAATTACAGTCTATCAATACGCCTATAATACGTTTCTTACTGGAAACATGCTTCATTGAAAATCCATACACAATCGAAATTTTTTTTCCAAATTTGCACAATTAACCCAATCTTTTGCAGTGTCCTCGAGGTATCCTCTGTTTTTGGTTTGAGACATATCTTTTCGAATTGCTTGCTGAATTGATTTGGTTTTAGGTAATCAATCCACAACCATTATCCTACTGAACTCAAAGGCTAGGAGCAAACGAGAAACTTTTTGTCGTACGATAATTTTAATCAACATGGAGATGCATGCAATTGCGCAAATTATAATGATTCCGCTCTTCCACGCGCGCGAACCAGTCGATCGTTTTACTCGGTCGAATCGACAATTTTATATTGACTACCTACAAATTAGCAGACGAAAACTCTATCGTTCAAGAGCAGATCGTTGACTGGTTTGCGCATTCGCTATCGATTCGACTGCTCAATCAGTCCAGTGTGCGCGCCAGCAGCCCGATCCAATCAAATTATCGTACGACAACAAATCTCTCGTCTCCTCCTAGCCTTATGCTGGCCATACACGCTACGATAAATCGTTACGATAAAACTGTACAGTTCGAAAGGTACGATTTATCGCTACATGTATGTATGTAAAACTGTACAGTTTTATAACATACATGTAGCGATAAATCGTACCTTAGTTTTATCGTAACGATTTCTCGTAGCGTGTATGACCAGCATTAAGGCTCTCGCAGACAAGAGATTTTTTGTCGTACGATTATTTGTATCGGATCAGGTTGCTTGCACGCACACAGGGCTAATTAAACAATCGAATCGATGACGAATGCGCAAACGCGTCAACGATCTATTCTCGAACGGTAGAGTTTTCGTCTACTAATTTGTAGGTAGTCAATATAAAATTGTCTATTCGACCGAGTAAAACGATCAACCAGTGCGCGCGTGTGGAAAAACGCCTATTGATTTAGCAGTCAGACGATAGTTTACCGATTATCTAGTTTAGACAATAGCGTTGGCTATTAAACTTGTTTACCAAATCGTTATAATTTGCGCACTTGCATGCATCTCCATGTCGATTCAAATAATCGTACGATCAAAAGCGTCTAGTGTGTCTGAGCCCTAATTTGTAGGTAGTCAATATAAAATTGTCGATTCGACCGAGTAAAACGATCAACCGGTGCGCGCGTGTTACGTCACTATATTGCATCGCTATTGTATTATTATATAAGATCATTCATTTGTTTGTTAATTGTTAGAATAAGATATAATAAAGATGTCCCTTATTCAATAAGAAACCCATTGTAGTATAAGTTGACTCACTGCCGTTCGCACGATAACAAATCAATGCGTGTTCGACAACCCGGAACCAAGCGAACCGTACATCACCACAACATCAAAAGGCGACCCTTCTATTTACGCCAAAGATGCCGATGACAATTGCAGTTGCATCTTCGACTATGCAGGTGGACCGTACATCACTACTCCGTCAAAGGATGACATTTTCACTGTCGAATTCGTGATCAAGATCACGTACGCCACGCTTCCAGGTATTGCCCAAAGTACAAAGGACTCGAAGACGGTGGTCAACAATAGAACCCCTACCCTATCCTCCCTGATTTTTGTATTATATAAGACGTAGAAAATATTGTATAGCAAGCAGAAGCAGAATAGATTTGGAATTGTAACATTAAACATAAGATCAACTGTAATCATTAAAGAAGGAATAAACGAATCGTTCACAACTTCATAATTGGTAGAAGTGTTTTATTGAAAACTCACTACGACACATCTACCCATCATCATCAACAACGTGGGTCGACGACGGACACCGTCAAGCGGACACCGGTTGAGTAGGCTACGGTCAGGTAGCCGCCGCTAACTAGGCACCGGTCAACTCGGCACCGGTTTAACTCGGCGAGAGTCTAGCGGGCAATCAGTCAACTAGACATCGAATCAACTAGGCGAAAGTTGTACGTAAATGGAAATTCTACGTATAATTCTCATAAGATTATTCTTGTGAGATAATTCTTGTGAGATCGCTAAGTATTTTTGCGACTCCGTAATCTCGCAATCACGTGAAATTTTTAAAATGATTTATTGTAACTTTGTCGGCTTGTCTATAGAATATGTATTGCCTATCGTAAACAAATAGACGAAACATCACAGAAAGTGTAAGTATGCGGTATTTCAATGGAAAAAAAATCTATATTTTGTGTAAAATAAAACGTTACTTTAGAGAAATAATTTCATAAGATATGAGTAAAATTTGAAAACTAAAAAATAAGCATTCAAATGGTAAATATAATAATACAAAACAATATTAAAAAGGTGCGATTTAGCTGTGCATTGAAAAAATATACATTGTTCCTTAAAACGAATCATTTATGTATTTGAATAATATACAATGTGCATTATTTATTATTTGCGTTGTTTATTATTATCATTATTATTATTATTATTATTATTCAGTATTATACAAGTCTATAGCCGTATTTAATCGATTTTTCGACTATAAATATGCATTGAAATATTTTTTCTAGTGCCCAAATATATCAATTCGTACTTATAATAATTTAGTTTAAATAATAAAATACATACAGATCCTCGTCAAACTATCGATGAATTATCGTCTAATTGTAAGATCGGCTGTTTCCGTGATTCTATTATATAACATTCTAAATATCTTCGATGCATAGAAAAAAATCAGAAACAAGCAATTCGGGTCCCCAACAACGTTCGTTTTTACGGCGAAAACAACAATGGCTTTCTTCTGGATGAGTACCTGCTACAACCCCTCGACTATAACTAACAGTAAAGAAGATTTATCTTTGTGTGTGGTGGCGATTTTTCAAGAATTATTCATTATGAATTACACAAACCTGGCCAGACCAATACAGCGGCAGTGTATGTACTGTGAACAATTGGAACGAACGACTGAAACGAGAGCTAATAACAAAGCGACATTTTCGGGTTAAAAACAAAAAAACGAATTTTACAGCACGACAATGCGAGATATCATACGGCGAAAATAACCCTAGACAAAATATTATAAATCAGCTTGGATTGGAACTTTTGTCTCATCCACCCTATTTACGGGATCTCGCGCTATCGCACTACCGCCTTTTTAGGTCGTTGGAGCATTCATTAAGAAATAAAAAAAATTAATAATGAGGAAGAAGTAAAAATGCACTTGGAATAGTTTTTCAAGAAAAAACCCAAGGAATTTTTCAAATAAAGGCATTGAACAATTGCCTTTACGCTGGAAAAAGGTTTATAGAAAGCGATGAAAATTATTTTGTAGATTAGTTATTAAGTTTTTTTTTGTAATAAATGAATATTTTTTTCATCAAAAACGAAAATTTTAATTACTTTCCGGTCCCCCTATAGAATGGGACTGATGATTATAATTATCAAAATATTTATGCAACTCTTGTCGTCTATCCTATAAATACATACATGAATATTTTTAATTTATACATACAAGGTGATCAATTTAAAACAGGAGTTTTATTTTCAAAACAATAGGTATCGTCTTTTTTGCACATCAAAAGTAAGTTTATTTTTTTTATTCGCTGCTTGATAGCGCACCATTATTAATTATTAATTCAACGTGTAATTTCAAAATTATTGATCAATAATATAATTACAGCAGCAGATTGCTAGAATTATTGTAATTACCGAAAAATTATCCTGCTGATAATACCGGTATATGTATGAAGTGTTGTGTAAGTATTACTCAATTATTGAATCAAGCTCATATAATTTATTTTGGTATATTTGAATAATATAAATCTCAACAACAAAAAAAAATACATTGTATGATTTCCTTCAAAAAATATGTTCACTTACAATATTTCAAAAAAATAATAAATCTCCGAAGATTAGTAAACTGGATTTTACCATTTTTATTTTTTTCGTTTAAAATTAATTCTTTCTGATAACGTCGCAAAAATTTAACTAGAAAGAAATAGATTTAAAGAGCGGTAAGTATGCAGAATCATAAATAAACCAAATGAATTTGATCAAATTTTGCGGTAATTTTCAAACACTTACATAAAAAGTTATATAATATAAATTATAGAAAATTGACCAATTTATAATATAGTATAAGTATTTTCATGTTTTTCAAACCAATTTTTTTTAATTTGAATTGTTCTGATATTCTTTTGTGATATAAATACTTTTATTTGATGCATGAAAATAATACTTTGCAATTTCGTTAAATCGTTATATAAGAATTATATATTATATATAACGACTATATATCAAAAGAATTATTTATATTCTTATAGGAACTTTCATAAGAACCATACGAGATTATAAATATTCTAAATAGGCGAAAATATTCTATCTATGTGGAATTTTCGTCGAGTTTTCGCCGAGTTTTCGCCGAATGTCCGTCGGTGTCCGGTAGGCTGGTGTCCGCTAGGACTCTCGCCTAGTTGAACCGGTGCCGAGTTGACCGGTGCCTAGTTAACGGCGGCTACCTGACCGTAGCCGAATCTACCGTCGTCCTAGTGACGCGTACCGGGTCGACGAGCCCCACGTAACTCGCGCGTGGAAAAACGCCCATTGATTTAGCAGTCAGACGATAGTTTACCAATTATCTAGTTTAAAGACAATAGCGTTGGCTATCAAACTTGTTTACCGAATCGTTATAATTTGCGCACTCGCATGCATCTCCATGCTGATTAAAATGATCGCACGACAAAAAGTCTCTCGTCTCCTAGCCAAAACCAAACCAATCCAACGACCAAACCCAAAAAACACACCAAACCAAAAAAATCCACTCACCTCAATCAGCGATCGTTTCGATAACTATCCGCAGGTGGCGCCTCCGAGCGGGAAAAAGCAGCGCACTCGCGGGCGTGTTATGGCCAAAGCCGGTCAGTGCGTCTGCGGCGTCGGTGCGGCGCGGAGCGGCGTCGCGGCGCCCGCTGCCGCCCATGGCTCGTATGTGGGACACAGGATGATCGGGATCATGTTGTAGACAGGCCCGGGATTACGGGACGCCTTAGAGGGACGCTTGGGCCGAGCCGCGGATCGGGCCGGAGGAGGGGGTGCGAGTTTCGCGCGTTTCAAGTAAGTCGTTTTGAACTTTCGCGGTTTTTTCGTTGTTGGGAAATGTTTCGAAGTTGGTTTGGAGCGATGGTTTTTTTTGGTGTTTAAAGGGGGGAGTAGTTTGGATTAAATGTTGAGTTGGAATTTTGATCTTGTTTTGGGGAAGGATGGTTAGATTGGGCGATTTGGAAGTATTAGGAATCAATGGCGGATGTTTCATTTTATAGTATTGAAGCTGTAAATATTTTTTTTTTTTATAATGTGAAAAAATATGGAATTTCAGTTTTTTTTACATTTCCAATAATTAACCGCTTTGATTTACATTGTTTTTTATTAGTTTTTTCATCCAATTTCTACAAATTTTTAACATAATTCAAAATTAGAATTGCTTACCTCAAATATTATACAATATCTCTCTTTTTTAATTCAGAGTTTAAACATTAACTTTACTTCGATAATTACTAAAGTTAATACCTTGATAAATTCAATGTGTTCATACTATTTTTATTTATATAGTATTAAATTCGATTGAACTTCTTCGTATAGGTACTTTTTCCCGGTGGATGGTTCGATCGATTAATGTCTCAATGAAGACCGTTTCGAAAATCAATTAGTGAACCCTCCGTATGACTCCCCGGAATCGGTTCGAATGTAATTTTAACTTTTTCATTAAATTCCAATTAATTCGTGACGTCCCGTGCGCAAAAAGTAAATCCCCATTGTTAATTAGTGCTTGCGTATATAAAATTCGATGTCGAAACGTATCGTTCCATACAAAAGTATATTTGTACGTTTTGGTTATTCATTATGGCCGTTTGTTCGTTTACATTTTATCGAGTAGCATGAATTTATCGAATTTACACGAAAAACGTGTCGATTGAATTGTGCTTTTACAAATTATTGAAATTGTTTATAATTAATTTTCGCGAATAATAACTTCGTTTTCATCGCTTCGTATTAAATTAATAAAAAGTAGACGATGAAATTGAAAGTTTCCTTTTTCATTTTAGGAGCATTATTGTATCAAATTTTACATAAAACTCGTTCGTGTACAATGTTTTTGATATAAAAAACTTAATGGACGGATAATTTAGGGAAAATCGAAAGCTGTCTTCGGCCATCCGTTCGATGTTTTAATATGCAAATATAACGATCGAAGGCAGAATTTCGTTAGGGTTAATTGAAAATATTGGCGTTATTTCAAAATTCACAGGAAAATTTCAATTTTCCTCCGCTTTTTATGAACTGAAAAGGCCACGAAAACGTGCCTTTTCGCAGAACTGCGAAAATTTTCCATACAAAATTCAAAACTTAACAACCCAATCGATCACGAGCGACAGCTTAATACTTCTAGACGCCCCTAATTTCGATACAACACTCAACATCTTAAACTTACAAAAAACCACCCAACACACCAAATATTAGACACGAAACACATAAAAGACACACACAACAGATAGTATAAATTAATTGCGCGAGTTTTAAGGGCTCGCCTCCGTATGGCAGGGCTTCCGCCTTCCAGCGAAAAGTTACACCCGCCGTTATAACGGGGCCATTTAAAATTCCTCTTCTTCATTGTTTGCACCTGAATATTAATTGGCAATAACCGCGTTTCACCGTCCTCTAAGACTTCGAGACGATCGTGAATCATATTTTTCGTCGACTCGTTGTTTTCGGTGGGAAAATTGTTTGGACGTCTTTTGCGTGCGGTGTTGTGTTCCCGTTTAATTTCGCGATTGTTATCTGGCGCGAATTGGTGTTTGCGAAATAGAGACATTATGCAAAATTGTAATTAAGAAGTTGGTGTTCGATATATTAATTTGGTACATAGAAGTGTATATAATTTTAAGTGATAATTTGGGGTTTTATGCGTGTAATTGAATCGTTTGTGATATTTATTTAGAAGATAATTTTTGCGTCGTATTTACGGTAATGTGTTTTAAAATAGGTCCTAAATTAAGTTTTATCAAATTTAGTTGTTTGAAATGAAATCGTTTTTGGGCGAAATAAGATTTGATTTTTCGTATAAAATAAAAAAGTCTAACAAAAGTAAATTTACCTAGGTTCTAATACAACCCTTTGTTTATTTCATAATATTAATTTTCTAACGTGCTTTGAAATATACTTCTTCATTATGGTTGAGTTTAATATAAATATAATACTTATATTGATTTTTGAAATATATTTAAGTTTTACACAAATATGTATTTCACCTCATAAATAAAATTATTCTGTTAATATTATACAAAATAAAAATAAAATTCTAATAATCAGATTATGTGACATTTTTCAAAAATATATTTTAAACATGATTTTTTTTTAAATTAAATATTTTTTCTAACGAGTTTCCACAACAACTCACCCCCGAGAAATTCCATTTCGTATCTGTTGATATCACGCAAAAGTTAATTGCTTGCAGTAATTTCACAACAGTCACAAAGTCAAAGGCATCTTTGAGGCGTCGAAAAAAAATACAATTTATTCTTTAATGAACGTATTTAAGGGACGCAGCAGTAAAAGTTCGTCAGGTGAATCGAGCAGCAGACGATTACTTTCAGTGATTAAGCGCGGGCTTGAAAGTATGTCGACGACGCGCCCTAACTTTATGTAAAAATTTAATTAAATGCGGAATCCACCGACTGAGAAAATACGATAGGGCCTCTCGAAGGGACGTCTGAGACGCCGACTTTGGATCCGTCGCATACGCGAATATATTCGCAACGAAGTTTTAATATGCAGTGTTTAACATGTAAATCTGCGTGCGAGCTTTTAAACACACCCGCATGTACATGTGTACCCGCTACGCGAAAGCTTTGTATTTTTATGTATTTATGTTTGCGTGCGGATTTTGTAATGCGTTGTTGTGAAAAGTTCGAGTTTGTGTGTAACTTTCGTCTCGTTAACTAGGTTTTTTTTCGTAATCGTTTTCGCGTTATAACGAGTGCGGTACGTCTTCTTCGGCGACGGAGTTTACCCGATTTCGCGCCGCGTCGGATACAATTGAAAATTTATTCCATTTTTTGTGGGAAATAAATTTTTCGTTGAAGTCTTTTAGATAAGCGTGTTTGGCAAACTAAATTTTCGCAATATGCGGAGAGTTTTCCGCGACGGGGGAAATGCTCTTGTTCGACGCAAGGTTTCGTCGTTCGCTTCGCTCGAATATTTAGTACTAAAGACAGGCATAGTAATTGCCGTTAAGGTCGAAGTCGTTTTCTCTGAATTCATTGCTTTTATGCTTCAATTAAGCTTAACGGTGGTAAATTTGAGCTTTTTGTATTAATTGATCTTTTATGTAGCTCGAAGCTATTAAAGAGGCTAATATATTAAACATGCAAAATCTTCAAAAAATGTTCATGTTATATAATTTATTCACACGATGGTCGTTAAATTATTTTAAAATTATTTTCAATACGTATATTCATTAAATATACGAAAACGTTGCATTAAACATTGAAATTTATGTGTATTATTTCATATATGGCATTTGATGTTTGATATCAGGAAATACTGTTCCAATATTTACTTGTGCGAAAAGGGTTGTGTTGCTTTTTTCGGCAAAGAAAAATATGTATATTTGAACAGAAAAATCCATTTTATTCGTAAATACATTTATATAAAATATTTACACTTGAAAAATCCAATTCATGTTTCATTTAAAATCATACAAGATAATAAAAAAAAAAAATTTCCAACTATTTTTAAAATAAAATATAACATTTGATCACACAGACAATATTTATTCGCTTCATACAAGAAAATCATAATAAATCTACCTCTGTTTACTTTTTAACAAAGCACTAGACACTTGTTTAACGTACCTACACGTGTAACATTTCAGTAGTATGAGGACGGACATACGAGTTCGTGAACGGGCCTGCGTATATTTGAAGATTTCCCATGTAGTCCCACGGGTAATACAGGAAGACGCGTCGCTCTTCAAATACCCGAGACCTTTGATATATACACGCTGGAGTTCGAAAGAGCGTGAAATTATAAGCGAAATATGTATAAGGACCGTTTCGTGTACCGTTTTGCTTATATACGAGTATGGTGCATTGTCGACGGTACAGGACCCTTCAATGTCCTATTTAGGTCGTCCTCGCAGGTACATCCTTTGGACTTGATTTATGCAATCGAAAGATGTTTTATTCATCCGCCGCCTTGCTTCAAAAACGGATAAAGTTTTCAAATGAAGTATTAGTTTTTTTAAATTTCTACGGAGTTCTTTTTGAAAAGATGCACTCGAAACGTCTGGCCGTGCATTAGCATCGGATAAAGAAAAATGAGTATGCACTTGTTCCTCGGAAACGACTTCGGTTAATAAGTCGAAACGTATAAAAAATATGCAAGTTCAGAACTTTGCTCGGATCCTTTTTGAGTGTCGGTTGAATACTTTCAGCAGTTGGAAGAATGCGCTTTGTACTTTCTTATTTTATTTTTTTAAATATTTTTACATTTTTTTAGAATATGCTTTCATCGAAGTATTATAGTTTGTTTCTCGTACGCAAATCATGCGCGTTTCCTCTCTCCATCATGGTGAAAAGCCCTTGGCCACGATCGCGCCATCAATCAACGTCCACACCCGATAACATTAAAAGAGATAACCACTTCGATATCACCAAAAGCGCCTTCGTTAAATATTCAAGCGTATATATACTTTCGCCAGATAAATCGAAATATTACTATTTTTTGCGAGCCGCTTCCGCGTGCATTTATTCTATTACGGCTGTTTATTCGCGAGATAAAAACGTATCGCAACTGAATTATTCATTGCTCCTTTGAATCGAACGAATGGACATGCGTACCAGAACACGCCTCGGATCGTTTTCGATAATTTTTTTCTATATTATTTCATTTCGGAGGCGGCTTCATCAAATTTGTACGACGCGGTCTCGGCCCGGATGGATGAAATGGGTATGTTGCGGTTGGCGCGCACTACTAGAGCACATAGGTGTATCCCACAAACCTCAAACTGGAAGAGAAGATTCGGGTTTAATTCGACCTCGTCCCTCTTTTTTGCGTACATCTGAATATTATATAATATGCATAAAGTGTGCGTTAGAAGCACTCGTAAATGATACATACACGGTGGGCGGTGAACGACTGTTTGTATTATCCGCAATGGCTCAGGGTTGCTTAAATGGTTACCGATTCTGTAAATTATGAATCAAAATGTTTTATCGGCCCATAAAATGCATTTATATCATAAATAAAATAAAAATAAGATCGATCTTTATTACTTTGACTCGTCCCGGTTCTTAGTATTTACTTATGGTCCGGGTAGATCAACATTATACGGGCACAACGTAATCGTCCGGCATTAATCTGAAAGTTTTCCGCATTGAAAAACTTTCAGAGGGACCGACTCTTCGTTTCGCAAGAAAACGCAACACCCAGAGAGTTTGATCCTGAATACCGAGAAAGGGGAAAGCGCGCGTGAAACGACGAAACTCGAAAGCGCCGAAAGTTTATCTTTATTGCGACGGCGCCGTTGGGATCGAGTGTCAAAAAGCCGGATCCCGTTATCATATTCCCGGGATTCCCTTTTTATATATACATATATATATATAAAGTATGAAATAACCGGAACGGGATCGTGGAGTGGTGCGATACGGTCCGGATCCCGGTGATTGAGCGACTCCCGAGAGTCAACCCTTTTTTCGGCATATTCAGCGCTAAGTTCCGCCTGTGAATTATGTTAATTGCTCGAGTTTTTGTTTTTAATGTGTTTATTTTTTGGACGTAATTAACGGTTGTGTTATTTAAGGTCCAGGAAGTAATGGGTTCTATTGTAAAAATGATAAATTTTCTCGGTGCTATTTGCCGTATTGTTCGGAAACCGTTCGTGTGACTAGTGCGATATTCGAGACCATTAAATAATTTTATTACTGGACTGCATCGTATATTTTTTTATGAAATAAATATAAATCTTCTTAAGTGAGTTAGTCTGTTCGTGTTATTTCTGAAAATATAAAGTAAGGTTGAAATTTATTTTAATTTTTTTCGGTGAAGATTCGATTAATTTTAATTCCATGCTAATTTTTTAATTATTCATGGAATATTTATAAAATTTTTATATAGAATCATCAAAAATACATAATATACCAAAATATAAACGATAAGAAATCATTCAACTATAAACGTATTTATGGGGATCTAACGAGCTTTTTCATATCTCGTTTTCGATATCGCTGTGAGTCAGAAGATTATTACTCCATTTATATTGATATAAACCTGAATGTTATACGAATGATTACTTTGACAATATTACGTTTCAATAATACGATCAAAAATAAATACCCAATTAATCTCAAAAATACAATTCCCTACCAAACGCATATATTTTTTGATCCCTTACAATTTAAGCGCAGAACAATATTTTCTAAATTACAACACCAAAAAGAGACTTTCAAATTGTGTCGTTGTCCGAACCCTTTCCGTTTTAATCCTGCAGTTTTGCGTCGCTGCATCCAACGAAGGGTTCAACAAGTCGCCCTTGGCACATTCGCGTGGTCATTAGGCAGGCTTTATTGTGTCGGGATTAAAACTTATCCGTGGGGGTCTGAATAAATAATGCAATTCAATTAGTCAGGTCGCCGCAGGGCTAAGATTAAGGGAAGGACCTCCCTTAGGTGGGACCAAAATGGACAAGAAAATGGAAGGGTGAGGTGAAAAACGGGCTGTCGCCTCCTCCCTATGTATTTGAGTGGGACAGAATCAAAAACCACATTTTCCACTTAGGGGAATATTCGAAAGATCGAATTTTTTTATACTATATAATATATAATAATGCAATATGTACATTTTGTATAAAAATATTTATATTCTGTAATAGGGACAAGTTAATTGATTCTCAATTACTAATTGATTCAAATTCATTTAAAAACGATTTCTTATTCATATCATTATAAAAATATTTTTGTTAAAAATTATGCATAAGTAAGCGTATCGTTTTTTATATTCTTTATTTATTTATTGTGATTTTTGATTCCTTAAACCTCATTTGTATTCTATACATAATGAGGACGAAACGACGGAAATTCTGCGGAGAAATTTTCGCGAAAAATTTGCACTGTCCGCTCAACGACGAATGTCTCTCATTACGTTAACGTTTTTATGAAAATAAAAAAAGATATATATTTTCGGCTTGCTTTAAAAACGTCCCGTTTTCCATCTTTTGTTGCGAAAGTATGCAAAAGCTCGTTTCGCCGAATGAACGACGCCATTTTGAACAGCGATTGGTTCGGAGATAATCGCGCGTTTTTGGACTTAATTCAACGCGGTTTTGCGACGGACATTAAAACAAACTGCGAGTTTGTTTACGAAATTTTCGTTTTAAAAACCGCTTGCGTTTTAATTGAAAATAAACTAGATTATTTGCATTTTTTAGACCATCATATGCATAGGATAAAACTTTTTTGTACAAAAGAAAAGTTTCGACGAATTGAATATGAAAATTTCTGTCCATTTAATTATTCTAATTAGTATTAAATCAACAATTGAGTTTTATAACATAATATTATGTATGAATATTTTAATTATTAATCTCATTATCATATATTGTATAATGTATAACCTTTCAACGATAATATTTTCATTTAATAGTTATAAAATTAATACATTAACCCATCGACCGTACATAATATTATACATTGAAAGTATCGATACGTTCATTAAACTTTATTCAATCAAATGTTTTACAAATTGCATAAATAATAACCAATTACAACTTTGCCCAAATTTCTCATTTATTTTAATCAAAAACGATACCGAACTTCGTACATAATAAAACGTCGCTCAAGCGTATTCAGATTCCGTTCAATCATAACTAAGGGCACAGTAAAACAGCCCTGCGGCCCAAAACGGAAAACTTCGCCGACGGGGAACGAAACGGGAATAATTCCCTTATCTTCGATATATTATGGCGTGACGCGTGTTAACGACTCAATACCGCCGCATCTTATCCGTTCTACGCAGTTAAAAATAATTTCGTAACACAAAAGCGGACCGCTCTCTTATCCGGCCCAGTTCGGCCTAGTCCCCAGTGGGACACGCCGCCGTTATGCCGGGTCCCTATCGTCGATTTGGGCGTCCGAAACGCTACTTCCGGGTATTTTGTGCGGCTTCCGGTCGTGTCCGAACGGATGCTTTAACGATGGATCGGTAATATATGGATCCAATATTAAAATGTGGTATTTAAAAAAAAATTGATTTTTTTAAATTAAAATATAATAATTCCTTATATTTGAGATATTTTTATTTTCTGAAGAATTCCTATTAATTTTGAATGTGATGAAAATTACGTTCTTTGTATGAATTGATTGATTTGAAATATAATTTTTTTATTTGAAAGAAATTGAAAAAAATTATATTATATTATATTTTAATAAACTTTGTTTTGATTTGGGACCTCGAAGGTCGATCACTCTGAAGGGACTCTCATTGTGAAAACTGAGTATGCCGTTCGGAGCTTTTGTCCTTTCAGTTTAATTCAATACAAAATTTTCTCTTCTCCACGTTTTATTAAAATTTTATATTACATATTTGGGTATATCGACGTGATTTCATGTGTATAATGTTTCTATTGTGCTATATCAGCTTTGAACAAATAACTAAAAAAGGTTTCCTTTCATTTACTTTATTAATATTCAGTATTGGTTATCCATCGTTAAATTAGCTTATGTTAAAATTAAAATTAACGCGTAAAACTTATAATTAGTTGGGAAAATTTTATTTGACTTTATAAAATTATCACAAAAAGCATTTGCATGTTTTAATTTTAACTAAACAAATTTTCTCCGAACAATTTGACAATGATATTATTTTCACAACTCTAAATATACATTTCATACGTAACTCAATTTTCAAGAAAATAAAATATCGTAACAAGATATGTGGAAAGTTCAACGCACGAACTAGAGCAAGTGAACAAAATTTCATTTACCTGCAAAGTATCTCGCATGTAGAAATTTGACTTACTTCCACGTGAAAAATCTCATTTTGAACACAAAGTAACGAATATATGTAACGTACACCGTTCGCTCAAAAGTGCATATACGAGTATGTATACTACAAATGCAACATAAATTTCTCACAAAAGCCTTCTTCGACTTTCAACATCCGCGAGAACATTTTATAAGTGGCATTTCCGCGAAACGCAATTTTCAGAGCGAGACTCGCACTGCGTTTTAAAATTTCCCCCGTTTTCATATCTGAAATTCGAAACGCATCGAAAGTTAACCAACGAACCGAGCTGAAGGAATAGTACGAGCTCGTAATTTTATGCGAAGTTCCCTTTGCTTGTCGAGCGAATTCCTGGAATGTTCGCGAAATATTTCCGTAATGAATATGCACGATTCGGGGGCAATTCTCGCAATGACACGCTCATTTTATGGGGGTGTGAAATATAATAAATTCTCGATGATTTTTTTTGCGACAAACGACATATACGATATGCGAATTGGCTTTGATGCGAGCGTTTGAATTCCGCAGGCGGTTCTTTCGTTGTCTGAATGATTTATATAGGGAGTATTTTTTTTAAAGAATAACAAAAAAGTGTATAAGATAATAAAATGTAGAATCTTGTTTTGAATAGATAAGTTTGCTAGTTTTGATCACATTTTGTACAAATTGTTAAAGATTTTATAATCATTCAACTGTTTTATTTGTATTTAAATAATAATTCTATGAATGTGATATAAAATTTATTTATAGTTTGAATTCAATTGACTCACAGAAAATATTTGTTCATACACATCACGACCTTTTAAAAAATAGCAAACATCAATTTTACCTTCAAAGAAATTTCCGAAATATAATACTATCGAAAAATTTTCCAGCAGAAAAATATAACATATTTCAATAACGAAAAACCTATCTCCGTAAAAAAAAATACGACAAAAATTATCTGCGACAGAGTTAAAAAACGCAAATACATATTTCCGATATACGAATAATTCGTGCGTTCGGATCGTTTTCCCTGGAGCGGTATCGCGCAGAGTTCGCAGAATTATTTGCAAATAAACGAACCGCCCTTAAACCACTCGAATCGAAGGGTGGTAAAAATTCGCCAAAATCCGAAGCCCTGTTTGACGGCGCACCTAAAAAGTTACATCGAAATCGATATATCGAGGATATGCCTTCGCCCTTTGTGCTTTCGGAAGTTCGCACGAGGCCCGATAAGGCGGTTTTATAAACTCTAGAGAGGTATATGTGCCGGTTTTGGAAACGACGAAACCGGAGCCGTTTTATTCTCCCTTCGGAAAAAGGGATGCGAACCGCGGGCGTTGGCGCCAAGTGGTGTGGAGCGCGCCCTACTTGTTGGAGTGTGCGAATGGGCTGCGAAATTTTCGCCGCTGATGAAAAGTGACAAGGTTACGCTTTTTTTGGTTCTCTATGGATTTTTTGTTACAGTTTTCAATTTCGTGTGCGAATTTTGTATATTGATAAAATATAAAAAAAGTTGTTTTTTCATGTGATACGGTGGTTTACTTTGTTCTTTTATACAACTTCGATGATTGAATTAAATTTTCAATATGAACTCGTTTTATTTAAATTTTAAAATAATAAAGACGTGTTAGCGGAGTTTTTCATATACACATTTAGTTGGTCGATATTCACGTGATTAACAGCGTTCATTTTGTAATATACTATTTTGGCAATTCAAAATGTACAACAAAATGTCCACCCAGTAGACAAGTATAGTCTCAACAAAAAGTTATGTATTTCCTATTTCATTTATTCAGTAATAACTTGAGAACGAATAATATACTCAATTTAATACAAACAATTAGTTGGTTGATTAAATTTTCCTCAAAATCCTTACAAAGAATTTTCACACGCAATACATTTCCATTCCAGATAAAATAGATAGATAATATAAATTGTAATTATATCAGTGCAAGAACATATTACAAAAGTCATAAATCAATTTGTTTAAAACGAACAGCTATTATCGAACGAAACATCATCAATCTTAGCAAAAAAAAAATCATAAAGAATCCAAAAATCAGTAACGCGCATATAATTTTTTCTCATCTCGCGCGAAATTTCAACGTTAACGCAATTTGACACGTCATTCCTGCTGAAAAATGGCAACGGTACATTTTGGATGGTAATTAATTTAAATGTATACGCACAACGACGCTTTCGACGCCACCATAATAATATTTCGAAACCGCCACACTACGCGGACAACCACCGCGCGCTTTCCGGAGATAAATGTCAAAAAAGTAAACATTTTATCCTCGTATATATGCTAATGAAAAGGAAATCTCCATTGCAAATACGCCTACTTAGCGGCGCCGCGTCAAAAAAGACTTGGGCATCTTCCTCGGGCTCGTTAGCCGCCATGGGGCCCTCCGAAGCCTCCCGTGGTTCCTTTGTGGGCCACAATGGAAGGGTCGCTGATCAAAAATTATGTACTGGATAGGGATTCGTGCTCGCACGTGTGAAAAGTCCTCGGTGGCCGTCTCACCTGGTCGCTTTATGCGGAACCGACTATTTCAATCATTCAATTTGGACGCGATTGAATTCGGCTGCGGAAGGGGACCGCGTTTGTATAACGCACCCGGATCAGGGGATACCAATTTCGGTGCTTTTCTATATATTTTTATTATGATTGATTTGGGTGGCTAGGGATTTTATTAGGTGGGACGTATGTGTGTAATGTATTTTATTTGATTTTGTGAGAAAGTTTTTATTTATTAAAACGTGAAATTTTTTGGTAATTTCGAAATTATTCAGATATTAAACTTCAGCGCGAAACTTTCTAAATGTAATTTGATTATACAAGTCTTGGATTCATACATATTCAAAGAATTAACACATTGCATTTTCAACTTTAAATCTCACTTATGACAGTCAAATCTAATTATAATACAAAGATTAAATTTTAATTTCATGCATAATGTGTAATTAACACGTAAACATTAAAGCTATTATACAACTTTCTACGACACCCTCCGACGCAATTTCGAAGCAATCTACTGATATTTATCGACGGCCCCACCTCTGGGACCAGTCCGAAGGACAACCACAGGTGAGACCAGAGGTCCACGTGTACAGGTCGTTGCCGTGGTACACGTGTAGTTAGAGGACCCTGTCGACATGTCACAAGCACGCCCAAGCCCCCGGGAAACGATCGCTAATGGACCACTATTTCGGTACCGTGCTATGCCCATTGTATGTCCATGTCAAAAGAGTCGTCGAGTTTTAGGTCATTCTCCATCCAATCAAAATGATGTTAAATAAGATAAAATTGTATTGTAACATTTGACCCAAATATATATCTAGTCGAGATCAAAACACGATCAAACACAAATCGTTTATATCGGATGTATTTCAACGTAACGATCGTTTCGAGAGTCGAATAACATCGTAGCAGTTTTCCATAGTTTCCCTAGTTTTTTCCGGGCTGGTAATCCGAGTTCGGCCCTCATTAGACCGAATCGTGCGATTCGAGCACACACGCCCTAAAGGGACTCGAATCGGACGTAATCAGATTCGAAATGACCTATTATCTCCTCCCGATGCCAGAACCTGGACTCGGGCCGAAAAAAGACCCGAAATCGCGATTTTATTCGCAACATCAAAAGGAATCGGCGACGGGATCGGGCCCATATATTTTTTGCCGCCGAACAAAATGGCGTTCGAAATATATTTAATTCGAAATTTCGAAAACGTCGTAACTGCGTATTACGACGTTGTGGTCGGCGTAACGGCGCCGTTACCGTTCGTTAATCTATTTTATATATTTTGTATAAATAAGCCCCGCATAAAGGCTCGTGTCGTTTTAATTTTAGGGTCAAAACGACCGCAAGTCGTCGAGTTTTCAGGTTCTGTATCGCGACTTTGTTACGGTTTTTAAACGGTCCATTTGCGGATAAATACGCCACCGTAAAAACGAGAGTTTTTTCGCACCGCATCATGAATATTCAAACGAGACTTAATGAATTTCCTAAACCCTTAATCTTGCGGTAATTTGAATAAATTTTGACGGTTTTCTCTTTCTCGTGCTTTTTTCTCTCTTCGAGTCTTCATATTATTATATTAGTACAACGGACGGTCACGGAGAAAAGGAATCTCTCTCGTTACGGAGGAACGGCTTAATAAAGCCCCATCCGTGATCGATGAATATATATTTTAATATTAAATGCCGTGGGCGCGATTCATAAATTATAATTAATGAGGATCATTTTTATTATAAATTGCCGAGCGCAAATTGTTTTTGCATAAGAAAAGAATTTATATGTAACCGTTAAGCTTTCGTTTTGTGCCATTTTTCACAAATTTAAATTCATTTTAAAGTATTCTTACGACAATAATTGGAATTTTTAATTTTAAATAATATTTATATATTGGATTATCTAGTTTTACTAAGCATAAAGTCTTTTATAAATTTATGTTTTGATCAATGAATATAGAAATTATTAAACTAATTAGTTATTAATGAAATTATAAAGGGTACAGATTTATTCACAAACTTCTAAAATATTTGAATACTAGGATTATTTGATTTTGAATTTCTCATTACGCTGGTTTTAGCAAAGCAATTTTGATGAACGGTTTTGAGTTTATGAAATTAAAAACAATGTTTAACGTTCTCAACGAAACTCTAGTATATGAAAAATAATGAATCAAATTAATAAAAAATAATAATATATTACACAATTCACTATTAAATATGTATATGCAACGTTTACATATGTATGTCTATTGCAAGGCAAAGCTTTTCCGGTATCAGCAAAAGTTGTGACATTTTCCTAATCATACATAAGATTTGAAAGATAATTCTTAAGAAGTTGAATAAATTAACCATCTTATGTCAAATAATCTCAAGTTGCAGGATTCCATTCATCGACTGATTCGCCACATTTAAAACTGGTACTTAAAAAAAAAAAACAAAAATATTACTTCACCATACTATACATATGTATATAGTATAATATACATATATGAAAATTAAAGAAAATTAAAACCACTCAACTAAACGAAACCCGCCCAAGTTCATCTGCACGACTTCAAATTTAAATCCAAACAAGATTTCCTAACAGACACGAAAAGAGAACTACAGTGCTGGGATTAAAGGGATGGCCACACCTTTCCCATACACCCTATCATACTCACCCACCCACAATGCGGAGCTTTCTCCTGTCACTTAGCGGTGAAATTAAGGCTGTATATATGTACGCAACGAGGGCACCCGTGTTTACTTAATGTTTCGAGAGTGATTTGCGCATATTCCCCGTGCACAGATAAATCCCCGGTAATTGATGTGTACGCCACTTATTATTTACGGACGTAGTCGGCCCCGAGCTACCTCGGTCACCGTTATAATTTCGATAGTTGCCCGTCGTGTAGTGTTATAATTTGTTTGAATTGCTGTTTTGTTCGGTTCACCGAAGATAAAGTGGGTAATTGGTGGGCGAGAATGGACAGAGGTGTGATTGAAAATTTTAGGGTTCAACGTAATTTTAGTTGAACATTGGAAAGTTTTCGGTTCAATTTGGATTGGATGATGAATTTCGTTTTTTTATGTGGGCTTAAATTTGTTGAACGTATCGGTTTTTTTGGTAGTTATTAAAGTTAAGTGATATGTAATCCTTACTTAGACGGACTTATGAGTACCGATAATTTTTAAGTATAATCTTTATTTTTTTTATGTAAAAATTCCCAAACTTTTGACGATAAAGAATATACTTCGAAATAAATATCTTATGAGTTGTAAATGATGTTTATGAAGAAAAAACAATTCTTGACAAAAATGAAAATTTAATGCATGAAAGTAGCTTTTATGTGAAACCAAACATATATATTTCAGAACGATGAAAAAAATATGTGGGCCCACATACATAACTTATTCTTTTGCTTGCGCCACTGGGAATTAGTGTCTCGCGAGATCCGATAAGCGTGCCCCGTCAGCAGTTTTTATTCAAATTTTGTTTGATTTTTTCGTTTTATTTTTTTTTCATTTTGTCGGGTAGTCCGTCCCGATGATTGCTCCGGTAATTGAACAATCCATTTATTCTTTCCGACACGTCGGCTCCGGGGAATTTCAATATGCGTTTTTCTCGTGATTTTTATCTGATTCTTTTCGACTGCGCTAATATATGCCGAAATTAGTGTTCGCATCCATCAACGTGTATTTATTATTTGTTTGAATTTTTTGTTTATTATCTCTGCGTTGGAAAAAAAATGAGAGAAATCAGCTATGTATATCAAATATGATTTTTTTTACACATTAAAAGAATTATTGCTTAGTATAAGTTATCAAAATTATCTGATTTAAAACAAAAAATTAATTAAATGTTTTTTGTCTACAATACATACTTTCATATCTATAAACGTTTTAACACAAAAAAAATGATGACGACAGGTTCAATTCTCTTATATTTTATCAAACCTACTAAGTACTTGAAAAAGAAACAACTTTTTTTCAAAATTATTGCATTAAAAATCATGTTGAAAAATCTAACAATAAAATCAATATTTAGAAAAAATCTATATCATTGAGTATGGTTAAAATACAAACATTATATGATTCGGACGAACTAATTTGTTTTTTCCCCATTCGTGTAGTAATGAATATATACTGATTGCGACATACAATTTTTTCATTGAATAATTATCACAGTAGGTGATTTTCATTTTACATTTTTTATTATTCACTATTTTATGAATGTCAGTTCATTTATACTTCGTGAGAAACATCAAGTTTTCGCAACGCGAATGGCACTCATTCGAATAATAAAAAATCGTTATTATTTATATTGTACGCCTTAAAATCTATGCAAAGTCTAATGTATAAAATAAAGCGAGGTCAAAAATAATTGAATATATTAAAAAATAATAATTCGCGAACATAATAACGTCATAAAAAAATCAATTGTGTATTGTACGCACTTCTCTTTCGACAAGAGATGAGGTTCTTGCACAGCAATAGATCGTAGGTTCGATTTGCGTTATGAGCAACAAATTATCAGCGATTGTTCATGAGCCAGCCGGAGGCTTTGTTGCCGTCTAATGTATATTATTATTTTCTCTTCAATGTGGCTAACTCGCTTCGCGGTTAACTTAATATCTGACCTAATGGATTTTTGATGTCTGTCTACGGCCCATTCTTCATTTGCCCGCGCTGCTCTCATTGTTTTTCTTTCTCCATACAATAGTAGTATATCGTACATATTTTTTGCATCGTTTCGAAAATCTTGACGGGGCTTCGATAGCAACGGTTAGTCGGATCGAATAGCTGGATGGCATCGAAACCGGAACCCCTTTGTTGCTTAAAATCCATCGTTCCCAAGAATAAACTGCTCCCGTCGACAATGGCTTCTTTATTGGGGACGTTGCTCGTTAGACAACGCATATATTCGTCTCTCGACGCTTTTTATTCTCTCTCCCTATAAAGAATCGCATTTAATATAAAGGAAAATGTTATGATCGAGAAAAAGGAGCGGAATTTATCTTATATTATTGACCTTTGTGTGTTTTCATTGTGTGCGTCTTTATCGCGAAATCAATAAAATTAGATATGGTTTATTTTATTTATCGTTTCATAACGAAAATCTTTACGATATTTCCAAATTTTCAAATGGTTATTTCGTATAACGACAATTGTTATTTTCATTGCAAAATCGTATTGTGTTGATTTTTCGTTGAATAAAATAAAAATAAAAGTAGACTCTTTTCAGACACGTAGAATGCGTTAACGTAAAATAAGAACATTCGACCGAACCATTTCATTAGATGAGAAGTACATTATATGCCTTTTATGGGTGCGTTTATGTGTTTCGTTGAATGAGATTACGAGCCGATTTGTTCGAAATTCACCAAAAGCTTTGATATATTATCGACATTAAAACTTATTTTAACCGACCACGAAAGTGTCCTGAATCGATCGTCGCCAATTTAATGTGGAAGCGCCCTTAAGTGAAGGGCTATTTCGCGGAAGTTCCCCTTATTGAGAACGATTTGCGATTCCCATATTTTTTTTAATGGACTCTCATTATTATTTTCACATGTTTTCATAGGATCCATTATAAACATACGAACGTTAAGTGAATCGCTTGAAAAGGTTCTTCTATCTACAACCCCCTTCGTTCTCTAGAGGCTATGTGAAGTCGTATTTCCCATTCACTTGGATACTTTGCCTCAAAAAAAAAAAAAAGAAAAAACATAACGCAAAAGTACAATAGTCGCTTTTCTTACCATAACGTTTGCATTGTCGGCCGTATGATAATACGGGATCTTTTAAGGGCTGTTACTTTTTTTATTCCCTAACACAAGGAAAAACAATTTTGAAAAGTGGGTCTGTTTGAAACGAACACTCGTACTACTAAAACGGGATAATAGCCAGATGAGTGCGTGAATAAACCTCTTTTTCCAAAAGAAATATTTTCACAGTGTGAATATGCTTCAGTGCGTGCGATGCCTTTATAGTCGTTTCGCAAAACGCGTCCTTTCTCATCACATTTTATGTTATGTCAATACCACATTTTTTATCGAAAAACTTATAGTTTTATTTACTCCGGAGGCGATACACTCTCGGACTTCCAGACAATTGAGTTTGGATACATTGAAATTTTTATTTTGAATCGCTCTCTCATAGTTTGTGTAATCATGCGCTTAATACGCGAATCGGACAGATAGTAAATTGAATCTTAGGCGCCCTTTTTTGTATGGCCACAAAGGGACGGGATTTGAACCCGAAAATCCAACCCACTAACTAGATTGTTGGAATCGGGCAAGACGCGTGCGTATAACAAGGGTTCTGATAGTGTAAATTAGTGTGTAATTGGGTAAAATTCTCGTGCACACAGACCAGTTTTATTGCTGACGGAGAAGACGATTTAATAGCAACATTTTACGCCACATTAACTTTCAGCGCGGTGCTTTTCAGACAGGGCGACCTTTGAAAATGATAAATAACGAAGATTTTATCACCGCCGACGCCAAACGGCCGTGGAAACCCTTCGAATATTTATAATATTTTTTAAGCCTCTCATCAAATGGTATAACTTCCATTTCTATATTAAAAATGTCGTTTTTTTTTTTTCGTTTTTCAAATCAATGTAATTAATAGCAATGTAGAATGGAACGCGTTAAAATGTTTCTGTAGTACTCTAAATATAATATTAATTTAATTGCTATTTTTATCGTTCACTTTGTTTCCGAAATATGAATATTTGCTATGTAATAAATAACTATATTTGAAAGTTTTTAATTTTAAAAGAATATTTACCGATGTGCTCATTATTAACATAATTTTAAATATTTAGTTTAGTTTGTATCAAAAACATGTTTTGCACATTAGTTAATGATACCATCCTATCTATGTGAAAAAGCTTCATTTAGAAGTACGTTAGCCATACGAGCCAACATGGCAACCTGTCATAATGTAAACTAGCCTTAATACAAAGTTGTCGGAAGCTTTCGTCCATGCTTTGATGCCATAGCGCTGGTAACACGCTAAACTACAAACTTCAAATTATGCATCTCCATTGACGGACGTACGTTCATATTATAATTTCATCCAGCACAAGGATAAGTCACCGACACGTTGCCTCACTCCACGGTCGATTTTCGTCAAAGCTTGAGTCGGTTAATTAACTAAAAACTGATTAATCTTGTTGCACATATTTGCCTATGAAAGCAGAGTAATTATCGACTGTTTCGACATGTAAGATTGATCGGGATTGGATTGCGAAAATGTCGCGGCCGTGCGCGTTTTTCCTGTAGGCTTTTCTCTTTGTCGATTCACGGGAAAGGGTTCTCCCTTTGTCGAATCAATCAAGTGCCTATATTGAATCACGTTTCGTAAACATTTCTCGTTCACTCAAATATAGCTCGGTTACGTGCCGGGTTTTTTCTCGTAAATTTCGTCATGTATCCGACGTAAAGCATGCTCGAATGCTTAACGAGGATACTATAAATTTGTACGGGATATACCAAAAGTAAATCGATTAAATTTGAAGAAAAAATCTCGATTTAAATCACCCGAGATTGTAGCAAAAATTCCTTTGATCATCTATGTATGGACTTTATATAGTAAACATTTTATAACGTTCTTTAAAAACTGTACTTTACAAAGAGTACTCTGTTTATCAAAAGTTTCCAAATGTTCTCGTACAGAAACAACACGTTCATAGTTCAAAACAAATTTTATGATGCACAATACAAACATAATTCAGACTTCGCTTTATCTTTCAGTTTTCTATTTTACGACACGCCATGCTTATCTACGTCGCTATATAAAATTTTCAATTTCGAAAATTGCATATTTCATAACACGACTGTAGGATTGGGGTATAGGAGAAAATTAAATAAAATAAAATCATAAGAAATTCAAAAAGGCGCACACCTCGTTGAATAGAGAGGAGTATCTCTACTTCTACCTAGGACGATGTATATTTCGTTTAGTCAGCAAATTTAAAGTGAACAGAGCACGACTTCGTTAAAAATTAGCAGATAGGGAGCAATGTGCTAGAGTAGCAGTTCCCAGAGTGCTAGTGATAGAATCGAGTGGTGTGTCGTCAGCAATTAACAAAGGCTTCACTGCACTTCATCACATCGACGCCTTCAAAAAATTACAATTCAGTTATTATATACTCAATTGAAATTTCCTTGTTAATTCTTATACTTATCATATATTTTTTGATAAATATTACATATTCACAATCGTGCGTATCAAAATATATAAAATTCACTCCTAGTACTTCTGTTGCGAATAAATTTCTCAACTTACTCAGATGCCATCCTTACAATATGACCTCACTAATAATTCCAAAAAAGAATCGCATTCCGTGCGAAGGCTCGCGCTTGGGCGCTCAAAGGGCACCCCATAGCCTGGGGTCTAAACTAATTTAGGTCGTAGAGCCTCAATGGTCTGAGGCCCTCGAAGCCTTTTATAAGGGGTCGGCGAGATGCCCCTTTCGCGCTGACGCGACCGGGAAGATAACGGACTTGCCCGTTTGTCCCGCAAGTCCTGTGTCGAATAATCCCAGAAGGGTGCTTTAAGGGTGGAACGTTTTAGGTGCGAGTTTTCCGCACGAAAATAGATTATGTTGGTGTGCAGGATGTGAATTGCGTATTTGTGCTTTTTTGTTTATTTGTTTATTGGATAAGTCCGTTTTATGTCTTGTTTGATTTATATGATGTTTTATGTATTGTATTGTCAATTGATACAAATTTTTCTACAAATTGTATTGTTGAAAAGTTCCACGGTAGTAAATTACTTATAAAATTTTTTATCTGAAAAAAGAGAAACTTTTTCTCTTTGAGGAATTGTCGAAAGAACATGTCGATTTCAATAATAATAATAGAGAGTTTTTGCTCTCGCATAAAAGAGAATTATTGGTATTTTTATCAAAGCGGACTTCTTTCGTAGCCTTCGTTCGATATAAGTAATGGATTCTTTTAAAGTTGTGCTAAGCTCACTTCAGCCATTACGGGAAGCCTTTTCAGCTTTTGTCAAACAAACAAAGATAAATCGCGCAAACAGCTTTTTTTCCCCACCTTCATACACACATCCTAGATATATTGAGAATCGAGTTCGAACATTTTTTACCCGACTAGGTACTATCCGATGATGTTTGTTTTTAATGAAAAACTCACATAACTTGTAAACCCCTGAAACCCGTGCCTGCGGTATGATCAAACGTGAAACGCAAGCAAGCAATTATACATCTGGAAATATCGAATAAAAAAAATTCAAAACGTTATGTGCCGTACCCGTATTGAATGGCCTCCATCGTTTGAATATTCATATCTCATTGCTTCAAAACGCGCCGCAAACAAATTACGAGAAAGGCTTGAATTATTAACGCTTCGTGTAAAATTTTCAACACGCTCGTGTCCTCGTTTACTTTATATTATTGTTGTGTTATAATTCGTCTTTGTATGTGAGTTGTTGTTTAGGTGCTAAGAGGTTTAAATTTTACACATAGGTCGTTTTTCATTCTCGTGTGAAAATAATAGTCAATGATTATTTGATGGTTCGAGAGCTCATATTTGCACTGAAATAATAGAATTTTATGAAACTTGATCTCTTAGAAAATTTAATTTTCGTTTCGTATTTGATTTGTAATCAAAAATATTTTGCGTTATTCGTCAAGTTTTGTAAAGCTCAGCGGATCTAAAATCAATTAAATGTTTTTGAACTTCGTAAAAAATATTTCGATTCACATGCACGTGATGAAAAATGTTTTTTTTTTATGGTATTTTTTAGATTTGTATGAACGCTCGTTCACATTTCGACAGGTGATCGGTGCGTTTTCATCAGAGTACTACAGTTTTCACGAACTCGATTTTTCACACTTCCTGAAAATAGTTCGGCCGTATCAATCAGTTGTTGAAATATCGGATTCGTCTACATCGGAAAATCGCTCTATTTTTCTTGTAATACGTAATATATCTCCTAAAACAAAAAAACAAAAATCTAATCAATCTCATTTTACTTACACACTTACCTGTAAACATATTTATTTTTTATATTAATTTTATGTATACTATATATAATATTAGTCTTTATTTTATGTATAAGTAATATTAGAAATGGAAATATAAAATTTAGGAGTTACTATAAGTAAAGTCGTATAAGCATATACCGTCTGAATAAAACAAAAAAAACACCTATAAAATCTAGCCGAAAAATTTATTACCTAACTTCAACATATGACAGATCCTGTTGCATTTTTTCTATGCCAATACCCCGACAGTAAAAAAACGAACACACACATAAAAGTTATTTGCGACGTTCGTCCCGCGCCTGTTTTTCCACCGGATTTTTTCCGCAGCCTCCGAACAGTATTCCGAGCCTTTTGTCGAAAACGGGGTCTTTTTTTATTTGCCGGTGCGTCGAACTTTTTCCCTACACTCAATAAAACATTGCTTATTTTTACGGAGCTTTCGCGTTTCAGTTCACCGTCAGGATTTGCGAGGGCACGCTTCCCTTATCAAGCGAGCTTTCGCACGCGGCCAGACGAAAAACACGCAGAACAATTTGAATCGACCCGGTTCGCGCAAACAATAACAAATATATTCATTGGGTTAGTCGAGGTTACTCTTAGATCTGTATTTTTGTAATTTATTACGTTTTGTGTGCCCGGGCCAACGATATTTCGTGACCTGAGGGTTGTTTGGTGTTTCGGTGCAGCTTTCGCCCTCTGCAGATTCGAGTTTATCCGATGGATTACCGTAAGCTGATCCGCTTCAGAACAACGAACAGGTGTTATGTTTCGAGAATTTTCTATATGGAAAATCCTTGAAAAAAGTGTATGTGGATCGAAGAGTAGAATTGAGTAGGATAGATTTAACCAATTCCATTATACTAGAGGTAAATTTAATGTCTTCTATTCTCTTATATTTTCAATAAATAATAAGCCAATTCTATGAAACGTTAAATTCGACATCGGAAAAATTGTATAATTAAGACGACCAAATCTTAAAACGACGATAAATGCTTTCGGACAAAGCGAGTAGCGACCCTCGAAATCTCAACGGTTGGACCGTCAATTAACAGTCAGAACGTCTCACGGGACTTTTTGAATTTGACAGGTGAGCCTCGTCGTTGCTGGAGTGGTGCTCCTCCAAGATGGAGACGAGGGTCCTCGGAGGTACACGACGCCCGAACGAATCTGTTTGTTTGCTCTCAAACGACACCAGAAAATAGCAGAGAAAGTGCTCGCGCGCTCCGATTCCACAATGAGACGTCTGCGTAGTGTAGAACAGCCTTTTTGTAATATAATATGGACTTTTTAGAATTCTTTGTTTCATTTTTCAAAGAAAATACTCTCTTGAGATTTTACAATGTATTAATTGTCATTTTTTAAATAGATAATGTAGAATTAAATATTTTAAGTTATATTTTATAAATGCACTATTCATCTGATTGTGATTCTGGACTACTCTCTGCGACTTATGCCTATTCGATGTCGAATACGTGATCGTCCGCTATCCCACTATCTGGCTACGTCCCTTTTTTCTTTCGGTCCAATCGATATCTTCCATATAATTTTCGTGGATTTTGTGGATTAAGCTGTGAATTTTCCAACGAGTGACATTTTCTATTTCTTTTTGGTACGTAGCGCGTAAAAATCAAACCGAAATCGGTGAACCATGAGACTAGGTGAGGGTGAAAAAAGGGCGAAATAATAAAATTTCATTCAATATTAAGGATACAACGCTGTCGTCGTGAGAGAAAGAAGATTTTTATTTATTGTCATGTCAGAAATGAGGATTTGTTAGTTGGACAGGCGAGATGACGTGGGTCGTCCTCTGCTCCTTCTACTATCCGATACAAAACGACACAATGCCACACAGTCACTGAGAATAGTAGTTTACAAGGAAAAAATAAATACTTATTACACGCCGTTTATGCGGTGTGAATAAATTGCCTTTTCCACTTTGACAGCCCCGTTGCTACTCCCTTTATTAGTACTTAATCTCTTTCCGATGATATTTTTGTTTGGACTCGAAACGACCATAAAAAAAACGAGTGAGAGCCGGAATCATAAATTCCATTAGGATTTCTGATCGCGATATGTATACGACGTCCATATAAAAATTGCTACGTAATATTTGATACCGGAGGGGGTGTATCGGCATTTACCCTTAGCAATAAATTTGGAGTCGACCTCAGTTGTTAAATTTTCATGGTTTTTTATGCACTGCTCCGTGGACGATCGGAAATCGAGTCGAGTTTTCATCGGTTGATTTTTTCTGTTTTCCGTACACAAAAAAGTTTACATGGAATGATTACATGGTCGAAAAATGGAAGCTTTTGCTTTTCGGATTATCGCGTAAAAAATCTGCGATACAGTGGCATATGTACGTCGTCGTCAGGCTCACAACAAACGTAGGTTTTGTTTTGACGTATAAAATTCATCATTCTTTCACTTTTATAAAAATATTTCTACATTTATTTAATGCAAATTTATTTCTACGTATAATATTATGTGTTGTATATTTTATGTACTTGATTTCGAATGCTATAAAATATGATACAATATTTGGCAGTGCATTTTGCATAAATTTACATTTCTCAACGAGCGGTTTGCTGAAATACAATTTTGTATCACATGTGACTTTTTCTTTTTCAATCCGACTCTTCTCGTTTTACTACTCTCATAGTTTTCTTCGTTTTATGTGCTGAAACAAAAACACTGCATCACTTGCACTTTCTCTATAAAAACCATACGAGTCTCTCACGAAGACAGTGCACATGTGCTATTCGAGTTTACGTACGCCTGAAGACAATGGCACTGTAAAAGCTCAGCTCGTTTAATGCCTTTTCCGATAAATGGAAAAGTTTTGATCTGTATTTCATTTTCATATTCTTTCATATACATATTCTGATAATCGAATTAACATATTTTGAATTGGAAATTTCACTTTCAATTTTTTGAATATTAAATATTATCCTTAAATTTAATTTTTTTATTCTTTTATCTTCGCCAAAATAACGTTATATGTCTGAAAATATACATATTGTATTAATCGAATCGTTTATTGGAAGTGAACCCATCGGATGTCATCTTTGTCAACCCTTGCCCTCCTCCGTCCGACAGAGTTGCGACGCGAAAAATGTGTCCAATTTTTTTCGGTTTTGAAAAGGGCGCACTAAGCCTTCGTCAAACGAAGATAAAAAAGGGTCAATTTATTTTGATTGAGACACGAGTCTTGATGGATTCGAATCGATCGCCGGCTCTTATCCTTTTCCGCGATAATTTTCCGAACAAAAGGTGCTCTTCTATTGTATGTTTGTCACGACTTTTGAAATTGTTTATTCGTGGGAATCGCGTTATTTGAAATATGTTAAATTATTTTATAATCTTATTTAAGGCACATTGACTGTCTAGTCACTTTTAATATATAATTTTTACCTAAAATTTAGAAACTTGGCTCTAATAGTTTGAAAATTTTTAAAAACTTTATAAATTCTTCTACAATTTTTTAATATTATATGAAATTCATAAGATAAATATACTGAATTTTTCGTACTTGAAAACTTTTCCTATTCGAATTATTTATGTTTTTATTATATAATCATATATTTCAAATTTAATTTATAATATGTACTATATTGTAATCCTTATTATTTCTAGTAGGGTTTTATTCCTACATATAAATACGTGAATGGAGGTGGCATGAGCCGTGAAAAAGATCCCGAATCCGTAGTTTTGCTACTTTATTATTACTTGAAGGGCTCCACTCTGTGGTGGGCGTGGATCGAAATAAAATATTTACCTCAACGATGGTATAACAAAGCACCTTTATTCGAAAAACTAAGCAATATTACAGCCGTAATGTTCAAGCACGTTTCGGTCGTAAGTTACACCATGTCAAATATATCACTACACCGATTTATCGACTGAATAATAGCGTTGTATTTTCTAACAATATAGTAAAAAATATATAAGACATAAAACGACAGCGTGAATTTATTGAAAAATAAGCGATCATGATAAATTCTTGGTGATGATTGAGCGGGCAACGAAACAGCAATAATAGCGTGCCGTTAAAAAAGTCGATCGTCTGGAAATTCGACAAAACCTTACCCGGATAAGACCTTATCGCAGAAGGAAGAAAAGCGAGAAATCGTAAGCTGTAATGCGAATTTACATATATAGGCAATATTCCTTTTAATGTTCAAATTCAGACCGACGATCCCCTTTAAGAGGCGCGCGCTTCCATAAAACAACCCCTAGACCCGAAGGACCGAAAAAAATTAAATATAAATCGCGCAGAGAAACCGCCTTTGCGATTCCGAACGAATTTCTAACAACTGAAAAAAATAGCGCGTATAAAAAATGATCGTATACGATAATTATTATACGAGTCGTGTTTTGCTGGTGAAAATTATTGGAGGCTGCGGAAAAAAATGGCAAATTTTCGCATGTTGTACGAATCGCTTTGGCGTTGCCTGCTTTTGTCGAATTTTCGATTTCCATTGTGTACACCTCGTGGATGCCCATTTCCATAACATTTTGTTTCGTGGTGGGAAATTCGCTTTCTTTGTTCGAGCACCATACTATTGAATGTACGACTTTTCTTCGCCTCGTTTATTTCAATCGGGTTCCTCTCCGTCGAATTTATTGTTCATGACATTCGAAAAAGTTATGTGCCATAATGTTTTGTGTGTAAATGCTTAGATTTAGAAGGGTTCCGATTCGATTTTATCGAACAATGCTGACGTTTCAAATTACCTATGAACTTTTGCTTACGGGGGCATAATAGATTATTCGCACAAATACGCCCATTTAAACGAGACGATTGTGCTGATTATTATCTCTTCAATTAAAACTGAAACACTTAGGCTTTGTTCGGATAATCAGTTTGTTTTAATGCTTTATCCATTAGAGAAGAATTTTGCTTAACTAAATACCGTTGAATCGTTATTAAGATGTAATTTATTTTTACTGTCGAACTCATTGACCCTACACTGTTCAAATTGTCCTTTTCAAATATTTAAAATTCGAGTTGAAAAAATATTATAAGCCTATTGAATTGTGTCTTTTCAAATCGACAACTCGAAGGTCGACAGATGTTCGTAATAGAAAAAGTAAACGCTACCGAATTTTTTGCACTCGAATTCGAGCAAACACGAATCGCGTCCTCGACAAACGAAAGCATACATGCACCGAAATCATTTTTCGCTCGCACGGTGTTAAATATTTATCTGCGAGATATAACAATTCAAACCCGACTATTATATATTTGTATACACTTAATCTCGAAAGGATCTCCGAAATGCTTCGCCGACGCATTATCAACCCCGGTTGAAAGTGTCTGAAGCTTCGTTACTCTACAAAGCAAAGCACTCGAGCTTAAAGCACGTCTCTTTAATAAGTTATACGATTGTTAACGAACTCGAATCTAACTTAAACTTTGAATCTTGCCACACTCTTACGCCGAAGCGGAAAAATGGAATTTTCCTCTTTTTCCGCCTGCAAAAAAGGACTTGGAAATTGTTTTGTGTTTTGTTGTCGTCATTGTTTTACTAGTTAATTTTTACGCAACATTAGACGGGTTCGAATAATAAATGGTCGATTGGCGACCGCTCGTCGCTACCGTCATTACGCAAACGAAATAAACTGAAAATAAGATGGATTATCTCTGCGGGTCGTAAGAAACTATTATACAGTCGAAAAGTTTTTATTTCCTTCAATTTTTTTCGTTGCGGTTTTTACGAAGAAAGTTAGGCGAGTTGTTGCCTGCGAAGCTGTTTCAGCTTCTTCCCGGCGAACCATGATTAATGATTGTTTTATTTATTTATGTACAGTGAATTCTTTTCCTTTTTGAATTAGGCGGAATTGTTTATTGGTCTGTAATTTAAATTCGATTAACATTTTTCAAAAAATTCTCATAAATTTTTAATAATTGATTTTATTTATGAAATATATATGTATCTTAATTTCGAATATTTATCCGAACAGGTTATTTAAATAATCAATGGTTTGTAAAGATGTTATATTTTACCTCTTTTATAGACTATTTGGTTTCAGGTGAGACGGTGGCAAATATATCGATTCAATGTATTAATGACCATATAATTATTCATTGCTCATGAGGTATTTATGAATTCATTAAAATAAATTTCCATAGAAATAATTCTACGAATGGTGATAAATAATTAATGTTGATTTTTTTACCATTCTAATGATTTTATTTAAGTTTCCACTTCTTTAATTAAATCATCGCTACCTTTCTTTGACGTACGACATTTTGCGTCATCAGGTTTTTTCCAGGATAATATAATATTTGTATCCTCAACAAACAAATGTTCGTGTTATTTCGGGTTTTTGACTTTTAACGAGACTTTTATACATTTCGCTCTATAAAATTCATCGTGCGCTCGTTTTATTTCGCATAACGCTGTCGATAATTTCATGTAAAATTATTCTACAATATTTATTCTGTTTCTGCCTTGAGCTCGGACCACGACCCGGTCATTCTTGAACTTGCGAGCGTTGATGCATTAGAAAACTTCGCCTCCCGCAAACATTCCGTGAACTGGGAATCCTTTCATCATCACACATATCACAACGTCACATACCCTTCCCGACTCACAACACATTTACAGATCAACGAAGCCATCCTTACATACAACACTCAACTCAGAACAGCTATTAACGCAGCCACTATAGACTCCCCAGCTGACCTGCCACCATTCCTCCCCCGTAATATTCTGACCCTTATCAAAAATAAAAATCGGACCCGTAAACAATGGAAACTCACTCGTGACCCCTCTGTTAAAACCTCTCTAAATCATCAAATTGCAGCAATCAAGCTCAAAATCGCAGATTACAGGAACTCTCTCTGGAGTTCACATCTCGAGCGCCTAACAGTTTCAGATGGTTCTATTTGGAAAACTATCAAATCCCTCACAAAAGATCCTTTCCAATCCAACGTCACTCTCAAAGACCAAAATGGCTCACTAGTTACCTCTTTCAAAGGAGTTGCTGAACTCTTCGCGGACTCGCTTGAACTTCAGTTTAAGCTCAACTCCCCGGTCACACCCTCCGATAACGAAATGATTCGCAATGATCACTCACCTCAATCACCACTCCCTTATGTTACTCCTAGAGATATCGCCCGTATAATCAAAACTCTAATAATCAAAAAAGCTCCCGGTCCCGATAAAATAACACCTCTCATGCTCAAAAATGCCGATTTTAAAGCTACAGCCGCTCTTACAGCCATAATCAATGCATGCATTAGAACACAAACCTTCCCAGATGCTTGGAAGACTGCGGATGTCATACTTTTCCGGAAAAAGCATTCCAGTGGCACTGATCCAAAAAACTATCGCCCTATTAGTCTCCTCTCCATCCCCTCTAAAATATTAGAACGCATTATTAATTATCACCTGATTAAAGATGTAATCAAAACAAAAATACTCCCCGACACCCAGCATGGATTCCGAGCATTGCATTCCACCACCCACCAAATAACTACGGTTACCGAGCATATTCTGGAGGGCTTCACTCGTATGAACGTTACCGGAGCGGTTTTCTTGGATGTTTCGAAGGCCTTTGATCGCGTTTGGCATGATGGTCTCCTTTTTAAAATGTTCCGAGCTGGTTTCTCCCCTCCAGTAATCACCATAGTCAAATCATTCCTAACAAACCGTAAATTCCAAGTCAAATATAACAATACTTACTCCTCTTGTCGCAGCATCGGGGCCGGCGTTCCGCAAGGTTCCGTCCTCGCTCCGATGCTGTACAACATTTTACTCATGACATTCCTCAACCCACAACTAACAGATCAATAATCGCCCAGTATGCAGATGACACTGCCATTCTTGCTTCCTCCATCTCGACGCGGGGAGTACTCCGCTACCTCAATACACACCTTCGAATCCTCGAAGACTGGTTTTCCACTTGGAAAATCAACATCAACACTGAGAAGAGCGCGGCTATGTTCTTCACCAGAAGGAAATGGTCGCGCTTTAACAAAGCGCCTACTACCCTCTACACATGTACAACACCCCATTCAATGGAAAAACACCACCAAATACCTTGGTGTCTTTTATGACAAACGACTGTCATGGTCGCATCACATCGACAACACTGTCAAAAAGGCGAAGAGTGCCAGAGCACGTCTCTTTCCTTTACTAAAGCAAGACTCTACGCTCTCCACCAAAAACAAAATCACACTATACAAAACCCTCCTTCGTCCTATCATGACATATGCCTCTCCATCCTGGGGCTACGCACTCCTTCATCACCGTTCCACAAACAATCTTCAGACTTTTCAGAACGCAACAATTAGGCGCTGTCTCAACTCCAACAAATACGTTTCGAATCATCGTATACATGTTGACCTGAAAATTCCATCCATCCTAGACTCTATAAAGTCTCAATCCATAAATTTCTTCAATTCCATCCGCAACACAAATAACAGATCCCTATACAAACTTCAGGAACACTACGCGATTAACACAATCCCTCGGCCTCGAAACATTCTGAGCGAATTTCCTTTTGTCCCACCATGATTCTCCCCTGTGAATTCTCTCATATCTTCCTACATCGTAGGATTCCCAGCATCTTATCCTGCATCGTAGGACACCCAGCACAGCATGTGCTCCTACAGATTGTCACATCCTAGTTTTTTTTTTTGTCCCTTGTGGCGTCCGTTGTTTCCTTATGTTCCTTCCCATGTGGCAATTGGACTTGGTTCCAGATACCACCAAGCAATGACAACAAACAACAAACTACGAGTGTAAAATTATTCGACAAGAATTGCGCTGTTAACAGTGCGATAAAGTGTGACTGTACATACGCCGAAAAAATTTTTTTTTCAAAGAAAATTACTAAAAAAACGAACCTTTTTCCTGTTAACGACTCGTGGGCGTGCGTTCCGTTCGAATTAAAAGTCAAACATTCTCCATGAAATGAGCGTTTGTACTTGAACGTATTAACAGAGCGAGAGTACTTTTGTTAAGTACGCCTATTAATTAATTCAGGCGACCATCGGTTCACGCAATATTTCGCAGTGTAAATTTCAATTTTTTTCTGTCAAAAGAATATTCCAGTTAAAAATTCGTTCTATGAAAATTTGAGAGAAATTTCTATCTCTAAAAATATCCTAGTCCTTTCAACTCAGATTTTATATGTAAAAATATCTGAAGTATACTTCTAACTTGGAAATAATACGTATCTGCGTGTTGAAAATTTAGACACGTAATAGCGTGACTGTGCTTCAAACGAGTAAAAGCGAAAGTTTCTTTACGGAAAGACCGCTTAATTTTCGTTCAGTTCGCGACTCTCATTGACATAAGTATGAGACAAAAATATAGAAAATACACTTACGTGGTATTATCAAAGCGATCGCGAAAAAAGGAAAGCTTTCCCGTAAGCAAAGTCGGATTCTCATCACGTCCCCGAAAGTCCTTGATCAAACGCCACCCGGAGGGATATGTCTCTTTAGAACAAAGTTTATAACAAAAGAGGAAACGTCTCCAAGTCAATATGGGGGAAAAGGGAAAAATGCGTGCGTCGGTATATTTACAAAGTTTCCGATATTCGGGATTGGTCATGATTACGGTCCAGGTCGCAATATGCCGCCGGCTGAAGACAACAATCGCTTAAACTCGGATTAGTAAGCCGTTTCTGAAAACCCAATTATGCCCGTTTACGATGCGCAGTTTTCCGCCTTATCTATATGTTTGTTACTTCTGATATTAAATGTGTTTTTAAACTTTATACTAATCCCATTCAGCAAACTGAAAATTGAATGAAAATGTATTTTAATTTCAATGATATTCAAATACAGTTTATGTAATGCCCATAATATAAATACCGAAAATAAAAAATAAATTATGTGCCAAAAAATCCAAAACCAGTTTTATGCCAGAAATACATTCTGTATACCAACGCCAGCCTTTTAAAATATAGTTGAAGTCCCCATAATCGGTTTTTAAAAGTATATATCAACATCGAACTTATATGCGCTACTATGGGAATTTCTTGACAAAAATCGTTATATTTCAAAATTTAAAAAATAACACTTAAGTCCTTCATTATTATTATTTATATTATATAAAAGAATCTTTACGATTACATTGATATAATTTCAACCATAATACATATTATAATATATTTATTAATTTCAAAATCATATACGACCATGAAACCGTTCAACACCATCGACCACCACGAAAACGCTCAAAATTTCCGAACACGCTCTTCAAAACAGCCTCAATATTCAAATCAGACCGAAATCGACGATTATGATTCTTCGAAATTCAGCTATTTACAAGCTTCGACGACGAAAACCCGACCTACCGAGCGTTACGATTTCGGCCGCCAGCGTCAAAATAACAATAACGCGGACGCGTGAGCCACATAACCGATACGAAGTGGCGGTTTCGGTTTCACATTAGTGCCCCTCTGCGGTTACCCTCCGAGGACAAGGGCCTGAAGGGTCACCTGGAGGCCCCGGAGGCCCCGGAGGCCCCCGGGCCTGTGCGCGTGCCCCCGTTCCGGTCGCGGTGTTCCCGGGTTTGGCACAAATTGGAAAAACGGTTTATTTGCGGGAATTCGTGTTCTTTTCTTATTTTTGTTTTAGCCGAGTGTTTTCGTTTTGCTTTTTCATGAATATTTTGTACGTTTCTATCTTTTTTTGATTGGTGTGTATAGGTAGGGTGCTTCAAAAGAGAGTGAATATAAAACAATAGAATTCGGTCATTTCAAAATAACATTTTTCTTCTTTAATGATTGACAACCGTATATTTTTCCTTTTTTTAATATTTATAAAATAGAAACGTTTTCAGATATTGATTATTGATTATTGATTATTAAATTTAGATTTGATAAATTTAAAACTTTTTATATATTGAAGCACCCCAAATTTTCACATATGTATTCTTTTTCGTTGTGCTGTGGACGGTTTCGATTTTGGCGCCATTATGAATTTTAATAACGCATCGTATGAACCACATTGTATCTGGTCATATTTATTGTTCCTGGTTTTATTTATTATTTTCGTTTTAAATTGTTATGTTTGTTGTCTGAATATTCTTTGAAATATTCGAAATTTGTATATTTTGTGCGATATTTCGTCCCAGTTATTAATATTCAAAGCCAATTTAAACAATTGATCCTTTGCCCTCTTTCAATAGCGTCTCCGAACTTAAATTTCGTCAAACGCAGAAAAGCTTTTAAATTTCGAGCGATTCCATTCTATCAGGCTTTTCTCGGAATAATTACCAACTATGTAAATCAAATTTTCCCTGTTTTTTGCAATGGCATTTTGATTCACTCGATTTTTTTTTAATAAATGAAAATTTTTTGAATAAAAATTGTTCGTTTCCATTAAAGGGACGAAAACAAAAATGAAATCGGAGCTTTCGCCGGTAATTATATTTCGTCTAATGGATTTCTTCGAGCGATGAAATATGTGTTTCCCTTTGTTTTTGAATATTTCGCGATAAGTACTCGAACAAATCCCGTTATTGTCGTCGTTCACAATGAAATAAACCACAATACATAACGGAAATGACCCCGTAATTAATTTAATCTCCTTATCCTGCCTACGAGCGAATAAAATGAATCCTTTTACGACGCAGCGGATTCGTATTGCGAAACCGCCATAATTAACGGATATTTTAAATATATTTTTCCATTAATTATATTATATATTATTTTGCAAACCAACGCGAAGTTAATTAGCATACACATAAATTCAGCACAACGATAACAAACAATATTGTTTTCTTATGATTTTCACGTTACATTTCTCGGACAAACATCAAACATATCCCGAATCTGAAATTTTGTTTTTTATACGCATGCTGGTTACACAATAACGAAATTATATGAAATTAATGAAAATCATGTTTATTATTTTTATTCAAAAATTTTGTTCGAATTTCATTGTGTTTTGTTCAAACACAACAATTTATATCGATTACTAAATTTAAACGATATGTGGCGTGGTTAACAAATTTTCATACTTGAATTATTATGAAATTATTTGATGGTTTCAGTATTCATGTCAGATAAAAGGGAAAATTTGAAAACTTTTGATATTATCAAACATGAGTGGTTATGATAACGTAGGTACTTCACATTACGATGATTTTAATTCAACTAAATGTTTAAGCTATAAATTACAAAGCCTTTAAAATGCTCACATACAACATACGTTCACTGAGAATATATTTTCATTTTCACCAATTTCGCCGCACCATCGCCATTTCCCCATTCGGATACGTCTTCGCGAAAAGCGATTCGCGACAACTTGAATTATCTTACGTTCCGCCATTATTAAGGAAACACACCGTGGCGAACAATCGAAATCAGATTTCGCAATTACGCTTTTGCTCGTACTCCAGGGACCGTTTTAATTTCGCCTTAACTGAGGATTCGATTTCAGGATTCGGCTGCGCGTTTCCGAAAATAATTATATTGTTTCCCACATTTCGCGGTTTTCTTTTAGACATTTTTTGCCGATAAGCGAAAGATGAGTCTGTGTATTGAAAAAAAGGTTTTAATTAAATGATAACGTTAAGCGAAAGGGTAATGAATCCGTTTCGAGGATAAAAAGGTTGGCAGTGACGCTCTCGCGCCTGTACCCTGAATAACAATGGGACATGGCCCTGCGATAAGATAATATTTTTATTTATATACATGGCACCCCGTGCCTGAAATTAATTAAGTTTAACATAAATTAACATGAGAATGTGTGTTTTTTCGTTAGCGAAAATATACGGGTTCGGATCGCGCTTTATTGTTTAGGTATCGTGTTTATCGAGTTCGCCGAAAATCTTGCGACTTGCAAATGTTCTAATTTGAATTTAAATGTGAATAAATTGTTATATTTTTATAAAATTGTTATATTTTTAACAATTCATAAATTATTGTTTTCAGTTATTATTTTTTTGTGCTTCAAATTTTCATAAATATTTTGAAAGCCTTAAAATATAAACATTATTTAATAATTCGACTGGATTAATTTGAATCTTATTAATATTTAAATGAACTATTTTACATCGAAATAATATTTTTAAAACAGAATCAAAAAAATCTTTATACATAAATATGTATGTTATGTATTAGATGGCAAACCATAAAACACAGAACATTATAATAAAACCCAGATGACAGTTATCACAATAATTTATTTTCCATTTATCGTTCAATTCTATAAATTTGCATTTCTATCAGATCAAGTCACAATTCAAGTGTTTTTTTTTATTTTTCATCGAAAAGACTTTTGTCCATGAACCATCTGCTTTGAGATCGTTTTTCCCGCATCTACCTTCTTTCAAATGCTATGTTGAATATACGCGCATGTTCGAGTTGATGAACTTATTTCCTCGGAAGCTTTTGCCATGCAAATTTCACTCACTCAGATGAAGAACAAAAATTTCGAAAAAATAAAAAGAAATACGATAATTCAACGTCAACAGTTTCATTTGGAAATACGTCGTTCTAAGTTTCTCTCAGTCTGTTGACGTGATGGCACATTTTGCATATATTAAAACAACTGCCGTTGAAAGCTGCGAATATTAAACGAGTGGGAAATTTAAATTTATGTCATGTATGCCACAATTTGAATATATGTATATTATATTTATATATAATATTTTATAATACACGCTCACGTTACATAGTGGGAGGTAAATCGAATATGTTGGAAACCTTTTCAAGTTGCTCAAAGCCCAATACATATCTGAAGTACGTCGTTTAAAATACAATGTCGATAAAATATTTTCGTTGAATCTAACAATAAACATGGGATGAACACAGTTCTGAGAACGAAAATGAGAAAATTTTCAGTGTATTAATTTTTTTATTTTTGTATTAAATAATATAATAATATTTACCTCAGAAAAATATTTATAAAACAGAAAAAAAATAAAATGAAATATAAATACAATATTTTTTCATTGTTTTCATAGCATGAATTTTCGGTCCTAAAATTGTTATTTTTTTATATGTATCTCAAAATATTTTTCATAACCCCCACATCACGTTCACTCATAAGACATTTTTCAATATCATCAAAAATCCAAAAACTACATCCTTATCATCAAAACATCTCCACTAACCAAACTTTCCTCAATTTACAGAAATCGACCGAACCGACAATGTGCCTCAACCATGAGACCCACAAAGCGGCGCACTGACCACCCCGAAAGCCTTAAAGCCTCGCACAGACATTTCGGCACCGAGGCGGAATGTGACCCGCGACAACAGTGCCACGAGCCCCATCCCAGAGCTGCCCCTCGGGCTGAGGCCAGCAGCAGACGACAATCGACAGTGATAACAAAGTGACAAGTGCGGTACGCGTGCGGTACCGGTGCGTCGTCAGTGCGCAGTGCCCGCGAATAGTGCTAGTTGTAGGTTAGGTTAGGTTAGGTGTGATGGCGGGGGGGTGGTCGCCCCCGTCCGTGTCTCCGTCTCCGCCCCCGGCGCCCCCCGCGCCCCCAGCCCCCAGAAGGTGGCCCCCAGGGGCGAGCGCTTGCCCCCGATGTGCCAACCGATTCGCTTCGGTCACCAGCCAGACTACTAATCTGAGCAACAGCTACTCGCATCCGTATAAAGGTATGTGCTTAGTGTAATTGAGGTGTATGGAAATTGAATTGGTGAGGTTTTCGATTTATGCGATCGTTAGTTTGATTATAACGATATGTTGGTTTGAAACAATTTAATAAGTATGTGACGTATTTGATATATGGACCATTTATTTTGAAAGTGGTGCAAGTCCATTTTTGAAAAAAAATGAGATATCCCGTAATTCATGCTTAATTTAATGTAAATTTTTTATGTATAATTAGTCCATGTTTAATTTCTTAAAAAATTCCCATGTTTTGTACAGCTTAAAATCGGTCGGTGAATGAAATTGTATAATCGTTGATTTTGAAAGTGGTGTAAGTCCAATTGACACCGGCAGGTGGCTCTGCAGGTGATATGTGTACAGGAAAAAAATCGAAATTTACAAATGGCATTGATGTGGTAAAGGTTGTCCAGTCGTTGGAAAATAACATTCACATAATTGATCACAAATTTTTACTCTCGGGGCATTCATACCTTCCGAACGATGCAGATTTTGGCATCGTAGAAATGGCATTGCGAAAAAAGAATATTCTGTACACACCACAAGATTATTATGATGTAATAACACAATGTAGAAAACATGACAAATTTATTTTACATGAAATGAAACGAGAGAATTTCGTTTCAACAAAAAATCTTCAAAATGCGATTAAAACAGATTAAAAAAACACTAATGGTGAACAGGTCTATTGGTTTGCAAATATGTTGGTTGAGGTTTCTCAAAAGTGCACCATATACTATTTTATATAAAACATCGATGAAGGACGCCGAATTTAAAACTATAAATTTATTACCCACACGTCCTGGAAGACCGCTAAAATTTGAAAAAATCGCCCTGGCGCCTTTGTATCAAAATTCCAGGCCTATTACTTACGAAAAATATAAAAACATCAAGCAGTTATTACCTTATATACCACCGGTGCATCATGCATATTTCGAAACACTGCCACATGCAGAGCATAAGTAAATACTATCAGTATCTTGTAATTTTGATAATATAATTAGCGTCTAAAATTAAGTTTTATGTCATGTCATGCGTATTTGTAAACAAAATTGGATTAAAATAAAGTATATTTTAAGAGATATTTGATTTTTCAAAACTGAAATTAAACGATTATTACAAATGTCTAATTTTGAAAGTGGTGTAAGTCCATTTACAGCCCATAAATATGTATAATTGTAGTCTAATTTGTCTGAAACAAATCTATATAATCAAATTAAATATTGATAAAACAATAAAAACATTGCCAGACTTCATATTATTTGCCTATATTTTTTAATTAACAGATATGCAAACCTCTAATTATCTCGAAACAAGAGAAAATGGACTTACACCACTATCAAAATAAACGGTCCATATAATATTTGTGTCTTTTGATGGTATTGGGAAAAATTCATTTTGAAATTGATATTTATTCAAGTTACATATGCTATTGTTGCTTAGAAATATACTAAATATCACGATGATTAGATTCAGCCGTTTCAGTTCATATGTATGTACATAATACGAAACTGCGGAATTGTTGAAAAATAACGATTCTAATGGGTGCCATTTATCGGCCCGACAAAATAGCCCCTTATCCCGACAAAATAAATGGTATCACGATGGTATATGTAAATGCACGTCTTTAAAATTTTTAACGACCCTAAATGTGAAATTCACAACAGGATCGGTGGTCGCCCGTCAGTCGGGTTGCCAGTAACAAAAATAAATTTCGACAGAGAATTTGTGAAGTCGGCGGCCCTGCAAATAAACTGACAGTTGTCGAGAGGAGACACCAATACATTTAATTTAAACTAAAAAAAATGATACTTAAATGATAAAATGATAAAACATACCTAATCAGTAAAATTTTATAAATCTACCTATGCATATTGTGAAATATGTTTCTCATATTTTTCAAACGTTTAATAAATATTGATGCAATAGAAACAACATTTCATATGGAATAAATCATGCATATTTCGATTTTAATTATCAACTGTTGTTACTTGGTAACATTTCTTTGAATAACCGATGCGAAGTGTCATTCAACTGTCAAGCGCATCATAACCTACAAAAAAATGTAATAAGTCCAATTGTAAGTATTTTTCAACTTTTTTAAATTTTAAAAACGCGTGATTAAGTAATTTTTAATTTAAAAATGGTTTTAATTTTATTTTGGTATAAAATAAACAGTTCATCAAGTCATAAGAATTTTAATTTATATTTTTGTTTCTGGCAACCCAGACTTGACGGGCGACCACCGATCCTGTTGTGAATTTCACATTTAGGGTCGTTAAACATTTGTCGTAAAATAAATTTTTACTGTCGTGCCAACAAATATAACCCGATTTTCTAATTCATTTTCAATGTATTCAAAATAATATAATATAATTACTGTTAAATTGTTAACGATTCAATTGTAATTAATAATAGATTGCGGGCATATACGTATAAAACCGCAATTCGACGCAGTATAAAATTGCAGTACATTTGACCACGTTTGATAATGTTCATTTGTATTCGTTATAACGTCTGGTATTTAATAGTTTTTCGTTCAATTTTATAAAAGTGTCTCGAATTTATTTTTAAAATTTTCCTCACGTATTTCATAAAACATTGTTCTCTCCGAGGAAGTGTTCAATTTTAAAATCTTACGTGGGATAATACCTCTGTTGTTGGTCGTAATATAACTCTTATATACTCCTACTCGATTAGATTTTTGCAAAAAATTTCATAGCTGGTGGGATTTTCTTAGTATTTCAATTTATATACACTGACAAAAGCATGTGATGATTTATTTTTAGCTCGAAACTCATTTTCAATTAAGAGATAAAATCGATGACTGAATATACATATGTAACACTTTTATATTTTTTCAGGCTCAATAAATACAGAGATATTTATTTTATCTTACTTCCATAGTTTATCTACGTCTTACCATTCACAAAAAAATCATCTTAAATTTCTTAATTGTTTTTTCCTATTATTTTCACAATTTGATTTTTTGTTCTCGATCGAATCAAATGCAAATTGAATTATTTGTATGTCAAATCAATCTAGCCGCTTCAATTGAACGAGTGTCATCCCGTTTCAGAACATCGTTTAATTGAATATTAAATTACACGTTCCAAAAAATACCTTTTGTGATTTATTCACAGAAAGTTCTAATTAATTTTTGAATGGCGAATGAAATTTCCCATAAAACAGATTTTTATCGTGATTATATTTCGATATTTTTTTCGGACACGTGCGTATATTGAAACAATAATTTTTCACCAATTATAATTTTCAATTTTTTTTTAAATCATAGAGTATTTTGATGTTAACGAAAGCTCACAGTCTTAACAATAATTCAACACAGGTCTGAGAACAATTAATTTGTCTGGAACAATTAGTTTCACAGGAATCCTTAAAAAAAATAGAAGGACTTTCTCGATACGACAAAGAAGCACTTTTAATCTGTTCGTTTTACTTTCTCGTCACAAAAATACACTCACTTAGGTGAAACGAGAACCTAGAAAATCTAAACGAATACTCGAGTACAAATCGACCGAAATAATATAAGATATCGAAGATTAAATCGAACCCAAAATTTGGCCCTTTCATTTTTCGTTGTTCGATGTCCATTGTTGAGTTTATATAAAAATAATCTTATTGAATAATTTTTTGTTCAAATAAATTTTCAACCATATTATTTCACTAATGAGATTTTGATAAAAAAAATTCAATTTTCTATAAATAAAAATTTATTTTACTTATTTTTCATCAAATGAAAGAAAAAAGGAATTGTATTTTTTGCAATAAAATTTTATCCATTAGAATCGAGTATAATTATATTAATAGTTACATTTTTATAAATTGATATATTTTCAATTATATTTCTCAGTATTCAATTTTCAAAGCCACAAAAAAAATCAATCATTCTCTAACAAAATATCGAAACATTCAACCAATAAGATTATCGTAACGCAACCACTCATATCACATTAAAACGAGACACAAAGAACAATAACTTCACCCAACCCACAAAACAACCTAGAACCCAACCCGGGACAATATACGAGTGAAAGCCTCATTTAGATTACAAATTCGCGCGCACGACAAGAACACCTCGCATATACGGCGGGCAAATTAACTTATTGATTGGGTCGCTTCGAACCCACACAATACAACGCATGATGGACCCATTACAATGGAACGACACAGAGCGTAAATTTTACACATATTCCTATTTCGGACCTGCATTTGAACCCTTTTTCGATTTTCCAGGCGGGATATTCGCGCCGGTGTCCAATCAAGCAACAAGATTTGTTCGATCCGGTCAATTTGCGAGTTACTGAACTGTTATTGCCGACGCGGTGCGGGTTCTTATTAAAAATGTAGATTTTTCGCTATGGAATATTCGGTGGTGACCTTCTGCTGTGTGAGGGCATAAATATTTCATCCGAGGGTTGAATCGAGGGTCGTGGGCGAGGACGTTTTGAGAATACGAACGGCGGATTCGTTGCGTTTGATTTGCATTTATGTTTTCGTTTGAGTGTTATGTAGGATGTTTATTATTTGTAGGATGGATATTTTGAGGTTTGTTTTTGTGATTAATATATTGCGGGGATTAAGTGGTATGGATGTATCGTTTATACTTCTTTGCGAGATTAGTTGTTCGGTAATTGTTTGAACGAGGATATCGAATGATACAGCAGAATTATTGAAAGTAATTATTTCTTAATACGTTTGTTATTTGTTTACTAATATATTTTATGTACATTCTATATATATTCAATTGGAAATATATTATGTATTCCAAAATTATGGATGTTGAAAAAATAATGACCCAAGAAAAAACCCTTCGATTATCGATGAAAAAGTTTTTCGTGCTACCAAGTTTTCTCACTCAATATTTTTACCATTGAAACTATTGAGACTTTTTTCATAATAATAGTAATATACGAATATTATTTATTTATTTTAATAAAATAAGAAAAACAGCGAGAGTATTCATATTGATCCAAGTTTATACATTCACATATTTCTCATTTTCATTTTTTTAATAGAATTACGCAGTGTGAAAAATAAGAGACCGTTTCGTTTATTAGAGGAAATATAAAGGAAAAAAATGAAACGTAAAATGGCCGAATGTAATTTGTGTGAACCATTTATAAAAATAAAAGAAAAACACGAAGAAATGTGTCGCGGCTCGGGGAATAATGCAACTCGAATTACGCACATAAAAGACGAGAAACTGGGACGACATTTTCATTGTACCCCGTTCAAATTTCCGCGGGAGGAGCATAAATTTTTGACACTTTTCGATGCGCTGTTTATTGAAAATTAATTTAATTTCGTGACAGGAATCTTATTAAACACCTTTTCGAAATTCTTTATTGTGTTTCGTGCTGCGACGTCAGGTAAGTTTCGAAATGGCGTCGCCCCGCTTTCGCGCAGACGAGATACGAGTTTTGAACGATCGTTTTGTGTCAAAACTTTTGTTCGTCTCTCCCCATTGTTCACAATATTAAAAGACAAAGAACGATGTCAAAATTCGTATCGATTCATCTCGGTTTATAGAAATTTTTGACGATGAAAAACATTTGTTTTCGACCTCATATTTTAGTTTTTGTTGAAATATCGGTTGTTTTATTACGAACGTCAATATATAATATTATAATAATTTATTCATAATATTCGATTGAGTAATATCTTAATTCAAGCTCCTTATGATAATTCAGGAATATATCTTTATATTTGAGGTAAACGGAAATTGACTCGTGAATCGATTTCCTCAAATGCAAGAAATTGCCGGATCATACCTGACGATGGAACTTCGTTATCTATTTTCGATTTACGGAGATTCTTTTCATTTGGAATAGCTTATTCTTAGTTTTGGCATAGAAGGTTTTCAATATGTAAATAAGTTTTTTTTTTTTTAAATAATAACATGAAAGTATGCGTATTTGTATTCGTGATTTATTGATTCTGACCGAATACATCAATTACGAACTGATCGATATATTACAACAATGCATCATGTAATTCGTTACTATCCTCCATAGGATACATTAATTATACAATTAGTCATTAGTCGTTGATGATTTATAGCTTAACTATAACGCTAATCAAAGCCAATTTTGTAGCCAGCGCGTTATTGATCTCCAACCAATTCGAATATAATCGAAAACGTCCATATTGGACTTTAATTACACCACAAATTTCATCGTATAATCGAAAATAAATCAGAATACCTTTCGGCAACTTTATAAAATAATATTTCACGTCGGAGCGCAAGTGACGTCTTCCAAAATCAATAACGAAATCCTTTTTTCGAGGGCTTACGTATATCCTGATCGAATTCCAGCATGTCTTTCTTCCTTGCTCGAACTAATAGCAATTCTATCGTATTATCATGATCCACTTCATTGCACCTTTTATACCGAAAGATGCCATATTCTAAGAGAGTTCGCAATTTCGGGTTCACGCAATATGGGCTTCGGAAAAAATAATGAAATCTGAAAAAGAATCCTTTTTTGATCATAGTTTATAAATTTTTGTAGACGTGAAAACTTTTTATATAATATTGATTTTTAGATAGAAATGAATTTATTATCGATAATTATACTATAAAATATTTCAACAGAAATAGTCCGGAAATGTATTTAGTATCCATTCAATAATGAAATTAAATCCAATGACTTCCCACAAAATCAGACTTTAACACTAACAATATAACGATACGATCGTACGCCAATGAAATCGAACGACTATCACTAGTTTATATTGCCGAAATTTTTCACTCGAGCGTAATTTTCAAAAAGCGATACGCGCACAAAAACATCCGCGCCTCAATAATGTCTCGCAAATTTTAAGCACGGATCAAGCCTCCGATTTCATTCCGTCCGGATGGATATCGCGCAAATACACCCTCAAATGAGGTGTACAAAAGCGAAAACGAGACCGTAATTATGAAAAGCTTCATTATCGTTGGATCGATGCGCGAACCGAGACCGCTTCGTAATCGTCTCGTAAATTCGAACGAATCTCTCGCTTTTGGGGCGAATCTAAATTCGCCAGATTTCATTTCGCCGAATTAACTGTATTGTTTCGGAATTTAATTTAATTTTTCGGTTTGTGTTTCGTTGCGGAATTTTGAATTTTATGCATATTTGAAATTATTTTGATATTTGTGTCTGTTTGTTTAACCCAATATTTCAACGATAAATCGTTTTGAAATAATAGACAATAAAAATCGATCGTATCATATGCGATACCCTTACATTATGTCCATCCATATTTTCCATATACAAAATATAATAATATCGGAACCTTTTGCATGAACTGATTTACATCTGCATAAATTATATTAAGAAAATTCGTTCGACGTCCCAAAATTTCCTGGAAACTAATACACCGGAACCGAACTGGAAGCGGATCCCTATAAACATTTCGATATGCAATAAGGTTTTATTGAGCGACCGAAATTCGGCATCCGACTAAAATTATATCACGATCCCGGGACTTGATTAAGCCGAGACCGACACGCCTCGAGTTTTTCACTCGAAACGAATTTCCCATGGCGGAAAAACCCGGCTCGCGGTCACGGCGAGAGGAAAACTTTCCTCGAATAACAATAAAGCGGCACTCCGGCTATGGGGCAATAAATATGGATCTGTTTGTTCGATAGAACGTGCAAACACGAACTGTTTCTCCGCGATTGAATTCGACACAAAAGTGAAGCGGGCTCCCTTTTGAATATTCAGGGCTGCGGGGGAGGAATTATCGTTTTTATGGCGGCTCGATGTGCGAAACTTCGCCGATTCGCGTACGTATTACATATTTCAGGCTGAGTTGTTTCGCGTCTTTTGTTGTGTTACATATCATGAATACGGACTGAATTCTTTTTTGTTTTCGGGTGATGTAATGTGTCTTTTGTTGGCGTGATTGTGCTTGTTTTTGTCTGCGGTTCGGATTTTGAATGGAAAGAAAAGCGTTATTGAATTTTTTTGACGTACATATTTACTAAACTGAGATGTTGAGTTCGTTAACACTAATTGTTTTGTATTTTTCATAATATGAAGTCTTGTTTAACAAGTAGTGCTCCTATTTATAGTATTCAATCGACAAATGTAATATATATTCTTTTATTTGGTACATATAAAATTTTGGTACGTTTTTCATTTTATATGCGCAAGGGTTTTTGATCATATTTTTCTTATTTATTGAATAAAAAAATATGTTTTATGATAACATTTGATATATTTTCGTTTATATATAATTTTAGATAATAAAATGTGGCATTTGATATACTAGCATATTATGATAATGATCTTAGACATACGAGTAATAGTGTGACTGAAATTTATTGAAACCGACATCGTGTAGAACAAATATTGTTTTCTAAGTGCTTTCTCCTTGTATGTGCACACCAATATTTTTACTATTTTATGTTGCGGCACGTATTTTTCCACACAATAGTATCTCTATGGACGTTGGAAAATACCTCTCAAATTCAATTTTCTTTAGAGCTCCAAGATATTTATTTACGATGAACACCAAGAAACCCTTTTACTCTCATTTTTTTCATCTTTATTTAACAAAGTTTTTTCATCCGATATCATTGAATTACGAAGTCAATAATATAAAAATATTTACAATTCACTCGTCTATATTGATGTTTTTATAAGGTTCTTTTGGTTTTTTTATGTGAAAATTTTTTTTATTAACCATCATTTATTTTCCAGTATGATGAATCTTTTATACGATTTCATGAAGTTAAAACCTTTCTTCATTATAATATTCTTCAAGATTTTTTCCTCTTAAATCTCATAAACTTGCAATGTTCATTTCACGTCACACAATAGAATATAAAAGGATCATCAAAATGCAAATTGCGAAAGAATGTCAGAAATTTTTATTACGGGCAATAAAAAATTTACTATGTAACCGAAACATTCGCGCAATAAGTGGATTTCGTTGTCTACCGCGAGAATTAGTGCACCGTATTCATTAGTAGAGCTTGTATGTAGCGTTATAATAATTAACCATGTCGGTTACATTATGCCGCTCGATTAACTTTCACAGTTCCGCAGCTCGATAATTCGACGCGTCGTTTCATAGTTCGACTTAACTTTTCCAGGGTTTATGTCATCGTCAAAATATCGGCTTATCTATGGAACTTTCGGATTACTCTTGCAGGGAAAAATCGGCTTTTGTGCCGCTTTACAGCACATGGAATAGGGGCTGTGAAAAGTAATTTCTCTTGTCCGAGCAAATAATTGGGCTAGAATCGGGGCGCTAAGACCGTTCGTTTATTTCGGTCGTAAGTTAACTCGTTAAGTTGTTGCCCGCTACGGGTTAATCTCGTTCTTGAGAAAATGCTAGCATAGTGGAAATATATCGCACTTTACCTATGTAGATCCCAGAGTTTTCCCAGCACTTTTAGTTTAATAAGTTGGAATTCTCTCCGGGGAGCTTGAAGTCCCGGTTCATTGCATTCGAAGTGTTCAAATTTTAAGTTGCCGCCTCAGTGTAAAACAACCGTTGAAAGGTTTCGTGTGTTTTCGTCCATACGTAAGCAGTGATTTATTTCAAAAACGAAAAGTATAAAGTGAATTTAGAATAGGAAAAATGTCGGATTGAACGTATGAAATATGTTCGTTTCGGTGCAAACTTTTGACAAGTTCACGCGAACACTATGGAGACACCAGATTCTGAAAGCACATATAAATCATAGTATAATACAAAGATATTTCATAAAATTTAAACGTGCCCTTTTTGCGCTTAGATCGCGGAATAAGATGATAAATGATTTTTCAGTCTTTTTTCCCATTACTTTTTCTCTTTTTCGGAACCTTTTTACACCAAGATACAACGTAATATACTCTTATCTTAATGTGATAAATGTATAAAATATCCCACTGACCTTTTTTCTCTGGAAATAATTCATTATTAAAATTGTCATAATCATTTTCGGCTACTTTGTATATGCGGTAAACGACGTATATAAAGATCATTTATTCATCAACGCTTTCCAAATTTTTTTATACGTTCGAAAATAAAAAGTGTGAGCGCGGATTATTTTTTTTCTATTTGCCGAAATTTAATTAAAATTATACGACATTTTCGTGTAATTTACGCGTGTTTTCATGGAATTTTTCAGCGAATAGCGTCGTAAAAACGTACGTATAACGCAAACCCGCTTTATGTACACACGCGCGAAGTTCGACGTTCGCCGATTTTTTCCCCCATACATATATTCCGCGGGGCATTTCACGAATCGCCGAATACGCTTCTCGCAAAAACGAAATTTTTCAAATGAATTGTCATTTTGCATATCGCTCGGCCTTTGTACGGGCGACAGATGATGAGATATAACGAGTTCCACGACAACGAGATTAAAGCTCGTCGCATATAAACGTAATCCGAGATAGTCGAATGTCGACAAAGGAGAACCTGTGGCGTTTTCGCGAGATCGTTTCCTTTCCATTATGTGTTATTCGGGTCATATTCGCTTCGAAATTTAGTGTATTATGATCGGGATCGGGTCGGGGTGAGGTTGATTGAAAAAAGATTATTTTGTGCAGCGGTGAGATTTTGTGAGACGTTCCCTTTCAAATGGAATTTTAAGGGCGGTACTTTAAGCTACGTCTCTCGAGCACCGTTTGATCCATAAAATATGATAATAAGACGACTAAGGATGAGGAGTAAGTCAAAGGGTTGATACGTTTTCTAAATTTTTCCATGTCAGTTTTTTATGAATTTTGTACAAGTATTATATTATATTTTGTCATCGGCTTGTTTTAGTTTGATAAATACTGTATTGAAAAATCAATACATTTTTCAATCAAATCTCAATATTGATTTATAAATTTTCATTGCTACTATTTAGTCAGACTATTTGTTTTATATACAAACCTGAAAATGTATGATTCTAAATATTATATTTGATTTATCTTTTCGACTTTTTTTCTAGACAGTACTTCAATATACGTCGTTATAGAATGATATTTGATATTTTTGAAATAAAATAAATATGGTTGATAGAAATGAAATCCTATAGAAATATAATATCGCACCGTAAATAATGATAAAGAAAAAAATAAAATATGTCTTCTCAGACTTTCATAAACAATAATGATTTTCGTTCATAGACTTATTTCAGTAATATTCGCAACATAATTTTCACACGAATAAAATTAATTTCCATATATCCTTTACTATATTCAAACTCATATCAATTTACAAAACAACGCAGGACATTTAATAAAAACGTCCTCGGATACTTCTATTATTATCGCGATATGAACCAGCATGCCAAGTATAGAAAATCCTCGAGCATCTTACGCGAGCCCTCTAAACCGGGATTGCCGCCGTCATATTTTTCATATTTCACTCCAGCAAACGGCCGGGATGAACCCGAGGAGGAGGCTTTCGAGGAAATTGCGCCACACGTGGTAAGGAGTTTAATTAAATCCCCCTCCCAGTCGTAAAAACGCTCTTAAAACCGACAAGTTTGCGCGGGGACGTGCCAAACCGGAGGCTACTTTTAGCGTTTTTAAGTCGACATGACGGTGTCCGTCGTAAAGGCGAACTCGCCCCTGCTTCTGAGGACGTGCTTTTTTTGGTTTTAGGGAGGGCTGTGTATGAATATGTGAGGGGTTGGTGCGACGTTGACTTAGTTTTGCCGGTGGGTGATGGTGCGCCGAAGCGGTAGTTTAATTTAATTAACGGACGTGAGTGCATTTTTCGAAAAACCGTTTGTGAAGTTTGACCCATTTTTAGAATATTTTTGTAGTGCAGTTTGAAATGGGAATTTTTAAAACTTTTCTAAAAATATTCATTCATTTTAAATTGGTTTTTTTTAATTTAGATGCATCTGTAGTAGTAATGTATAGCGATGGCTGTTTTTTTCGATTATTTTTCTTTAGTTAATATTTAACTTTTTTCTTTTTACCTAATAAAAGTTTGACTTTTAAGGACGCCTCTATAGCCAAGTTAGACTAATTAGGCCTTCGTCAAAGTTCTTGGAAAACTTTCTGAATTTGGCGCTCGAAAAGATCCCGTTGAGATTTGACTTGCTGACTCGTGTATATTTGACTTGCGTTCGGATCGAAATATTTCAAATTGCGCAACCTTACAAATCCACCTCAAAATATTTACGTCGTTTTGTTTTTTATTTGCACTGAATTTAATAAAACTTACGTTTTTGAATCACCTTCGAAACTTTTGGGGCGTCGTAATTGGTTTTTTAGTTAACGATTTTCTGTGCGATTTTCACTCAAAATACGGAAATTGATATGATATTTTGTAATCCTTCGCAATTTTGCATTTATAATGATAGTAGAGATCTAGTTTTATAATATTTCATGCTTAACAACTAGAAAATTTATTAAACTCTAATCATCCCTTATGGATGTATTCTACTAACTGAACAACATTGTGTTTAAACAAAGTTTCGTTTCATATCTCCGATGAACGCAATTTGAAGAGAAACTTCAACGTCCATTACAACAAATTTGATCAAAATTTACAATTTAACTTTTCGTACATACAATTCGAATTCATAAATACATAGATTACATCAATTAGGCCACATTTTGTTTAACTGACACTTTTTACTTACGAGAAGACGGCAATATTTCACGTCATACTATTCGGCACACATGAACAAATCGACGTCGTTTCCCATCATCAGACACGCCACTTAGCATGAAGTAAGCGTCACCACTTTATATATCGAAGTTGACAACCGAGGCACTTTTTCGCGAATTTTTTCCCTGCTCGTATGAATAAAAACGTCATTACGGACGCGCCTGTATACGCGTTTTTCCTTCGAGTTTGTCAATGTGTACGGACTCGTTACGCGTGCGAGTCTCATTCTTTCTCCTCTTCCCAGCTATGGGGAAAAATGCTTTTCAAACAAAAATGAAAAATAAAAGGGGGAAAAAAACTCATGGGGTTTCGGGAAAATATGAGAAAAGCCTCCGCTTGAATGTCAATCGACGTCGCGCGGTCATCGCTCATCGCTCGACGAATCTACAACACGTGGCGCAGACGTGGTATGTTTGATTTCAGACGATTCTCAATTTTTTAATATATTTTGGTTAGATTTAAATAAAAACAATCCGAATTTCAAATCAAATTCAACTTTGAATTCAAATTTCAATCTCAAATTCAAATTTTTATTCAATTTATCATTAAGTTTACGAGTATAAGCAATTCATTGGTGATTCGATTTTATCAACATTTCCATTGATGAGTCATTCATTCTAATTTTATTTTCTATTATATAAATAACCATCATATTTATAATCATAATATTTAAAATCAATTCGATTCATTATTTTCGATCATATCATATTTTACTAGTATAAAATAAAAATTAATACCAAAATTTATCGCCGCCCTTTCAATAAAAACACCAATGTAGAAACCGCGAAAACAACCAGAACACACACACACAAAACCATGCTTATTTTCCGTTCAACAACTCCGTGAACACTAAGCACCGTTCCATTCATTTTATTACGTTCGAGCCGCGACAGTAAACCCGGGTATTTTTCGCGGAACAGAAACCTCTCACCTCTCGGACTCAGACGAGACGAAAAGTCTGAAAGCCTCAAAGGCGGCTGCGAAAGTCCGCTGAAAGCTCCCTTCAACGAAAACACCCCTCTAAGATTCCACGAGGAGTCGATCCTTCGCCGGGATCACCGTTTCGTTTCGTTTGCACCGAGCGTTAAATTGGCGAAAGGAAGGAAACCAGACGTTCATATAAAGAGGACCATCCATCTGTGTGGAGACCCACCCATTTCCAACCCGTGTCCCACTTACGTGTCACCTTGAAGTTCCGATACGTGTGGGAGCCGATTTTATGATATCCGAAGTGAAATCCCTCCATTTGCTGTGCCGTCTTTTGTTCAGAGCTTCAGCTTTATTATTAAAGGTACGAGGGTTTTTGGATATTCACAAATGCGCCAAATATAAATTTCTTATTTTAGCTAATTTGGTTTGGCTCAAAATTTTCTTCCATCTAGTTCAATAATAGATCGTTTAGTTGGAAGAATTTCTGATTCTATTAAAAATTTTATTATTTTAATTAGATAATAGGAATTCGTAAGCAGTTAAGTATTAAAGTTATTCCTCGTAATATGCTTTATAGTAATAATACACTGTCGCATAAATCGGTGGAAACTCGCTGTAGAACCAATGATTTCGTTTATTAATTGCACATGTTCATCAAGCCCTTTCTCTTTGAGTAATCAATTTTATGACGATCACAAAAAAATTCCAATTACTCTTTTCCTCGCAAATATAATATTTTCGACTAATTTATCAACATAGCCGTTCAATGTGAAAATTGTGATTAAAAACGCCAATCACGCGCGGTTAATTAACTCGAAAAATATACCACACAAACGTAGTTGGGCGCCGTAATCAAACTTCCATCTCGATTAATCCCGCTTCGAAATTTCACGCGCGATTAATATTTATAAATTTTCGCGCCAATTTAACGTCGGCTCTGAACTTCGGCTACACTCGTCTGGCTCTTCAAAGAATTCAGGCCGAGGAAGGAGGCCGTCGGGTTCTCGCATAAATTCAAATTGTGCACGATGACGTCTCCGAAATGTGCGCAACGCTAGATAACCGTAAATAATGCGATTGTTCAACGAATTCCGACGTGTAGATTAAAGATAAATCTTCGTAATTATATCCAGCACAAAGGATTAAAGAAACCCAGGGTGCGTGCGGAAAGGGAAAATTAGCAAACGGCGGAGGCGGATTTGACACGTCCTGTTTCCTTTGGTTTTGACATTCACTCTAGCGTATTTTCCTTTTCCGTTTCTGGCTGCGTAATCTCATCGCGATAATTGTGCTCACGCTCGAAATTCAACAATCCACTATTTAATACTATTTTTATGTCACTGCTCGTGTATATTTTTAATATGACTCGAATGAGAAATCAATTCTTTGACTACCGGACCGTTCTCGTGTAATAAAAAGAAGAAAAAAAAACCAAGTTTGTATAAAGGATATTCGAGAAGTAGTCGGTCGTGAAATATTTTCATATATCGTCTCGGCAACGTTTGATTTTCACTTTGTAAAAGCATCGATGGGGAAAAGCGAGCCGTAGACGACATGCGATATTTTCAATTTTATCGGAATTATGTGTTTTCAATAGGCACCAGGAATTCTAAGCGAATATGCCCCTTTTTTATTGCACGATGGCGCCTCCGCGTTGTAGAATATTTCCTCTCTTTTCGATGCCCGATATTAACCTGTATTTCATGCTGATATCTTACGCCATACTGATTCTATACGTGTTTCCAAATGCTATCGCATTTCATCGTGTTTGTTTATTTTCAGTGTTAAAAATATAATAATTTGATTGATGACCCCATCCATTGTGGAAACGTGGTTAACACGTCGTTCGTCCTTTGTAACGCTATATTGTTGAGGATTTTTGCGAATCACTGCACGAAAAGGTTGTAAACAGGATGACCCAACGTTTTCTCTTTATGTAATCTTTCTGATTTACATTTTGCTGTGTTTAATGTTGTGATATGAAAATTTTATTACGGAAGTAATCATTTTATTTTGATACATAATATATATGTATTTTGTATTGAATCGCGTCTCTTATTCAATTTATACCGATATTGCCTGAATTGGGAAAATATCAAATTATATATTATTGTTTCATTGGATTCAAGAATGTTGTTTATCCGGAAAACCCCAAACGTTGCTACGGTGAATTTTGTGAAACGTGACGTTTAAGATGGACGTTGGGAAATACAGGATATTTTATCACTTTATTTGCTCTTAGAGTATCGCGCATAAAATATGAGATTTTTCCGTATCCGCGACATTTTCACTCTTTGTACGTATGTGTATTTTTTTTATTGTATTTTCGTCTAACATCCATTCCCACCCTTGCGGAAGAAACGGTGAATAATAAATTTCCCTAAACCTTTACAAAAATAAAGGGAAATAGATAGTATATGCGCTCGGTGCGGTTCTTCACTACTATAAATCGCGCGTATAGTTCCCGAACCGCACAATCACCTTTCGCCACGCACAATTTATATTCAGCATATGTAGAAGCGTATTTACGATACAGCCATTTATAATATGCGTATGTTTTAATATGATAAATCGCGCTACAGTATATTATTTTTGGGTCTCGAGCGCAAAGACACACGCGTTCGGGTTAATTAATCCTGTTGGAGTCATCTTGCGTACCTAGAACGAGCTTAATCAAAAGTTTTGCCAATATGAACTTAACTGTTTCTTTCAACGGACGAGATTAACTTTTTCGGTTAGCTTTCGCGTCGTTATTTCGTGGAACTTTCACCAGCTTTTGCGTTAACAATGTGTACACTAATCTACTTTGGTTCTTGCCTAATCGCATTACCTATTGTTTGTTTTTTTTGTTCGTTTTTTTTTTTTGCTTTCCGCTTTCCAGATATTGTATTTTTTTAAGGCGTATCGTGATTGCTTTTTCACTTGATTGGAGAAATAAATTATAGCTGCAATGACCATGCTATTTTGTTGCTTTATGAAGAAGTGAAATAAGTTCTTGATATACTATACAAATATGATATATGTATGTATATTTTATACCTAAAATATAATATAATACGAAATTTGATCTTCCTTCATTTTAAAATGATTTTCTTGAATCAAATAAAATCAACAAACGTCATTTCAATCAACGCTCAAAGAATAACATATTTATACAACAAACTTTAGTTAGTCGAAATACGAGATACGCTTAGAAAATTTCAACAATAACAAGCCATTAAGATATCGTATTTCATTTTCTGGACCGAAATTAATTAGCTATGAAGTCTCGACGATCGATTGAAACATTTCAAAATTTACGAACCGACATTGTGAAGTTTCTCTAGACACTGGAACATTTCTTTCAAAGTTATAATCGAAACCGAAAGCGTCTCAAAAACCGGGAAAAGTCTGCTAAAATTTGCTACGACTATCAATCAAAACATGGCGCAAAATCGACCTGACGCTATCTTATCGTTGGATCGGCAATTTTCTTTTGTCGTCGACAAAAATTTGTCCAAAAGTCATTTTCGAACTATCTTTATAAGTAATTTTTTTCATCGTTCTTTTGTTGTTGAAGAGTCTAATAAATTCACATCTATTACTTAAGTATATATAATTCAATTTAAGATCTTTTTCGTTCTATATTACAATTTTTCACGATACGATTTCAACATTCATATCTGAAATTAAATATTTAAAACAAAACTTCGACAATTCCTCAAAAATAAAAATAAAACTTCAATACCAATCTCCTATCATCGACAATCAACAATTTCCGAAACACACATCACCTCACACATTATTAACTCGGCCGAAGAGTGCGAATATGACCCGGCTCCGGCGAATTGAGCCCTTTAGTCCGTCCTCGTCGTCGTATAACTGTCAAAAGTTCACTAACGTTATTAATCACCCGGTCTAGATCCTTCGTCAAGTGGCTGTCAGTCGATAATTGCTCCTTTGGCGAAACTCTCACCTGGGAGGTGAAGTCCGCCCACGTGCGATCTCCACAACAGATAAACTCCGATATTGGTCGGCCTCGGTTGTTGCGTGGTGTTCGAACTTTGGGCATTCGTCATAACCATGCTGAAACAATTCCTGGAAGGCTTTGGGGGGTGGGTGCTTTTTCATTTTATTTATCGGTTTTCATTGGTCGTAAAGGCGGCGTACGAAACAATATTGGGTTTTTGCGCGTCGAACGTGCGCAAAGTTTGGCTTTACGACGACGCGTTCGGTTTTATATGTCAATTTTGCACAATATTAACTATTAAAATTTCGTTTTATGTGGCGTCATAACTCGTCTAGAGTGTAACAAATTCGGCAATGTTGTTGTTTTAATGTGGTTGTATGATAATTCCGGAAATTCGGGGAATTGGCTATTTCTAACAATGTAATGTTTATTTGACTATGTCTGAACGTTTGTATGCTTATTTTGAATAATATTATTATCAGAATTTATAAAATTTTTAATCAAGATTAGATTTTATATTGACAAAAAGCATTAAAAACAGATTTTTAATTAAATGTAGTATTAAATCGTTCAGTGTTATCGAGCTTCGAACAAAAATAAAAAAAAAAACCTGGTTTCTCGATGGAAACACCTCATCGCCGTGTCGAAACGACCCGCTTCACAATAAACCCGGAAAACTCAATTTCGTAATGGAGTTTTTAGTAGAAGTAGAACGTATCCTATGTAAGGGGTTAATTTCTAATAGCATTCTTACCGCTCTTAGCACGTCAATCAATCCAATCTAACTGAAATACAATGTTTCGCCGAAATAAATATATTTCCTTCTATTTTCCTAAATATATTAATTCATTTCGCCTTAATATTTTGATTATGTAATATATAACGTGGGCTACCTTGCAATAAATTCGGCAAGCGGTTCGAATAAACAACCAAGAAAACTGGAAGTCTTAACGTAAAGTCCTAGCCAGCACCCTAGTAAAATTTACGATTCCACTTCGTAGTGTTCACATGAGCAACAAATAATACTACATAGCGCACAAAATGCAGCATTAAATTTTTAACGTCCGAAAATATAAAAGTCGCATTGTCGCGTATACGTACAGCACAATTGATATTTTCCTGCTTTTACTGAACCAGCGAAAAGTCCACGATTTTCATCGCGAAGATAAGAAAAAATCCGCTTCAAATAAATAGGAAGAGAACTCGTTTTCGACCCGAAGTCTCCGACCTCGCATATTTATATCCCTCTGCGAATAAATGCGATTTTCCACAACGGTCGGATACGCGCGAACTCCTTTCGAGCAAAAAATATTCACTTAAGCCTACGGCGCATATGTATGCGGGTCATTCAAAAAATCTTTAGTCATTCCACTTAAATATATTCGAAAAGTTGAAATCATCATCCCAATCAATAATAAAATATAATTTTTACTATATATTTTCAATCTTCATTCTAAAATTTTCATAATGTATTATGTTTGTGTAACATAATACGTCCCACATTCTTCCCTGCCATAATTTAAGTGTCATATCGTTCACGTATTATACTTGCAATTAAATTAAAATATCTTTCGCAACCCTTCTGAAATTATCTTTCCCGGATGGAGGCTGTACACTGGGAAAGTTTTGCACGACCGAATGAAGATCCTCTCTCGCGCTTTCGTGAACAATGTGCAATAAAGATGTAAATCGAGTTAGGCCGGATTCCGAATTGAATCGTGCGCCGAACTTGTGCAATTATTGTACAAGTAATGAAGATCATTGTCGATCTGACTGTTTCGAGTGACGGATTGAATTCGTCAGTGTCAATTTTGCGCAAAGTTGGTTTTTCGTTCGGAATGTCGTAGAGAAATTATTATATATTCATGTCCGCTTGTGTGTATTATAAGCGCACCGCTGAAAGTCTGTTTTCATTTCGTTCGGCGTAAAAAAAGTCTTTTTGAATTTCATATTTCATGACGTTGTGGAAGTCTCCTCTTTTGTATATCAAATATTTTAATAAATTCTTTTTGCAACCATTTCTACTCTGAAATATTCAAGAGCATCGAGAACGTGCTAGATTTTTTTCTTCTTGATTTTAGACGATATTTTTCTTTTGACGGTGTTCAGTATAATATTTTTGATAAAAATTTCATTTATGGTTTAGGACTTGCTTTGCTGGCGTATCATATAGTTTTTTTCTGAATTGGTAATTTTTCATATACACAATCGCTAATATTATTCAGGAATTTTAATGGATGTGATATTTCAGACATCTATATTATACCGTATAAACATATTCTTTAATGCATTCGCTGTTTACAAGCTCAAAACAAATATTAATATCGTATTCCGAGTATTTATCGTCGATTTAACAAAGCGCCGTTTTCTCCATCAAACATATTTAAATTCTTAATACAAACACTTTGAACTTTATTCGCCGTTTCGAAACAAATGATCGCTGTTTATTCATGTTGATTTTTATCATTTTACGCAGTGTGTATAGAATATAGATGCTTTCGAACTAACAAATTTGATATCGTACATTGGAAGCCCATCAAATACGAAAAGTAGCTTTCTACGCTATCAGCGATTCACTATTATTTTATGTGCGTCGTTTCCCATCGTTTATGTCTCCTCCCATAGAACCGTTCTCTTCTCTGTCCGATACCCTTTATTTAGACTGCTGAACGACTTCAAACATCAAATTCGCACACCTCATAAACTGATTTTACAACAGCGTTACCCGCCGAGCTCCACGATGAATTGAGCCCTGTCAGAAAATTTTCTATGTTTCAGAAAATCGACTTTTTCGAATTAATAATGGTGTACTTTGAAAATCTCCAGGGAGTTCAATGAGGCTAAAATTCAGGCTTTGCGTATATTTTTAGAGAAGTAAAACAGTTTCTTTGTGGATTTTCTCGTATGTAGAAAACGTTCGTCTTACGCCTCTGCACTTTATGCCATTTTCTCGCAATATACGTTTTCTTATTGTGTCTGAGTAATATTCCAAGGAAATTTTTCATACTGGTTGCATTTTTAATATCACATATGATTTTTTATTACATGTTTTGTAATAAAACTGTACATACACATCTTCGGTTCTTGTGGAAAAAAATCATGTAAAATTCCATCTCCAAGGAGTCGACGTTGCTTGAAATTAACGACATGAAATATATAGTTGAGTATAGTAATTACTCAACGCTCTATAGGGCAACAAAATTTGCATATAAATGCGAATATTATAAAACGCTACCATGAACACTCTTTTCTTCATAAATGTATCTTTCACAGTTGAGAAAATCGGAAAATTATCAGATGATACTCTTTTATAAGAAAATTGTCTTGAATTGAAATGTTTTATGCCGATATCGATATCATTTATTTCAGATTAATAATATTTAATTTATACGTTAATATTTTGACATTAGAACTCAACGAAACATTTTTTATGATAAATTGTGTTATAAAACAATAAAATTAACATAAACAAATCGAGAAATAGAACCATTCTTCAGACACGAAACTTACAATTAAATAAATTGTTCGAAACAGTTACATTTTCGCGAAAACATTTATTTGATAACGATTAATCTTTGCGAAGGAAACGATGTTTTGTTTTCCTCCCTCTGGCGAAACAAACAACTCAAATTTTATTATTTGTCGTCTCTCCTTCGGTGAATTTTCATCCCGCGATCAGAACGAGGGGAGAGTAAACTTCCACTAGTTAAACTATCCGTTTTTGTATCGTCCCCCATCGACGACGAAGACACGAATTCCATTATTCTGAACGATTAAGTGTCCATCGGCCTAGATAGAGCACGCCTTAACGAGCCTCCCGTCCTTTTATTTTGCCTTATTTTTACCGCGATGCCTATCTCACCATCACCAAGGACTCCTCTATAATATGATAATTGATTGCGTCGGATTCAGGTCACATTTTCCTACAATTAAGTAGAAAAAAAAGCGAGAAAGGCTTCAGATTTCTAGATTGTGCACTGTCCTCGATATCCCATCGGATAATGCGGCTTGACCTATTTATTTCACACTTGCGCTTGGGAGGCTGAATGTAATTAATGGATGGCACAAATCGTGTCTCGTTTGCAAATATAAAGTGTTCGAACGCTTAACGTCATCGTAAATAGGGGTCTGTCAAAGCTTGCGAGCCTGTCTTGTGTCTTAGTTAGCATAAACGACAAACACGACAGCTTGATGGCTTAATTAACTGAACCACGGGACCGCCACTTTGACGAACATTGACAATTGGACATGACCTTGTATGATTGTCGACGGTAATTCATACAAGGAATATCTACAGTAAACGTTGAGACTCGATGATTGCTTTTAAAAATAATGAGATGGTTAATCTTTCGGGAGCGTATTCAGCATGCAATTTATTTTCTCGTACGTTATCCAAATCGAATAATTCATGCGTGATCATGTAATCGTTCCGGAATGTTTCTATTTTCGTGGGAGAGATAAATCAATCTCATTTCATGATAATCGAATGTTTTTTTGCACGGTAGGAGAATCTTTTTGAAAATAACATAAAAGAGAATACGTCTACTTTTGGTGATTGGATTAACAAAAACTGGTCCCGTGCGATTTATAAACGTACGCGCTGCTGTGTTTGGATACCAAGTTTTCTTTAACGTTACTTTTTTTCTCCCCTGTTGATTGAGAAATCTCGAAAATTCTCTTCGTTGCTAAACTTTTTGCATAAATATAACGTTAAGATCTCGAAGATTGTATAATACAGAATAGCTAGTGATTATTTTCCGGCTTTCAATATTATTAACAACACTTTCTTCTTTTAAACACAATTGCGTTTCGCATTATTTTTTTATCGCTGAAAATTTTTCACGCTAAAAAAAACAATAAAACATAATGTTCACTGTTATATTGAATCGAAACAAATATTTCAAGCACACTAAAATTTTTCCGTTTGAACGAGCCGCAGGAACAAAGCATTGTCGTTTTAATAGCGCAAATATTTTTATTTCAAACACAATAAGGACGTTCAAAAGTTGCTTTCGCGCGATTTTATTTTATTAATCGTAAACGAAAAGTGCCGAAAATTTATAGCGACCATTTAACCTCGCGTCTGTCGGAACAAGTTTATCGTTTTCGTAATGAATTTTAATTTTTACGCATATAGCCCCACTTTACCCATAACGCTTCGAAAATGAGTGGGCTTAGATACATTATTTTTAATTTGCTCCCGTGAAATATGACCCTATAACCGTTCCGAAGATATTTCCGAGACGATCCCATCATTTCAAAACAAAAATAAAGTATGCACATTCGAACAGAGAACTTATTAAAACAATATATTCTTATACTGAATTTATCAAATTCACAAAAGAACTTAACTAAAAAGTAACTTCCATCACACGCGCCACAATAACGATAATCCCTCGCATTGTCCGCGAATTAACGCTTTCACAAATTCGGTCGCATCATTGTTAATTCACGTTTTCTCATTTATTTTGCATTAAGCGAGACCGTCTCGCGTGTCGTGCTCTCCTCTCGCATGTGTGTATGTGTGCACAATTGGAAAAGCTCCTCGGATTTGGTCGAGCTTTCGCGCAATACTATTCGCTTAATTCGAACGAGATTCGTCGTTTCGGCGGAACGAGGATTTATCCGCGGCCAAATTGTATTTTGCGGCGAAACAATTGTACGCGGGAAAACGCGATATCCCTTGAACGGATATGGTTGCTATTTGTGTCGATCGCTTCACTAATATTCGTGGAGGTATTCGATTGTTAAAGTTTGGCTTCGATTCGAAATTTTCACGTTGATGAAATTTCGGAATTTTCATTTTTTTCATACAAATATGGTTGATATATTGCTTTTTGCATTAGCAGAGTCGTTGTTTTACTTCGTTAAAAATGACATATTTTTTGATAAATTGCTTACTCCTTTAACTCACTTAACACGATTTTCCTTTTTACTATGAGTTGGCATGCTTACTTAATCCCATTTAAATTTGCGCAATAATTTATCTTATCTCGTTTATATTAATTTTTAATCAAAAAGCATTTTGATTAGTATATTACTTATATATCGCTACGAGGTTGGCTCTCGGATAAGGTATATAGCCTAGACCCCCAACATTTGATGGGGAGACCTTGTCCTGCAGTGGGCACAAAACCGGTCGACAATGATGATGATGATGATTACTTATATACTATTTTATTAAATGACAAAAACGTGTGTACACCCTTCCCCTAATTTAAATAAAATCCGTGATAAGATGCGTGAAAAAGACTATGAACCCATATAAAAATATCAGATAGGTTCCAAAGTAAAAAATCATTATATTTTGTATAAAAATAAAAAAAATGCTTCAAATACATAATATGTAAGCGTTTTCTAAAAAAATAAGCAGGAAGAAACTACAACACGCTTATACGACTATTACAAATCTCATACCAATTTATTAGTAGTGTGAACTGCAAGAAGAGATTGTTACCTTAAAAATTGTACATATGTATATGTACACAGCTGTTGTTCTTATCTTTAAAAAAAATAACATTTTGATTAACCACGTTAAAGTTAAACCACGTAAAACAAGTACCGAAGTACGATATATATCGGGGGATGGGGTATACATATATCGAGACGCTTTCGAATCAAGAGCGTCTTAAATTACAAACTCGGATCGCATTTTCACAAAACCGCACAAAAGAATTTTTAAAGTTCACCTCCTGTAACGGTCGCAATCGACTCTTTGTTTGTAACAACGCCGTACGATCGTTTCATTCCCTGAAAGCATAAAAAAGAGACAAACAAGCGGGCGAAACGTTCCTGCTAATGCAAGGTGAGTCGAAATAAATGGAAACGGTCCGACACGATCCCGTATTATGTACCAAGTGCACCGGAATGTTACGTGTTTGGTATAGGAACAAGTGAAATAAATTATGTTGCGAGTTGTATGATAGCGGAAAATTAATTAAACGAAACTTTTATGCAGTCTTGTTGAATTTGTTGATTATGGAAGTTGAGCGACAAGTTGTGCGGTTAATATATAATTGCGGTCTCATATTGTTTCGGTCTATGATTATTTAGCAAAACATGGCTTCGGTATTCAATTTTTTATGATTTGCATATTATAATACATAAAAAATCAACGGTATCGAATAGTTCTTATCTAATAATATTTTTTCGAAAAAAACAATAAAAATATTATTTTAAAAAATTTCAAAATATTTTATTCTAGATATAATCCATCTGACTTATAAAATCAATACAAAATCTATCGGAGTATAATATTATACTTTGTATATAAAGAAAAAAATGAATGAACCTCGAATTATAAAGGTTTGGATGAACAAAGCTTCAACGCAATACTATACGTATAGCCAAAATGTTTATAACGGTTTAATTGTGTTGTTTGTTTGTACGCTTCTCAGCCTCCCTACCAGTTTGAAGCGTAATGAATTATCTCGAAAATAGACTGCCACCGAGTATAATTGAAATTAATTATTCGAGCAGGCCTATAAGTAATCGAATGCTAATACCGGAACGTCACACGTTAAGACCGCCCAATTCATCAAACCATAATAACTATTCGAATTCATCATACGCCCGTTAGAAACGAGTATACGATAATTGTGCGGCGGTTGTCGACGTTGATTAATACTTAAAATGTGATAATTCTTTCATGGCCCGAATCCGCGAAAAGGAACTTAACATTTCATCCGGCTTTCAGCAGCAAACATGTGCACGTGATATTTTGAGGATTCGCGTTATCGTTTGACTATCTCGAGAACGACTCGAACGTGCTCGCCGAAACATAGACATGACGGCTGGAGTAAGAATTACATTTCTACAACTTTTATTTTATGCTTTTCATTCTGGGAGCGTGGCAAGGTGATCGACGTGCTCGGTGAAAAACTCACGTTTTAACTGTGTTTCGTTTCTTGAGAATTTCGCTAGTTTTATACTTACTTTTTTCCGAGGTAAAGTTGGTCGTTTTCTCGCTCAACTATTTTACATTACGGCGTGAAAACTTATCATCTTGCTTGTTACATGCACCTTGCAGCGCTACGAAGGTGGTCTAGTTAGGTATTGGCTACACCAAGCAGAACCTGAGTGCCTCATTTACATTCAGTGATAAATTTACATTTGCAAATAACTGAAAATCGTCTTGACGGATAAACTTTTGGGGTCAATTGAAATTATTATATATGTAAAACATAAAAGTTATTTAAAACTCATTTATATATTCAAGACTTAATAAAATAATTAGAAGCAAAGATTTAAATCTACTTGCGAATTTCTTATCTATTAAAAAAAAATCTCCAAGTGTTAATCGGTCCTTGGAGAATGTTATACTGGCACAATTCCCCAATTAAACAGCAAATAAATGAAATTACATAAATTCCGTTTGGGAAACTGCCGTCCGAAGATCTCGCCCCAGTTTGATAAATTTCTAGAATTAGTGGGATGTTTTGGGGGTGGACAAATATCTCCCATTTTCCCCGACGATGATCGTCGAGCTGGTCGATGAAGACAACAGCCGAAGGTGTTTTCGACGATCATCCATCATGCTTACCGTAGCAGATGTCGTGTGCTAGCAAACAAAACGATGGTTCCAAGATCCACCCATCCGCCCCTAAACAAGCGCATCACTTATAACCATGGTGTTGTGTACAATATTAAAGATTTCTTGTCGAGTCTTTGTTCTATTTTTTTATTTTTAAATTCGATATTATGTTATTTTTATAAAACAAATAAATATATGTGTTTGATTGATGTGTTGAATTTGGACTGCTGTCAAAGCTATTTCGGATTTTTTTTTTAATTATCTTATTTAATAATTTCTATTTTGAATTTTATATATTATATATTGAATGTATGTTTGTTTAAGAAACTTGTGCATTTGCGAAGATAAGTACTTATTCGAGTGTTGTAGACCAATTGAGTTTGTGGTGGATTGCATTTGATCACATAGTACGCGAACTTACCCCGAAGCAAATTCACTGTATTTCACAACCCAATTCTATATTTCAATTGCACAACGAGCACAATAATATTAACAACTAGTTGTATACAACATAAAATTTTATTTACATTTCAAAATTGTGAAAGATTAATTCGTCCGACGCTCTCTATTCACGCGAGGCTATTTCGCCTCTAGAGAACGCCTTAATTGCAGCGCGACGATCGTTAGCATGGTTAATATTTCATCTACAAATTTGTCAATAAATATAAATCGAAGTTTTTCTTATTCCGGTTTTGAAAACGACGTTTATATCGAATAATTACTGTGATCTGACCCGTGGTTTGGGAACGAGTAAGCACACAACTTAATTCAAAGGCGTGTCATACGAACACTGACAAAAAAGCAACACGATTTCGTTCTAGAGTTCAGTATTATCCAATATAAATTATGCTCGTAGTATATAATATTAAAAATGGCTCGAAATTATATGGAGATTCGCCAAGATTATTATTGTCTAGCATCCTTTTCATTGGGTCGTAAATAATAGCACGCATATGTTGTTTTGCGTGAAAGTGGCAAATTTATGCGCATATTATAATCGGTTTTTCGTGAAGCATCACGAAATCTATTATGTTATAATTGTGTTAAATTTACATCTACGGAAGGGTTACATTTTACGTTTTCAATATATACGAACATGGAAAAATAAATGTTCACTGACGCATTTATTTCATTTAAAAAAATTCTTAGAAACTATTCGCATCTAGGTCAGAATCGCTTATTATTTCAGGCTTATTTATAACACGTGAATAAATATAATATATGGATAGAATCAACGAAGTAAAAGAACAACATTATTTTAATATTTAAATTTAGCGGACGAGGGTATTTTGAAACACACCAGGACTTTTGGGTGTGCGAAATAATAACATTTTATTTATAAAGGTGGAAACTGCGTTTATTTTTCGATATACATAGTTCCTTACTGTATATGATAGTGCATAAATATAATAAAGATATGCTACATTTGTGCACTTACTTCAGTGCTTTACTATTTCCTATTAGATATTCCATTGGTGTAAAAGATCTTGGAATATCTTAATCCTAAAAACTTTGAAAAGCTCAAGTAGGTGGAAACATTTGAGCAAAAAAACTGGTTTAAATTACCGAGACTTTTTTTCACTAGGAGAATGTATAATATAATATAACCCCCATAGTGACCACCTCACTATCTGCATGAGGTGGAATGGTCTGAATGGTCATGGCTCAGACATACCAACAAATCTCTCTGCACTAATGGAATTCAGTCAGTAATGAAATACTTAAATGACTACATAAATGTAATATAGACAATAATATATTTAGAAATTCATATAATTTTTTCAAGCTTTTTATTAACATTCTTTTTAAATGGATATTCTTGCTTCGATAAATTGTATGAAAATCGATTTTCTAAAGTCAAATTCTTATGTTACTATCGGTTTTCCTATGATAAAATTTACGTTGCGGATACGAAATATAATCCGGATGGTTGACAAATTTGCTTCGTATTGTATGTTGCGGTCGTCCGTGGGATGTTTTCAGAGAACGGCCATAATCAACGAGTGTCTCTGGGAAGCTTCCTAATTGCAACTGTTGCAACGGAACTACTGCAACAACAAGCTCCGGGCTATGTCGTACACTACCACTATTCACGATTCGCCAGATTTCATCCGAGCGAAATCCAAAATAAGCAAACCAGTGCTGTACGTATTATAAAGCGCAAAAGAATTTTTTTCAGAAAAAAATCCTCACTACAAGGAATAATACTGTGCGAGGAATTGATTTCTTTTGATGCGTATCGTGAACTTTATATAAATTATTACAAAAAATTAATATCGTAGACAACATGATATTCGAAGCTTGATCGTAAAGTTGAGCACATATATTTGTACGGAACGGCGTCGCTGTATTAACTTTTAAAATTTTACGATTTTCCCTGTGAAAATTAGTTATTTTTCTTTTTCGTGCGAGGCATATTTCGCAATCTCGAGTGCGAATTTTCGCCTGAGATATTTATTCGGAATTTATTGCTGCGGCTTCCTGCGGAGCTAACCGCTCATTACGATTTCACAATGGGTAATAACGCTCCTTATGTTTTTCCTTCGTTGCCCACATACTACGCAGCTGACGCATTTTTATAATACTTTTCTCATATACTAAGGTTATGAGTATCAAAAAATATACAAGAATTTACGATACATCCTCATGTTATTAGATATTTTTGTTTTAGCGATTTTTTTAGTGAAACTAATGAGCATTTCTCGCTATTAAAAAGAATCGTTAATAACACAGAATCGAAACGTGACTTCATTAAAAAAGAATTATTATTATGTGAAATGTATTTTTTTAAATATACTATTTAAATTTTATTGCAATATGAATATAAATGTAAGGAGTAATTAATAAAATTGCAAGACGATAAAACTCAATTTAATTTAATTAATTTCGGTATATATAATAGAACCTTTTTCACATTTTTTCGAGCGTCGCAAAAATTAGCGAATGTTCACCAGACCGCCATATATTTTCATTAGTGACATGAAAAACGCCGACGGCGTATATTAACAAATCGTTTCCCTTTTCATTCGAGAGCACCGACGATAATACGAAAATTGCGAAACATTATTGCGATTGACGAAATCACACGAAACGGTCCGTTATGAGGCCATCGCAGTTCCAACTCCTCGAAGTATGGAAGGGCAAAGTCCCTTTTCCCGTTCGACAGTCGAAGCAGTTGTACCTAATTAAAGTTAATGATTCTTGGCCTACTGTTATTGAGAGACGGAACGGTTTAACTTTAAGACGGATTCAACTGAGACATGCAATTAAAGCGAGTTTCCAAAATCCCCAGGGATCATCCGGATCCGATGGACTTTCGCGAATTTTGCCCTTTTTTCCCCATTTGCATTTTCAGAAGTCCTAAATACGCTTCCGTGATTTGATTGTTTGCCCATCGGTGGGGTGGTAGTGTAATTAATGATTGTGAGAAAGTGTTCAGGTGTGACACTTTTGGGGATGCTTTCGCAAAGTTTAGTATAATAAATGATGAGAGCCTTTTTGACCCCCGGCGGCAAACTTTGCACTTTTCGCGGTTCGCTCGAAGAAAGAGAGGTCGTTAATATTTCAATGATAACTTTCTGCGATTTGTGAAAATCTTAAAACGTTTGTCATATAATCGTTAAATATTAATGTGTCGAGCTTTCAGTAAGTATTGAGCTTATTGAAAAAATATAAATTCAATTCAAAGTTTTCTCGGCTTTCATCGTTTTGAGATGGTTATAATATGTTGGTTTATTAGGCGTTAGGTTCTTTTGAATTCAAATGTATTTTTTGTAATGGTAAATTTTATCTTTTTCATTAATCAGCATTATCTTTACAAAGCTTCGGGCCTATTAAATCATGAAATGAAGAAACTTAGCGAAACAATTTATAAAGAATTTGAATAAGGCGATGTTGTATAATATATTCATTTTATAATTAATCATGAATAAATATTTCATGAAATTCTTTATTATTAACATCTCTATAAATGAATTTTTCAATTACGAAACATGAAAATTTCATTAGTTTTACTTTGAATCAAAGATTTCTCTTTTATGTGAAAATTTATTTTTCTTAATATTACTTGCAATTGAAAAAGTTTTTCATTTAAGAATCTCATTTTCAGAATTCTCATTTAAATCTCGAAGAATGTTTTACATAAAGTAAATGTATTGTTTTAATTCTATCAGAATATGTGGTTGAAAATACAAGTAATTCAAATGTTTTATGTAAAAAAAATACTTTTCCCTGAAAATTCAGATAAAAAAACTAGAAAGTCATCTCTTATACGTTTACATATAATAAAAAGCGCGAAAAACCAACGACTCGTGAAAATTATTTTCAGCACCCAAAAGTGCACCCAGAAACGAGACGTGATATGAAAAAAAATGCTTAATTGCGCTTAGAAAGCAATTCGTTCCACAACATCCGTTTTGAAAGTAATTTAAAAAATATATAAAAACGTTGAAAAATATTCATCTGCTACATCACAGCCTGGTCAGTATATAAGCTCGCGGATTACTTATCTACGAATCAGCTCAGTGTGCAGCGCTTTGCACTGGAAAGCTTTTCAGCCACACAAAGGCCACTATTTCAAGCTTTTATTTGAAAACTTTTTAATGCCATAAATCAGGCTGTGGATAGGACTTCCCCGGTGGAGGTCGGATGAATTTTCCGCGCAAACTCTAAAGAGACACTACCAAAATTAAAACATACGGACCACCAGAGTATGCATCTCTCGAGAGACCCTCGTGTGACATATGCAAATTTGTTCTGTAGCATAATTTATAATTTTGTAATTTTTTATATTTTTTGCCACGCGAAATCTAGGTGAGGATTTTATTTCGTCGAAAAAGTATCCGCTTTAATTTTAACACCTTTTTCCGCTGTTCATAATTAGCGAAACGTGAACGAGAAAAGTTAAAGCTTAAGCGTTTCAAAAGAAAAATATTTCGGAAGAATTCCGTTAATCGCATTGCAAATTTTAGAACGAAAAAAAGAGGCGGAAATCGACGAATCCTCTTGTATTAAATTCTTTCAGGAAAATACCAAAAAGCGGTCGAATTAACCAGCGCGTTTCTACTGGTAAATAATTATATGTTTGTTTTCAATGTTTTGCCGTAATTTTGCAGAGTCGAAAAACTTTTTACCCTTGTGGAAATTCAATCTGGGCGAATTAAAAATTTTCGTTATAATGCTTTTCAAAAAGCGAAAGTCCACATTTTCCAGCGGTGAAAGGGATGGATCTTTACAACTCCTCACAAGATTTATTCCACCATTATAGGTGAATTCGAGAAGTTTTTTTTGACCGTAAAAAGAAATTTTATTCTTGGAAACGGTCCAGATACGTGCTAAAATTGCCGATTTGAAATTATATAAGATATTTTTACTTTTTAAATGAACCGTCGAAATTTTTTATTCAGTATTAATGTATTTTTTCATGTTATATAAAATTTTGAAAGGATCTGGATTTTATTAAAAAGAAAGTATTTCACAATGACATAAAATGTCATAAAACTTTTATACTTCAATAACAAGAGCATCGTAAAAATTTAAATGTGTTCAAAATGAAAAATAAAACTTTTTTTCTCAACCGACGTATCAATACGATACCTTTAATGTATATTGCTTGAGGCTGAAAATATACTCGTACCGTTTTCTTGGAAATAAAAGTTTTCCGCATGCGGAGAAAATCCCTTCGATTCCTTTTTCACTTATCATTTTTTATCATTCGTCGATAAAAAAAACTGTTTTCGTGATGTTTCATAAAAGAATTCGAAAATAGAGGTCTTCTTTTTCATTCCTTTCCATGAAAAGGTTGCATATTTTTGAATGGACAAAATTTTTTCGATGAAAACATCACAATGCACGCACGATATTGTGATTCTTAATATATTTTTACGATACTCACCGTCAAAAATATTTATTTCCAGGCATTTTATTATAATACCCGCCAAGTATCATAACAAACATTTATATTCAATCGGCGTCGATGAGCAATCATGTTCGGTCATAAAACTTCATTGATAAAAAACAAAACCAAACTGCCTACTAACAATAATGATTAATTGAAATCTCGCAATATCTTATCCCAAATATATTACCTCATATGCGATCACTATTATGGGTTTCTCAAATTACACCGCACGCATATTATATTAATTTCACATGAGACATGTTTACGGGTAACCATTACAGTACGCTATGATTATCTGCAATCGACTCATTGAGATGTTCCATATTAGAAAACGAAAATTTACAATATGAAAAAAATGATAATAATAAACGTACATGTCAGCAAGTCAATAAATTAACCGATTTTGTTATGTCGAATACAAAAAAATTAATACATACGAATTTTTCAACATATGATTTGAATCGTTCGATTTCAAAAAGCGTTTGTATATTAATATTTTTCGACACATTATTTATATTTATATTAAAAATTTGAGTTATTCTTTCGATTTCTTCATTAAATAGATTGAAACATGTTTTAAAAAAAATCTATTTTTATTACGAGTTCTATGAAGTTCTCTTGCCGTTTTTTGAAATCGAACGATCCGCTCGATCGTTACGATTTTTTCGAGTTGTACGATTAATATGTAAAAATATATCTTTGTCTGTGTGGAAGACACGCGGAACGGTAATAAAATAATAATAAATGTTGTTACTGACCCAATCGGTGTGTTCGAATCTAATCAGATATACGCAACGTTCAATATATGGGGCGTAACCAGTATTTTATCATTACAGTGGTACGGAGCAGATTTATTATCGTGTTCATAAAACTCCCAAACGTTTTATATGATCGCGCACAAAAACATCATAACCTTTCATAATAAATGAAATTCTATATATCAATTTCTACCGAATGTGTATCGTTTGTTTGCCTAGGTGCTTATATGCTCAGTTTCAAAGCCAAGAAAAATACGCGTGGGTGTATACTAAGGTGATGTTTATTTATTATATTTATATTGGAATAATGTTATTGTACGAAATTTGAATTTTTATATGTAAAATGATAATTTTTTTATATTTACGATATTAATAAATTTCAAATATAGCACAGCCTATATTGCGTTAACATTAATCGAAAATTTAGAATTACAACGTACATTATTTTTCACGAATACACGCACATTTATGATTTGAAAGGAAATGAAAAAGTCATCGGCTCTTACCGTAATTTACGATCGGACATAAATTAAGTCAAACCCCAGGTCTTCGAACGATTGGAAACACCGATCGGGTGACGTATTAATCTTTTAACCCGTTGACCGAAAACGCACTTTTCCACCGGAAAACGCGCACCATAAACGTTTATTTTTCCCACAAAACATTTCAAAACATTTTCCGAAATCCGCGAAGACATCACGTCAGACGCGAAAGCGATACGCTTGACACGGCTGACATCCGATTAATATGACGCTATTGCGGAAATACTTTTCGCATATCTTCGTGTCAGAAGCACGTTTTTACCTGCGGCTGCCGAATATCGAATTGCATTGACGGTGACAAGATAACGACACATCCTCCGCAGCCTCCATATTCGTGTTCGAGGGAAATATTGGACCGTTTCCAGAGGTTTGCGTATTGCGTTTACGGTGGGCGTACGTGCGGATCTTGCGTTGTTCGGGAATATTGAAATTTATTTTCGGTGGGTTTTGTTTGGTTCTTTTGCGTGTTGGTTGAAGTGGTGGGCTTTGGGAATCGGACGGGTCGATGAATGTGTGAAATTTATGTTTTATGTGTTTGATTGTTTGCGCTGTAGGTGATGTGGTGTTTTCGGGGATTTCGATGGATCTTCGGATGTGAAAATTTATTTTTGTTCGTGTATTTTATGTGGTGTTAAATTTGGTCCAACGTTAAACCTGATACAGTTTCAGAATATAAATTTTATGGAAGTGACAAAGTAATTCTTTATATTGTAGAATAATTGCATTTCGTGAATGTTTTTAAAATCCGTATGAAAAATTTTGTAGTGAATTATGGTTTTTCATGAAATCTTTTCATAATCTCTTCGCTCGTATTTCATAAAATTGTTCTACAATTTTAATGTAGTTTTTTTAACTACATTTCAACGTTAAACGTACATAGTTGCTTATTTAAATTATTACGAATTTGTATACGAAATTAAATCGACCATTTGAATATTTTTGAACAATATTTAATTAAATCAAAAATAAATTTTCATTTTTACTTTTGTGACCATAGGTTTTTTTTTAATTCCTTGATTTCAATTTGGAATAATCAAACAAAACTCGAATATATTGAAAAACATAATAATTTTTTTTCAAACAAAATTGAACTCTGCATTAGTATGACTTTGATAATCGTAAGCATCAAATTATCCAGTAAAACACGATACTAACAACGCGAACGAAACAAATTTTCTTCTTTCCTACCTCAATAACTAATAATAGAACGATCAACTTCAACCCATAATTAAACTCGACATTGAACCTAATCACAATTTCTCTGAATATTCCAGAAGTGGGATGCGCGGGCAGGGGCAGCCTTCCCGGCCTCGGTCCAGCGGGGCCGGATATTGAAGAGGAATCAGGATGGGCAGGAGCTGGGATATGCGAGAGGGAGTTGAGGGCGCTGCACAGGAGTGTTCCAGCCCTTCGCAGGAGGGACCTCGATACTATGGCGATAAGGCAACATTTCTATCCCGAAGGTGGATGGGGGTAAGTCTGAGACCTTTCGATAATAAATATCGCGAAAGGTTTTCGAGTACTTCTGGGCTAAAAGCTCGAGCGTTAATTTATGTCGCGAGGCTTTCCGGTATTATCGATTTATTTGTAATGAATATGTGCGTGTATATATATTTTTTTAAATCGAGTTAACGTTAGAATGTAACTAGTAATTTTGACGTTCGTTTTACGTATGCCCAGCGATGTGTAATTTAATCGTATTGCCAACTTAGTTGATTACAGCGAGATTACATAATGGCAAACGTGTCGTTTCAACGTTATCCGATTTCAACTTAGTCAATTTTAACTATTCCGTTCAGCAAACGAGAGATGTGTCGTTTAGAATTTCGATTATATCGTTTGCATAACTCGAATTTAATTTCGAAGCGCCCACAAAAATCTCCTTTGATGTGATCAAATAAATTAAATATTGCGCTCACGTCTATTTTTGTATGAAAAGTAATGCGTTTGAAATGCTAGGTTATATAAACATTTTCGTACTGAGTAATTCTTAATAATTTATTGAAAAATAATAGAAGGGGAATATCATTCATATTATATTCTGAGGTGATTTTTTCCGTGTCAAAGAGAATAATATCATAAAAGAATAAAATTAAGACAAAGCGACAGAGAGAAACATTTCCATTGACAAATATAAAAAGGAAAGACGAAAACGGGAAAAGGGAAAAGGGAAGACAAAGACTTTCCAGACAACTGTTTAAAAATGATGGATCGGTTCCTTTTCAGGCGCTCGGCGCTTGGTCACCTTAAATTGCCTGAAAATGTCAATAATCGAGATTTCCTGAGGAAAAAGCGCCTAGGAAGAAAGATCAAAAGTTGTACAGGACGTTATACGTGTCAAAATTGAAACGGGCATATAAAAAAAAGGTTTCCCGTTTAAGCGTCCTTGTATTTGCGCGCTAAAACGAATGTTCAAACAGATTCGAGCCTGAAATATGCCTCGGAGCTCGCAAGGAGTGATGATAAGGACACTCGTGCTTTTTTCCTCTTATTTCGATAGGAGAAAATTCGTTCACGCGTTAACATAGATAATCTTCAGAAATCGGAAAGAATATTCTCTAAAATATAAAATTATATATGATCAGGGAAAAAAGAAAAAGCGCTCGTTCCGACATGTCGATGTGGCCGAGTGTGCTTTCTCAATAATAATTAATAGTTCTTGCTAAAAACCGATACAATCTAACTAGTTCTGAAATATGCAATCAGTCATATTTAATCTAATACGAAACTCGAATAACCTGATATGCCGATATAGAATAAGCGATTTCAGATGATATTTAATTGTATAATGTGAATAGATAATCACTGGGCTACGATTCGAACAGGAAAAAAAGGCCATATTTTATTACTAATGCGTTCTTAAAGGGTAATTATTGATATTGAAAAGTAATTTAGATTGGTTTGTAATTGTTTTCGATAAACTAGTCTTTTATTTATTGAGTTGTTTCTACATATACCTCTATATAAATTATAAACGAAAACAAACGTTCCTTTGATATTCTACTTAATATTTAATCTTTGAAATCTGGAAAATTCAATCTGAATTCAACCAAGTGTTATTTAAAACTAATATTTGAAAACGGTAATAAAATTGAAATTGCTTTGAAGAAACAAGACGCAAAAATAAATTACATCAACTTAAATTACAATATAAATATTATATGCTAAGCTAAATTGAATTGCTTCTGACTAAATTCGTTCACTTAAAAATCATATAATTGCTGAAAATCATGTAACTTAATTTTTTCCATATATTTAGAATTTTATCTAAAATTATAATTCTCATATAAAAACACATTTTTTATTATTCCATAAATAAGCATTTTCACAGTGTTTACGACGCCTTCAAACGATTTTTTCGGACGAAATCTTACACCATTCACGGCTCGTCATTCTATACGGCCATTGTTTCCGCGACAGTAAAAACGTATACACGTTCGATGCGAAATAACACCAGCTAAAAGTCGAGAGGCTTTTCCTCGCATAGCATCTCATTCTTCCGCGTTTCTTTTGCACTTCTCCCTTGTTTTTTCGCCTTTGATACCTTTCCGGGCCCTCTTTCTTCCCGTGCTTTATGTTTGAAAAGCACACGCGAGAAAAATATGTAACGCTGCCTAATGACGAGCAGTTACGACATCGGACACGTCCACCCGTTTTGTTTGCTTACCTCCCGAAGAATCTGGGATAATAATCGACCGAAACGGACCGTGGTGGACTGTTGCCAAAGGGAGGCCCTGAATCCGGAAAGAGAAAGCCTTTCTTCGGTAAACAACTCACTACGGAAGAAGGAAAGCCTCTGAATATGGCCGATCTCCCCTTCTTATTCTACTAATGTACAATATGAAATGTACAGGAAGTATTAAAAAAATATTGTATGATCGTATTTTTTTTTTGTTATATGTATTACTCTGAAAAATATTTGAATGATTTGATTTAAATTTTTTGTATTTTTTACGAACCACTGATTGAAAATTTTCACTTCGTTAATTAATTAATTAATTAAGTTGTTTTAACCACTTTTTACAAACTCTTCGCATTCCGATACAAACCCTTTTTCTGGTTGAATAGCTCGTTACAAATTTATTTATTACAGTCTTTTATCTCAACATACTCAAACTTTTTTTTCATTAACGATACCAAAAATAAAATACAATCGATCCGAGAAACTTTCACTCTTTATTAACACTTACATAAAACACGTCAACATATCTTCAAGGCACCCTATATCAACTAATACACCCTCGAAGCGAACATGTACCGAGGACACGTATAAATAACGTCCTCGCGCACTCGTCGGCCATAAAACAATGTCGCGGGACAATCCGGGACTCGACTAGGATTAATTTATTAAATAGATGCGTACGAGAGAAATTAAATCGGCACGTCTGCTGTGTGTCTCTTGATCGATAATGCTGTGGTACAGCGCGAAAGCCTCCTTGGATCTCCATGTCCGGATCTTCCATGTTCATTGTTTTCGGTAAATTATTGCTGTGGAAACGTTTCCGTGTGCGTACGCGCGAATTGTTGTGGATTGTTCCCCGAATGCGATTTAACGGGTAAATGAACATTGTTCGAGGTTATGGTCGCTCGCTGATATTTCGTCGATATTCAATTCGGAGGAATTTTCAGTTCGTTCTCGTTAAAGTTTATGGATTTTTTTTATTATTGACGTTTTACGATCGGAGAAATTTTAATTTCAAAATTTCTGGGCGGGATATAAAATTGTTTTATGAAGGGTCTGCGAAATGTGTGTGCTAATTTAATCCTTTACGCGTCGAAAAAAATTATAATAGAAGAATTTTCAAAAACTCCGCCGAATTTAAATAAAAGTTTCCTTTGGGAGTGCAAAGATTTCGCGCGTTTCATTTGTGGCTGACTTAAATCAGAATATCCTTGCGTGTTGTGCCAAAGACGGTTCTAAATAAAGCCCTTTTCAGGTACGGGATAGTGGTCGAGCACGTTTTTTCCGCTTGTCGTAAAGAAAACAAGCAAACTTTCCGAAAGGATTTACGTTCATTTTCACAATAAAGAGCAGGTGTTGCCGTGTGGAGAGAGCGTCTCGGGGGTAACTTTTCCCGTTTTGCCATTTCGTCGAATTTATACATACTGAAAATCTGAAAACACGCCCCTGCTTCAACAATTTACACAGGCGAAGTCTCAATAGATTGGAACTATTGAATGGCGGAACGGTCGCGATGCTTAGAACGTTCCGTTTCTGCAAAATTGAAAAGAAAATCAATATCCGATTCAGCGGAAAATGCACATATTGGGATTTTAAGATGTGTGACACATTCATTGTTGATTTTATTCGAATATATATACAATTTTGTAATCTAAATGGATTCTCTTATACGATTTACTCAGAAATGCAAATTTAACCGATGAATCTGTGTCACGTAGCCAGAATCAAAATATTTATTGCGAGATCGATCTAGCGGAGAGAATCGCGATCTCGGCCCGGTTTTATCGCAATCGTTGATTTTCGCAAATCGGCGCTTTCGCCTCCGAATGGAAATTTTCTTTGTGTTTTAATTGCCGTTAAAGGGGAAATTGAACCGGATTAACGGCGACCTTTGATCCGCTCGCTCGGTTCATTTAACGCTCTCGAACGCGAGAATTCGCTCGTTCGATTCGCCTCTACATCGAGTCGAATGTATCGGATTATAAGCACAAGTGTACACGACGGCGAAATAAATTAAAGAACGAGTCAATAAAATGAACAAGTCGTAAAAACAATCTTACGGGATGCGCATCGCTTTCGTTTGTAATACTTTGTACGTTAATAGAGCCAGGAAGCGCTCGCTCTATTCGTCCGTAGTCAATTGTAGGTACATAAATCATTTTTATATTGATGAAACGAATGTAATAAAGTATGCTTAATTCTCTATTGATAAAATTGATTGTGTTTTCAGTCGGATAACTCTGCGAAATTGTTATCTTGAATATTTCTTGGGAAAACAATATATTAAAACGCTGAATCGTTGTGCTTAATTTATCTCTTTATCAAGTTTCTATCTGCATTACTTTATGTTATTTTTAATAACGCTCCGCTGAAACTCTTTTCCTGATTATTTAATTACTTTGAAACGCTTCACTCTTTACGGGAAAGCACCGCGTTTAAAATTTCTACCTTTTTTGAACCCTTTCATCCGAAGCGTTAAATAAAAATTCTCTCTATTTGAATTGCTCTTCACTAGCATGCGTTACAAAGGAAAATACTCATAAAATACCATTCACATATCCGGTTGGTGCTCGGAAAAAAAACCGATATTCAATTGTATGTGTGGAATTCGAATTTATTTCTGCGATTTGTCAATTTATCTCCATTTCATTTAAGCAGATGTGTTTATTATCGTATCTGTTTCTTATCGTTGAGACGAATGTTTGAACAATATGTCAAGATTTCAGGTGAAATTGGTACAAGTCGAAGCGGGAATAATTTATGTGCGACACTGAATAAATCGTGTCAATAAGCCGGATCAAAGGGCTCCGAATTGGTTCACTTTTTCATATGAAGCCTCTCCTTTATAAAGAACTTTTTCAACAATAATTTGAACATTTTGTATGTTTTCTTTTTTGATTAATTTTTATCAAGCTTGAATGAAATCATTAAACTTAACTTTACGATTAATTAGCAAATTAATTATCAAAATATTTAGCTGAATTAATTTTATATATAAAATATTATACAATAATATATCACGTATACGCCCATATGGACAGTTCTAGTTATCTAAAACAAACATCCAATGTTATGTCAATCAATACGATGGTATTGATTAACATATATTGACTATGAACGCAGATAGTTTATAATAATTACAAAACTCACTATATAATAAGACAGAAATCAATTTCCGAACCGAATAATTTAAATGAAAACATACATATTTATTTATATTAAAAAAAAAAACAAAAATCACAACGAAAACACCACCAATCACGTAGAAAAATTCGTAACCCAAAACATTTACCCTTTTACCCGAACGGAATTTCCGTCAATATAGACGCAATTTCGACAATGCGGAAAATTCACGGTACGACATACACGTGATCTCACGCTCGGTCACGTGCGGCGACACGTGCAACTGCACCCGACGAATGCACTTCGAATTCCCGACGTGCACGAATGGCCGGGAATTAACCTTTGTCGAACGGGCTGCGATGGCCTCTGCGGTCGATCCGCGAGGCTTTTATGGATTTTATCCGTCCTGTTTAATTCTATCCCCGGGTGACTTTTCCGCTCTGGGAAATTTATGTCGAGTCGAAATGACGGTGCTTTTAGGAAAATCTTCTTGTTTTTCCGAGACGTTTTCTCTGGATGGTTCGTGAGGTGTACCTGGCGGAATACGGCGTACCTTTTCTAATGGGCTTTCCATTAAGAGTTTTTTTTTTATATTGTACTATATGAATTGTGCTGAGAATCTTCTTGTTAAATGTAGGCGCACTTTTATAGTTATAGTTCGTTTCGTATATATAAAAAATGAATATATTAGGTCGATGTGAAAGTTTTATCTGTTTTTTTATTATTTTTATCAAACATCGTATTTTGAATCCAAACCGATGCAATGCAGATATCGCACTTTTTATTGGCTGATTCCTATCTTCAACACGATCTCTCTAATATTTTTAAAAGGATCAGCATTAATTATGGCCAGTAACATGTTATCATCATGTTTGTCTAAATTTTTATTTTTCTATTGTACACATTACAAGTACATATTTTTGATTGCCGTGGTTACGTTATAATTTTTACAAAATTTGTTCAGTCAAAAATGCCATAAATGCACTTTATTATTAAATATTTCTAAAATTTCTACGGGCTGTTTATTATTTACTGGCTAGGCCAAAACTTAACTGATACTGAAAAGGAAGTATCTTCCACAGATGTTATTCATTAGTTCAAAGAAAGAAGTAAAATATTTCACCATCGAAAAAATACGATGAAACTTTTGAATTTTCCTAATACTGATTTAATAAATTCACAGAATTAAAATTTAACTCCAATAAATAAAATTCCTGTTGTTCGATTAAAAAAATTTTCGATACATTCAATTTTTGCATAAAATTTTCAACAACGAAATAAATCAATCAATATTCAAACCATGCAAAAATAAACCAAATAAAAATTTTCAATCATCCAAAACATTAAAAATTACCTATCCACTCCAACATCCACGATCGATCCTCACATTAAGTAACAATAATCGCTGATACCGAAATAATCACCGGTCGTTTATAAGCCACGACAGTCGTCTACGGAGTGGCCAATTGAGCGTACTCCGACGACGATGATGATGCTCCATTGGAGATCATCTCGAATATTTATAGTCGCGGACCATGGCCGCCGCCGATAAATCACCACGCTCGAAATATTCGAGGGATAACCTTTGGCTTCGATATCTGGCCCCGCAGGAAACAAACGAAATTGCACCTATAAATTAGCCCGGATCACAGTTATAAGAACGTATATGAATACAGCTTTTAGCGTGTGTACGTTCCCAATGTTATTCCGCAAAGTGGAAGCGATGCATTCGAATCGGGCTTAATTCGGGTTGTGGATCTTTGTCCTTTGTTCTTTGCTCTTTGTTTGGGTTGAGGTATTCGTGGTACGTTTTTAAAATATTATACAGGGTCTTCCCCGGGACTTTGATAACTTCTAATCGGATTTAAAGTGACTTAGAGTCATGATAGAGAAGTGAGAGTGATACCATTCCGAATTAAATCGGCTACAATTTATTTTTCATTTTTTACCCCCCCCCTCAAATTTTACCTCTCCCCCTCTTCCATCGTCGAATAGCGTACTTCCGTTCACTAACTCCATACAGTTCAAATATTTTTTTTTTTTACCCATTCGACGATGGAAAGGGGGGGGAGAGGTAAAATTTGAGGGGGGGGGTAAAAAATGAAAAATAAATTGTAGCCGATTTCATTCGGAATGGTATCACTCTCACTTCTCTATCATGACTCTAAGTCACTTTAAATCCGATTAGAAGTTATCAAAGTTCCGGGGAAGACCCTGTATATACGAATTTATGAAATGATCCATTTTGAAATTTAATATTTGATTTTTATGAAACCAATTATAAACTTTATATAACGATTAATAACCGAGCGATAACTCGCAAGAAACACTCCTCTTCGGCATAAAAGCACACAAACTTCAACCACCCCCCAATTAACTTTCGCCCAACACACTTCGGCGACAAAAAACCGAGCACTCCGGCCATAAATAATTACATAACAAACGCCGACTATGCATACAACATTTAAAATGCCCTCGCTAAATTCCGGGCTCTCGCGCTAATTGGTGTCGCAAAAGCGAGAACTCGGCCGGCGCGTCAGACGCTGTCAACGACCACAATGGCACCGAAAAAGCTCTCTCCGTTCCTCTGTTTCTCACATCCACGTCCGCGTCGAGCAGAACTCTCGTCCTTTGTGATTTTTATATAACGCCGGGCTTAATTTCACGCCAGGATACCTACCGCCGAAAGCTCGGGATCCATATACATAATGATACGGCCCGAAAGTTCTGGGAGCGTGGAAGGCCGGGGCGCGAGGTTGGGCGGGAGTTTAATTCGTTTTGGTTGTGTAAGGTGTTTTATTTGAAATTTGTGTTTTTTTGGGGGTTTGTGGAATCGTGTTGGAAGTTTGAGATTTGGGAGAATGATATCTTTGCTCTTTTGGTGAATTTTGGGATTATCTGATGGTTTTTGAGCTGGTGAAACTTTGTCTTTTAACTAGATAATTTTAGTTCTGCTTCGTTAATAACTTCAGAAAATTTTATGTTTTTAAGTATTCAAATATTAGAGTAATTCATTATTATAAAGATAATTAACATGAATATTAATGTGTTGAATAATATATAATAATCATATTGAAATTTTCTGATATATCGTTGATTTATATTTAAAAAAAAACTATTCTTCAATAATATAAACTGTGATATTTTAACATTTATAAAGTTTTGTGATAATTTATAAAAATATAAGTATTATAATTGGTTGAAAATTCTGTATTTATTAAATCAAAAATTAATTATAATACTTTATTTATATTATGTATTCACATATCGTCGGTATTATAATGTCCAAAAAGTCAGAAAATTCACAACTTTTTAACAACACCCACACCTATGGCGCGATCGTTGACAGATTCGCGCTCAAGATGGATTAGACGCCATTCGTTGTACGTCAATCTCACACATACACATTATCCGACCATGACATATTTCATACGAGGCTTTTTTCAATTTCAGATGGATTATATGCGGAGCAGCCTTCCTCGTGAACCTCCTGAGCAGCGGCCTCCAACTAGCCTTCGGACTTTTATACATCTACGCTTTAAAACATCTAGGAGACGCAGCCGGCCTAGTTGCAGGTAAAAATCTCACTCCCTCAATTAATAAATACTTAATTCATTAAATTTGACCCATTAGCGACCCTTCCGCTATCCGACATCCGCCGGAACCTTCCCGCTAAAAGCCGCATAATAATTTACTAGAGAATTTTTGCCGCCGCCACAAATCACGGCGTAAACGGCTTAAAAGTTGGGCCAGGCAATAAAAGCTCGCTTAGAAAGTTGAGGACTTTCCCTGTGTCCAGCACGGGGGGTGGGCATCACAAAATCTGGTGGTGATATATCGTTTTGTAGTGTCCGGAGGCACTATCGACCGATTTGATGTCTATCTATTGCGGAGGGCGTATCTATATAGGTTTGAACACCTGAAAGTTATTATTGTCCGTGAATTATCGTCGGTTCGAAAAGCGAGAATCGTAAATTTTCCGCTACGTCGCGTTTCGTTTCTGTGTGTGAAAAAAGCGTTTCGAAAATTAAAAATTTCTGTACATAAAATACGGGCGAGACACGAGTCGGATGATTAACGCACTTCCTTTTGCGCATATTCAAAGTATCAACGTGGGAAACTTTTAATTTATTGCGGCGCAAAATCTGGAAGCAATCAGTTGAAAAGCTCCTCGTTTTTTATTTGCGGGATTCGAAGAACTACCGTTCGATATTGCCGTATGAAATATGTTATACTTCGATAGGAAGGCTTTTAATTATTTTAACGAATCCATATAATCCGTTTTAATAATCGTAATTAAAGACGATGAATAAATTTGTAATATTCAATCAATTTCAGGACCGTTTAATTATGTTCAAGATGAAAATCGATACATTTCAATTATATAGCCAATTAAGCAATACAAAGCAAAAAAATTGAACGATTTTAATAGATCTGCTTAATTGGATCTCTCAGATCCTTTATTTATCGGCAGGGATTAAAAATTCGTTAATAAATACCTTCGTAGCTCGAAAGTCGATTATTTTTAATCCTCGAAGTACTGGGGGTGACCATATTTCGGCAGATAAACGTTCACCCGCCGGTTTTATGCAAATTTTTATCGAAACTTTCGTCTGCGAAAGGGTGGGGACCAGATTTTAATTCGTCTCCGATTCTCGAATTAAAAATGCTGAACAAACCTGATTTGCATATCGGATGCTGTGAGTTTTCCTATTCGTTAACGGGAGGTGGTTATTTAAAGGATTTTGTCGCGGAAACGATGAATATTAACCCGATCGTTAATCTGCAATTTCGTACTGTCCGCAAAACCTTTTTGTAACCCCTGAATAAATGCATTGTTCCCTTGAATTTCTTTCTCTTTTCATTATTTTTAAACAATTAAGTTTTTTATATGCAACGTAGTTATTTAAATTTTCTTTCAAAGTTTTTCAATTGAATATAATAGCGGCCCTTTAAAATTATTTTCATATAATTAAAAAATTGAGTTTCTTTATGAAATTGTATAATATAATATATAAATAGTAAACGATTCTATCAAAAAAACATTGTTCTGTTGTTTTTGCATGTAGATACATATACATATGTATACAAATAAAAAATATGCTCAAGGATTTACACAAATGTAATAACTATTTCAAAAACAATTTATTTTACGTGTATGCGTTTTAAACTGTACATATCATATTGATAATATTATATGTTTAATCTAAAATTTTATCACTGTTGTTTGATATCCTCGTAAATTCATAAATTTGAATTAATCAAATAAGTTTTTATATATTAAAAATTTTATTTGACTAATATTTTTCGGAAAATATGTTGGTTTCGTGAAAATATTTTCACTAAGATGGGCTTTTTTTACTGAAATAAAAATTCTGAGTGAACGAAAATTTTAAAATACACGGTAGAGTTTGTAGCAGATTCTTAAAAATTAATTCTAAAAATTCACAATATAACACACGAGAATGCACCCCAAAATTTCACTCGAATCATTTCGCTAAATGCATTTTCTCAATGCAAATTCACCATCGCATTTCACACAAGCACCGTCCATCGACGCAACACCTCCAGATGCACTCGAATGCATTTCCATACAACCTAACCCGTTTTCCCACTGCAAGCCGACAGGCTTCCACGCAATTCCGTCGGAATAATACCCGCACCGTTGTTCCCATTATATATTGTATACATCGCTGCGTGCAATGGCCATCGCGACTATATGGCAGTGCGCAATATTGACTGTTGTCTAGAAACGCTTTTCATCCTTTCAATTTGTACAATGTTCATGGTGTCGTAACTTTTCATAATGTCCATTCCGTATGGCCTTTGTTGTGCTATTTTTGCATCAAGTCATTGATATTCGATATCTGAAAAAAAAATCTTTTAAATGTACTCCGAATATTAACCAATTTACATTTTTACCGAGTCATCATCGCATTTAAATGCAAATCCGTCCCGAAAATAAATCGGCGATTCCAACCGATGAATATTTTGCGCTCCGAATGAATAATTTATTCGAGCCGTACTCCTATGTGTATTTTTCTTAATATAAAGCCCACTAAGGAGAAGAACGCTAATGGACCCTCGGGTGGGACTGCGACGGCGAAGACGACGATGATGATGATGATACACTCTCGATTCAAAAGGTCGTTCGACGAAGGCTCTCCGGCGTCGGGCCTCATCACATATTCATAAAGGCTAAATTAATCAAAGTCTACCGAGTGGGGCTTAACTTAGGGCCACTTGAAGGATTGTTGTCTATTCTGTGCCTCCGGATCGGCTGGATTTTCCTCAACCGGGGGCTTTTCTTTCGGCGGGGAAAAAATACCGCCTAATCGTTTCGCATATTTCATTTTCGACCGCATATTTCATTTTGGATCTGCCGCTTTGAAGTAGTGTTAAATGTTTTGGGTATGAATGTTAGATTGATTCATTTTGTTTTTGCGAGATATTCGTGTGTGTTGTAGTTACGGAAATGGTGTTCTAAATTGATATTTTTTTGCATAATCACATGTGGCGTGTGATATAAAAGGGATTGTGTAAATTCATACGTGATTTAATATTTTTTCTCGCGTCGGAAATGTGTTTTCGTGTTGTGTCTGTGCTAAAATAGGTTTTTTAAGGAATGTCCTTTCAGCGTTCGTCGGCTGATTTATAGTGTTTTTTCATCGTAGACATATTTCAAAAATATTATACAACATCGGTATGAATGTAATATATCGAGAGTTGCCCAAAGTACTATGAATACGTATATTCAAATTACAATTTCATGTCGACGCATTTTAATTTATCGTGTTTATTTTTAATTAATTCGTACATGTATTTTTAATATAAAAAATGTTATTTTTCAAAATTATAATTATGATTTATTTTCGTAATTTATGGTTATTGAATTGGTGTGGCTTCTATAAATATAATTTAATTATGATAAATCAGCGTTTTGAACGCTAACATGAAAAATGTGTTGACGCAATTCGAATACAAAATTTAATATCTGGAGCCTTATTTATTTGAAACAGAGAAAATTGGAATTTCGTAAAACGAATTGAATTAAGATTTGCGAATCATAAAATCTTAAATTAAAATACATTTTCGCGCGATTTCCAAACCTGCAAAAAAAACTTTCACATTTAACACAAAAAACCATCACATTGAAATTCAATAAATATCTTCATACAAAAAATAACCCATTCAACCATCGCACACCAAAATATATCTTATACACCCATTAAATACCCCACAATAAATCCGACACAGATCCCAGAATAATTCAGCGACTGCAATAACTTATTTTTCCCCAGATTACCGTCTTAAGCTCTCGGGCACGGATCGGCGAGCTTATTGAACACCCCGAAATATCGGCGCGGAATTAATTAAAGTTCGGATGTATAAATTGTGGAAACCTTTGGACGTCAGATTATTATCTGTGCTCGAGCGCGGCACGAATTACACTCGACGGCCCTAATCTATTCAAACATTACGAAATCTATTAGCATTATCTCGGAGTTGGTCGTCGACGTTTGCGATTGTCGTAGGCGATCTGCCGGGTTAGGTGTTCTGGGTCCTGTCGTCTTGAAGGCTCTATTTTGTTGTGTTATTGCAGCGTGTTGTGTGGTTATGGGTGTCTCGTGTGTGTGCTTCTGACCGCACGAAATTTGCTGGGTGTTGCGTTGGGTGGTTCAAGGATGGTGGATGTTCTTAAATTATCGGGTTAGTATAGGGTTTTAGAAAACAAGCTATTTTTTAGAACTGCGAACATCCCCAGAATCGCCAAAGAGTAAGTTAATAAAAAGCTTGAAAAACGGGTGATTTGTAAAATTCAGTTTTGTATGAAAATATTATAATTACGTAAAAGAAAATTTTATAAATATAATGTATGGAGTTTCATGTTTATTTGGATTTTTTACTTATTATTTTACTGGATTTATAAAGGAGGCCATTGTTTGGTACGTTCTTCGGTTTTGTTTTTATACCCTAGCTTTGAGAATCGGTTAGATATCTTCATGTTTGATACATCAATTGAAAGGGTTTTAAACAAAGATGTTTTTAAAAGTATTTGAAAATTTGTGTTTCGTTTTTTTTTAAACAAGAAATATAAAAAAACCCACGTATACCTTTGCTTCAGTATTTGTATAATAACTAATCATGTATTTTAATTATTTTTTAGCTGATATAGATTTTTGTATTCCTATTTAAGGATTAAATACGTAGTAAAAAAAACAAATAAAAAAGGTTTGGCTGTTATATTATCTTTTATTTGGGAATTATTAGTGTGCAAGTGCGAGATTTTGGATTTTTTCTTAAAAATCAAAAAAATAATAATTCAAAAACTGTGATACTTTGGACTAAAGTAAATTTAGTTTAAAAAGTTCCAAATAACATGACCTTTTTAAGGCTTTACGAAAACCTTTAGACTACCTATATAATACAAATTTTGAAACTTCGTTAAATTATAACAATTCGACATCATCCAATATTTTATAACAATTACATATTTCTGAGAAATTAATATAAACTTTTGATTCAAACTCACTACATCACGTCGAACACAACACGAAAAAACTTTTAACGACCATTTTGTTTAATACATCCAATTTCGTAACAACCCTATACCGAGCTTGCTATCTACGTCGGCCGAAGTCAGCTCGATCAGCTCATTAGCCGCAAAAGCACACGGTGAGCTTTCGCGACAAACGACACCCGACGCTTTCCCGGCTTTCCGAGGCTTTCCTGGCGATTTCCCAGCCGTTTCCCGGGATACTTACACGCGGAGAGAGCTACGACATCTCCCCATCGTCGACCTTCCAGATCCTCGAAACAATCGCATAAATAGTTCGCAGCGACGCGCCTTCTAATTAGTCGCGATTCGGTGATTTAAAGACGGTCGAGTTCGCCGACTGGGTTTCGTGGAAATTAAAATGGATAAATCGCGTGAAAATCTCCATCGACGAGTGCGACACGCTTGCTTCCAGTGTTATTATTCGTTTTAATTAATTTCGTCCGATTCGGTATCGTCGTGTGCTATTTGAGAAAGTTTCACCCCCCGGGAGAATCGTCGTTTAATTAATTTTATTTGTGATTAAACTTAAACGGTTGCGAAACTGTTGCTTTTATAATCGAGTTCCGCTCGGATGGGTTCGATTCGATTCTGTTGTAAAGGACGTTTCAATGTTGATGGAAGATTATTTTGGAACATTATAAATATTTTTTGTGCATTATACATTATGCATTATGTTTATTATATTTATTGTGCATTATGTGCATTATTTTGGGTGGTTGCTGTTAGAGTGAAAGGTTTGAAAAAGTGATGACTTGTTTATTTTTAATTTTTTTTTATTTAATTTTTTTTCAGATTATTGAGCATTTCTAATTTAAATGGTCTCACATGATGTCCAGTAACGCGTAAAACTTATTAGGTATTTCTATTTCAGTGAAAAATCAATTATTAAAACTCAGAGAAAATACCGGTAGTGTTTTAATGCAACATTAATTGATAATGAGTGATGAAACCCATTTTAATTTTATCGGGTACTTCAAAATACCAAACTGCTGATTTTAGGGTACTGAAAATCCCAGAGAAACACATTAACATCAATTGCATCCCAAAATATATATATAATATTATACTATCTCGTGCGATGTTTTCTGACTTTCAATTATTGATCTTTCACTAGAATACAAAACCCAATGAGTTTTAATTGTTGCTAAACAAAATATGTAACCATTTTTATTTCCAAAAAATGTTCCATTCTATAATATTAAAAAATAATAATATAAAAAGATTGAAAATGAACAAATTATGGCTTTTTTTCAAATCTTTCAATCTCTTAGCGGCCACTATATTATCATCATACGTTATCCATTTGGGAACGATAAAGTTTTTTTTGATATTCTTATAATTGAATATACCAATAAATTAATTATCAACGTATTAAATAACTCCCCCATCAATATCATATTATACAATCATATCACCTCTTCATTTACTCAAAGCATTAAATTTCATTTATTTATTTATTTATTAATTTACTCACAAAATACATACACAAATACGAGTACATAATTATATGAATACAAATATACCACCATAGCACAACAGGTCACCCTACATCGCCATGGTGGCAATTTAATCTTCAATTCCGCTAAAAATGATCTCATTCAACATAAACAAACCATTCTTCTATTGAAAAATAGTTCAATATTTAAAAAAAAAATCATAATTAACCCACCACAACCCACCATCATCATCAATCTTCATTAAAACTCCCATCTAAAACGAAACCAATCCACCGTCGCCATTATGCGCCAACTGCTAACCGCACCGACACGTCCGTTGTTTTCCGGGCTCAGGTAACCCTTGGCGGTAAACAAGTGTTGGTTCTTCGACGATGGCCACCCTCACCGGCGAGATTAAACGGGATTCATAACCCGAGGGTGCCGACGATAACTTGTCAAGGAGCATCTTGCCGCGTCAACGTAATGGGACGCCGAATTAAATTAGAAGCGCTTATTCCCGGCCGGGATGGAGGACCGGGACGGCCTATTATTTTTATAGGGGCAGGTGATGGTGTCGCCTCTTGTTTTTCTCGGTGGTGTTGTTGTTGTTGTTGTCTTCAGAAATTTAGATTGGGTTGTGTGTGTTGGTGTTTATGAGTTTCATCTTGTTTTATGCTGTGACAGAATAGAGTGGGGGGGTATTGATTTATTTATAAATTTTTTGACAGATAATTATGTGTTCATTTTTTTAGTCGATTTTCAATGATCGCAGAAGCTAAATAACAAATAGCGTTTTTTTTTATGAATCCATACACTAGAGATGTCAGATTTACTGAAAATTTCATTTACCGGTAATCTTGTAAAAAAAATTTTTACTGGAAATTGTATAATATTTTTTAATTCAAAAAATTTGTTTTATATATAAAGATTATTCACATTTCGAATATCAATACCCATTTTAATTATATTAAAAATTCAAACGATAAAGTAATCTTCTATTAAATATTTATTCAATAATATCGGGTGAACTCATCGAGTTTATTTAACGATTCAATAAAAATTGAGTCGTTTGTTATTCAAGGCATGCGGACGTTTTTTTTCAGCATGCCTCTGATTGAAATTCGGTATTTTATTTGGAGGCCTATTCGATACGGTACTCAAACAAATAAATTGTACAAGGTGTTTCGGAAACGAATTGATTTAGTTTCTTCGCGAAGAAAGTTCTTGGCGCGACATCAGGCTCGTTCGCGAAAATTTCGCGTTTAGTTTTATTGATGGTTTTAATTAAAACTTTCATTGGAACCTGTCGATTGTTCGCCAAAGTTTCTTTTGATACATTTCGAAAGCGTTTTTCGTTGCGAAATAAAAAAAATTAAACGACGATCTATGTCGGCGGAAACTCCGCTAACTTTGTCCTTCGCGTTTATACAAGACTCAAATTACATTTGATGTTTTAATTAAATCTCCACTTATTCGATCAATTAATTTGTTTGCTCAATAGAGTAAACGACTGATTTCATCATCGTTTTATATAAACACTGGCGAGCTAAACCGAAAATTATAACATTCTTCTAACGTAATAGAGATTAATTTGATTATGAACATCAATATACTTTCCAAACTATTTCGATAATACAACAATCTAAAATAGTTAATTGTTTATGGGTAACCCTTGAGCATAAATGCGCATCCCACGTCTTACGATATTACCATAAACGACCGTATCACCACCTCAATATATAGGGCGTCCCATTAATTAACGCCGAGTTTAAATCTCTCATATATTAAACATACGAGCCCTTGAGGCCTAGTCGAAGTTGGCCCTTTAATCGCTCGCAAGCGAAACGTCTTCTTGTGCAATTTGTCTTTTGTTTATGTGAATTAGTACTAGCAATTGTAGGAGGCACGAATGCAATCTTTCATGGGTTTGAGGTTAAGTCCTAGTAATTAGTGCGATGTATGATGTATGAAGGGAGCTTTCGCTCCAGATTGGTCTTTTGATGCTTTTGAGTCTGTGTTGTATATTGGATTATTGTGGAATAATTTCTGGAATTTGGTAAGTGAGTGTAATCCGTTTGAGGTTTCCTTCGGTTCGAATTGATCGGAAAATTCGATGGATTTGCTTGTCGCTTTTCTATTTGAAAATGGTTTCGAACGAACTTGTATACGTTTTATGTAATTATAAGCTTTTTATATAAATTTCGTTTATTTTTTATAACGGGTTACGAATTTCAACGTGAAATCTTGTTAATTAAGGTATACTCCGACAAGATTTCAACATTTAAAGGTATATTATCATTCTGCCTAATTACACCATAAAGCAGGGTGTACTAGGTTACCATTTTCGCAATTAAATTACCGCTACACAAATTTTCATGAAACATTTATTTCACTTTAGTTTCATAATGTAACTTATAGTTATACTTTTCATTCGCGAATATGCATGCTGCTGTTTTACATATTTTTTCTGTGCGATAAACTTTCCACTCACATTTCATTTTTTCGCAGAACATTATTCATTGCAAATTATTTTATATGCTTTGTAATGAACGATTATTGGTGTGTACCAAGTGTTGGTCGGATGATCCGTGTAAACACCATAAATTTTCTTTCCTCAATATCCGTGCGTATATATTGAACTGTCCGAATCTGTTGACTTATGGTACATAATGTAACTCGATAGTCAAACGTATGTGTTTGTACTTCTACATAAACATTGCGTCTTGACATATATAATAAATTCACAAAAATACGTTTTTGTTTTACATTTCCATTGTACAAATATTTGATCGTCAAAATGTGTTGTGATTTAATCATAAAAAAATATTTGTGCTTTTAATTTTTGTATGCTCGCATTGTTTTGAATTTCATACAATTTGATTTCGGTTATATTTCGCAATTCTCTTCAAAACCATTGGTCCTTTTATCGTCAGACAACGTTCAACGCTTCTTTCCGCGAAGTGCAGTTTTATTTTGTTTTTATTTTTTTATTTTTTCAACAAAATTGTACCCAGGTGTAACTTTTAGCGTATCACCACAGCACTAGTGCTATAACACTTTTTATATTCTGCAATAAATTTTATCTGGTCCGCGGTATTTTTACCAGAACACAAAGCTTTGCATCACAAACGTACCACCGACCCGTACAAATATACAGTACAAAATCTATTTACACGTTTACACCATCTTCAAAGTTTAGACTTCATCGATGATATAACAGTTTAATTGAATCTTATCATTAAATTTAATACGTGTTTGTTTTGCTCCCGAACTTGCATTATATTCGTGCACATGTGTGCCAATAACAAACATATTGTAATCGCGGATCACTATCTAAAATTGAAATATTTCTATGATGCAATATTATTTAAATAATTAAATCTTCTCATTTTCTGAGATAAAATAAATTGTTTTTATCTAAATCATACATTCATTATAAATATCAACTAAAGCTTTATTGTAACCCTATAATATTTATGTGATATTAGCAAAATATATTATTATTAAATACCGTTCGATATTGTTATATTCTGAAATTCTCATTTGAAAAAAATTAGGGTTATCTTTTTAACTTTTTGCTAAAAAAATAAGCATTCAGTGTTTCATTTAATCTCAAATAAGCGATATTAAAAAACTTTTTGTATATGGCATGCGTATGTCGCGCATCGAATTTTCATCGTCGGTTTTTTTGTATTTTTTTTTCTTATACGAGTTTTTCCATTAAAATAATATAATGCAATATCAGTAAGGGTGAGAGAGGCTTTTAGTTTTTTTTAGCGCCTCGAAACAATGCGCTCTAGCTCCAATATAAATGTAAATAAGAGAAAAGCGGAACGTTTCGAATTCTCGCGATACTTTTTATTAAAGCGTTAAAAAATTTGCGACGAAATGTAATGAAAAAAATATAAAAACTCTAAACATAATAGAAATAATATGATGAAATGTTGGGTTGCCGCTTCGTGGAGAAATTTGCAATTAAAGCGAAATGCGTCTTTTTTTTGTGACATTTCTTTTCATTCTCAATACACAATGAGATCTGCATCTGTCAACGAATAGTATTTAAACGAAACCTGTACTTATATTTGTATTCTCTTTATTATCGAAATAAATATTTTCATCAATTTAAAAATTACAAAATATTCGATAATGACAAAGAATAATATATTTTTTCATTATATCAATTCATTTATTTTTTTTTTCAATTCCGACCAATAAACACTCACTGAAAAAAATTAACGATAATATATTTTCCCCCAATATCCACTGTATACATATTTCAAAAATCAATACCTTACCAATACTTTCAGAATAGTTCCAATGCAGTTTTTCATACTGAACGGCCGTCATAAATCACATGATTTTCATTCTAATACATTCTAAGCCAAAAGGTCGAATGAAGATTTTTCCATACAATTTCGAGACCGATTCGCGTACCATTTGTTCTCATCATTTCTCATATCGACAAATCGATTTCCAAATTCCGATAGGAAAAACGTGTATCACGACTAGTTCTTTTTTTCGAACACAAAACTTTTTCGTGCCAAGGATTACCAGAAACCGACAGATATCCAGCGGACGTCGGAGAACGCTAATTCGCACCTTATAACACATCACGTTCATATAGAAACATCTATGAATAATGAATTTATTTATAGACCATCTTTTGATCATTTCCACGAATGTGAGTCTCATCTAAATTTACACAACCGTTTCGGATCGATCGACACAAATAAAATTTGGCCGAAAACAATAAAAACGGGCAGATGTTCCGGCGCTCTTTTCCAATACCGACCTCGAACATGTCCCCGATATTTTTTCAGCCTTTGTTTGTTTTTTTCATACGTTTTTCGGCAAACATTCAAATTCGTGCCGGCCTAATGAATTTATTCATCCGGTTTGGAAGGATGAATTCGCGGGGGCGAGTCCCCAGCGCGTGCACACTTTATGGGACGTTATCCGTTTGTCTAGGCGCGAAAATTTAAATTTCACATACGAAAAAACCAATTTATACGGCCGTATTTGTGTGGCATAAACACGCGCGTGTACCAAACGCGTTTTAGGTCGTTAGACTGGCACATAATGATAATAAATGATTTTCTGGCGCGGCCCGTGGTGAAAATGAAATTACACGAACCGAACACAATGGCCGAATAAAGTGCGAGAAATACGATTCTGGGCAATGAGAGATCGCAAAAAAATGCTCAATACACTATATCGAATGCGATTGCGTGCTTGTTTTTTGCGAATGTGTGTTTTTATCGACGTCTAATGGCATATTAGCGCTTCGCGAGTCGGACAATTAGTTCCGCATCATGGCTCCGTAGAATATTCGTATAAATATACTGAGACATTATAATCGTTTTAATATCGAAGTTTCGAGCGAAGTCAATGATGAAAATCGACGGAGTGAAACCCACAATTACCTTTGTGCGGTAACTGCCGATAACGGTGCGAGTTTATATAATGTAACGAACGCACAAAAGATGTTCTATGCTGAAATGTATTCTATTATATTATTTTCTGATATATTATAAATTGGAATTTATGGAGGTTTCCATGCTTTCGCTTGGAGAGATGAGTTTTTTGTCTTAGTAATTAGAAGAACAAAAGTCGTTCGCAGATGTACGTATCCTCGTGGAATACTCGAGAAATTTAATTTTCGTTCGCGCGATTTCTTATTTCGTGTTTTTTTTTTCCTTTTGCGTATTCTAAAGAGAATACAATTTTTCGTTTGGCCGCCTCATCGAATATTTTATACAAATATAAAAAAATTGCTGTTTTTTTCTTGGGTGTTTCCTTTAAAATTTGATCATTAAATCACAGCAGGAGTGTGATTTCTCCTTTCTTATTATCGTTTCTAACTTTGGAAATCTTTTATTGCAGCAATATAAACTTTATTGTGGTCAGTTTTCGAAAGTTCGACGTGTTCTCGTTCACCCGACTTCGAATGCACCATTTCAGCTAACAACTGTCGTGCCAAAAGTGCCATTTTTCATTTTTGGTTTCTCACTCTTTCGAGCTTGCACTTTTAGAGATGAAAATCACACGTCCAAATAAATCAGTGCTCGCACATTTCGTAAAAAAACCTTTTCATTAAATAACAGATTTCTAGTTCGAACAAATCACCTCACGAAACGAGAAAACGATAAGACACATAATTCGTGACTACGAGAATCTGAATAGTTCTAAAATAGATTTATTTTTTTTGTGCAATCATTATCGGCGTTTTGTCTTTTGTTTGGCAATCCGACTGTACTAAGTGGGTAATTTGGACACTGACGATAGATCGAATTCACCTCGGGCGTTAATTATTAATCCATAAAGTACGTTTGTGAATATTATATATTAGACTTTTTTCAACTTTCAACAATTTCAATTGCATATTAAAAAAATTGCCTTAATGTTCAGTTATGATGTCAATATATCATTAAGGACAGAAGCGATCGTAAAACTTAAACGAATAAATAATGAACTAGGCGAAAAAAGTAATGCGATTTTCAAACGCGCACGTTAGCCTCAAATCTTGTTAACTACGTTTCGAAACTATTACAACATGATTGATTATATAAAATTTATTACATATTTCATTTGTAATTATCTTAAAATTATAAAAATACTGATGTGTAAATAGATGTTATTAATCATCTTCGTGTTAAAATTATCAAGTCATGATTAATTAAAACGTTCGTTAACTTTCTAACATTCTATTTTTTAGTGAATCATCAACTTATCGATAACTACACTGACACAGCTTTTTCTTCAATATTATCTATATAATATATAATAATTCAATAAATTTCAAAAATACAATATCACAAAACCGATCCAACATAAACAACAACCACATTTTTATAACAGCCCACACTGTTTATCTAACATCGGCCGATAACAATAAATAACAAAACCACAGCCTCGAGGGTTGTTCCAGTGGCGTGGTCGGCCAGAACAATTCGATTTTAATTATGTTCAACTTTTAAGACCGTTGCAATTAGCCACCAGATTTATCGTCGCATTCATCATCACCTGGCCGCGCTAAAACAATTACCATCGTCTGGTTCACCGCCTCGTTGTGTGGAGATAGGCTTTGCCATTGCACGTAGCTAGATCAGAACTTAATCCAGTTATTGTGTTCCGAAATAAATTTATTTGTGTACGGCTAAGACATAAAAGTGATTCATTTTTATGTGGCTTTTATGCGGGGCGCGTCTCGCTGCTTCCGCGGAATGGGCGTCGCTAAATCACCGTTTTGTTAGTTGCTTAATTTTTATCGGCTGCGTGGCGATTATTTTAATTGTTTATTATGTTGTTTGATGGTCTGGTAAGGTTATTGGGTGAATGATGGTCGTTTGACGTGATCGGAAGTCGTTCTTTATAAATGGATGGTCGTAAAGTTGAGGATGTGTTGGTTTGATGTTGAGATTTTCGTATTTTTAATGATTACGTTGATATAATTTGTCATTTTCTTAAAATATGCGCGAGACATTCTGGGAAAATTACAAATTTCCTTTTTCGGTTTGTTTTCCGGCCGTTTGCGTACGAACTTTTTTCTTTTGTTTCATTTACACGCGAAACACTTCTTTTAGCATGTGAAAAAAAATGTTTCGACGTCAAGAAATTCGTAATTTGTTAAGCAACTTCTTTTTGTTTGACTTTTGGACGCCCTAGATATTTTAATAAAACGAACCTCGAATCCTAAACGATAAAAGCACGATAAGCATTCATTAACAATTTCCTTTGTGCGCGAACAAAAAAAAAGATAATATGCGTACATTCGCAAATTTTAGAACGATTCAAAGGAAATTTTTAATTAAACTCCCGTCTCCCGAACAACCCCGACGAAATCGATACATTATAATTTACCAGAAAAAGAAACTTTTTCCGCGAAACATTCTTATAATAAGAAAAAGTTAAGTCCGTCCCGACCGTAATTATCGACTTAGCGGACGAGCTTTCGCTCACCTCGGACCCTTAAGCGCACGTATTTTTTCAATTTTCCTCGTTGTTTTTTTTTGTTTTCTTTCGAGAGCACTTTTTCGACTTTGCCACCGTTAATTGGTTTAGCCGGAAGTTCGTATCGAGTTCGCAATTACCGAACTATCGATGTCGTTCGAGTTGGGCGCCCGTGTTGTTTTTACCCGTGACGCCATTATGACGGCGGCACATTAATCATGGCCCAGGCCGAACCGCGATCGCAATTAATCGGATCGATTTACCCGCGATTTACCTTTATCAATCTTCCGCGACGGGACATCTGCGAAAATTAATTCTTTAGAAGAATAAACGAGCGGGAAAATATGATGGATTCGTAAGAAAAAAGTTGAGAAATTTATTTGGAAAAATAAGGTTTTGATAATATCGAAAATACGCATGCTCTTGAAGATATTTGATATTGAAATATTAAACGAATGTGTCATCAGTGAGTTCAGCCATCGTTACCAATCAATAACTTCAGAATTTATGACTTTGTAAAGTATTTGATGGTTCACTTTTCGTGTAATGTAATGTGAGATGTATAGAAATTTATTTTAATGTATTTCTCGGTTTGAAGTGAACCAATTTTTTGTGACATTTTGAATATGAAAAAGAAAAGTGGTAAGCGATCGTTTTGTCAACATCGCGTTTATATATAATTGAGCTGAATGCGTCTTCATAAATTGTGGCGCGTTTACGAAACTCGAAACGCTCATATCGTATATTATTTGTTTATGTTGCTGTGCACTTCGCTAGAATGTAGAACGATGTTGATTTTACGATTCGACGATTTTGAACTAATGTTAACAGAATATTTGTTTCTGAATACTGAACGCATCAATTGCCTCATTTAATGATCAGGATTGATAATGCTGTAATATTGAATCGTCGACATTTTCATATAAAATCTAGCAAATACTTCATAAATTTACTAAAAATAGTTTTGATATATATTTTTTCACTTATCTTTCTTTGAATAAAGAATAATTGAAATAAGATCATTCAACACTACCTTGTTAGAAGATAAAAAGGCGATCACAGAAATAAGCGGTAACGTATATAAATTTTCGAAAAACGCTGCTGAAGTTTTCCACGCCGCGAATTTTCACCATAAATTTGTCACTGAAGAAGAAATACGCAACGATTTTCCCTTCTCGTTTTAAAGTCTATTTCGATACGAATATACGAAACGCGTTGTCCCACTTAAGCTTATTTATTTGTCTCGATCATAACGTTCAAAATATAGTGAACAAAAATTTCTAACCTTGTTGTAAGCATAATCATGTTATCGAACGAGCCACCGCGTAGTAAAATAAACCGTGAAAATTACTACACAAAGTGGAATTTCATACGCGAGCGGGAAATTCGATTATCTCGATTGCGTTCGTTTGTTTCTGTGTATATTTTTTTGCCATGGCGTATTGTTTGTTTTATATTGTAAAATGTGTACAGTTTCCCGAAATCAAAAATCGAATTAGCGCCGACTCGTCGAATAAATAAATTGTAGAAGGCAAAGGGGAAAAGGGAAACTTTGGGAATTCGAATCCTTTTCCGTTTGACGCGACTGACTTAGATGGATATTTGCATTTCGAAAAAACTTCGACCCTTTCGTAACTTTATCGTTTTATATGATAAACAAATATCGCTTCTTATATAATATTTAGAGTTCTGCAGTTACTTCGATACATTGGTATACTTTTATTTAAATAACTTGTTCTAAAGTATTTCAATATTTTTTTCTATATTATTTCTTTAATTTTGTACATTGATTTTTATTGTTTTTGTATAAAAACTTCAGAAATTATTTACTAAATAATTATATTATATAATAATATGCCAAACTTACACTTTATAATTTCAAATCCATGCCATACTATTATTTTAGAAATATAGATTGTTAAAAACGATCAACACATAAAAAAAAGTGATCAGTTGATAAAAATGTCTAGACATACTGTTTTATATTGATTTCAAAATTTAAGCCGTTACTTGTATTATGCAGCTTTTCGAAAAAATAACTTGTTATTGGCCTAAGGCCAAACGTTATGGTGTTCTACTGATATTAAGAACAGTTCATATAGAAGCATTTATCTACGGAAAGTCTCCCGAGAACCCATAACATTTACGATAACTACCCTCAAGTTTCTCTATAATGTTGAATTATACGCAATAACATATTCATTAGTTTGATCGTAAATACAAAAATAAAATTAAAACCACTCAAAGTGATCGTTAAATCGTGAATCGGACATTTTTTTCACGATAGACCATTAATTTTTAAGTCTTCATTGTATTAAGGTTATGCGTGTATAAAATTTAATTTATAGTTCAGTCGAGAACACGATTTATTTTTCATGAAAATTATAATGAAATCATGTTTCTTTCGAACTAGCTTTAATTTATCATTCTTAATAATACAGAACTAAATCAAAAGCTTAACGACACATAAATTTCGTTAAGTACTCTTATTTATTTTCATACAGTCAAATCGTATTAACAACCAAAAATTAATACGTACACAGACATAATATATTGAAAATTTACATGCATTTGAACCAGAACGATCATACACGCAATCACTAAGTAAAGCTGTGATTTATTCACACGATAAATTCCCGGAAAAAAGACCGATTCTCGACGACTACTTACATTCATATGAAAATTTAAACAGTCGTAAATTTCAACGCAGTTGTTGAGTTCGTACAAAAAGATTGATGTCGCTCTGTCGACGCTTTTCTTTTCGTATAAAGTTATTTTTCAACATAATCGTCTCTTTTTTCATATAAATCTTTCGAGATCGGATCGTTAGCCGAGGCGATATAATTTTACACACCGTCGCCGTTGTCCTGAATACTTTAAACTAAAACAATCATTTTTATTTATATAGTTAAAATTTCAGTTATTTTAACGATTGAAACTCGTCGTTAAATTTGAAAAATTAGAAACGCGAAAAAATTGATTCATTACAATTTATCATACGTTCATATTTTTTCAACAAATCCCGATATAAAATCAATCAATACAATACAAATTATTTTCCCAATACTGAGAATAATCGAAGCAATCGTTCCAACGCGGGGAAAAAAATAGCCGCATCGAATCACGTCAACTTTTAATCACATTTCATTTATATTCCTTACTGCGGCAATTTAGCTTCAAAGCGAACCGCCTCCAACACCAAAGCACACCCATCCACCAAAATCGGAACAACACAAACAACCAAACGCGAAACCCCACCTAAAAACCACCGAACACAACGAACCCGATCCTCAGCCTCGGATTTCGATCTTCAGCCGAAGTTGAGGCCAGCCCGAAGTTCGGCCGAGTCTTCGGCGCTTTTCCGCGAAATTTTCCCGAGGGATTAATCGTTTGTGTTGTGTTCTGGATGATTTAGCGAGCATGGGCGGGCTGAGCGTCGGCGTCTCCCTGGCCACGGCTCCTCTGGTTGTTGCGGTTTGCAGACGTAAATCGACAAGATTAACAGCCGTCATTGGTGGTCTGCTGTTGGCTCTGGCCTGCCTGTTCACCTCCTTCGCAGTCCAGCTACATCAGGCGGTGCTCAGCTATGGTAAGTTTTTTATGATGATGTTAGAAAATAATGAGCGTTGATGTGTTTGTGGGTTTCGAAGTTTTTTTGGAGATGAATACCGGAAAAAGGACTTGAGTGCTATTTTTAAGATTTTGGGATGCGATGGTTTGTCGAGAAATTCTTGTACAGGGTCTTCCCCGGGACTTTTATAACTTCTAATCGGATTTAAAGTGACTTAGAGTCATGATAGAGAAGTGAGAATGATACCATTCCGAATGAAATCGGCTACAATTTATTTTTCATTTCCCCCCCCCCTCAAGTTTTACCTCTCCCCCCTCTTCCATCGTCGAATAGCGTACTGGTAGGTAAAAAAAAATATATTTGAACTGTACGAGTTAGTGGACGGAGGTACGGCGGAAGTACGACGATGGAAGAGGGGAGAGGTAAAATTTGAGGGGGGGGGGAAATGAAAATAAATTGTAGCCGATTTCATTCGGAATGGTATCACTCACTTTCTATCATGATTTAAACCCGATTCAATCGTCGGTTAAGAGTTATTCTCGGAATAAGCCTTTTAGTTTTTATGGTTATTCGCGGCCGGTCACGGATAAAGTCACGGACAACTAGCTTATAGTTGTCCGTGACTTAATACGTGACTTTATCCGTGACCGGCCGCGAATAACCATAAAAACTAAAAGGCTTATTCCGAGAATAACTCTTAACCGACAATTGAAAGATCGGCCCTAAGTCACTTTAAATCCGATTAGAATTTATGTAAGTCCCGGGGAAGACCCTGTACAAGTGATATAAGTTCGCTGTTGATATGCATCATTAGAAATCGATTTGGGTGGCTTCGACCATATTTTAAAATATGGGCGTTTGTATATGAGGTAATGATCCAGTGGTTGACCATGTACATGTGGTTGACCACTTCTCAGTAAAACGTGAAAATTAAAGTTTTCAAAGATGATAATCTTTCGGAAAGGGAGCGATAGTTATGTATTATACATCTCATCTATCGCTTCCTTTCCGAAAGATAAACTTTTTTAAATACGTTTCTTTTTACGTTTTTCTAAGTGGTCAATTATTGGTACATGGTCAACCACTGGTGCATTATTTTAGAGCATATTTCTGGTATTAAACCGATTTAGAATTTTTTGGCACCTAAGTCCTTTTTTATTTCCAGTATTCAAATCATTTAACTTGTTAGTGTGTTTTATATGCAAAAAAATAATATGAAAATCAGGTCGTTCCGAGTGAAAGTTAATTATCGAAAATCAATTCTTTATGTTACTTTTTTTATTTGAGTGTCGGTGTTATTAAATATATTGCTTTTTCGAAATGAGCAATATACATAAATAATATTAAAATTGATGAATTCTGACAGTTCATTTTTGTTTGAAATAAACGGACGTCAAAAACGTATTTAAGCCTCTTTAAAAATTTCAATTTATTTTTAATGAAATTTCTTTCATTTTTCATTAATATCTTTTTAAAAAACCAATTAAAATTTCCTCAGGTTTGAAATTATTTTTCTCAGAACAATTGATTTCGTTCGATAGATTCAGTCGTACCATTCACAACTTTCAATCAATTAAGAAAGTACTCTTATCATAAAAAATATTCTCGAATTTAATTATTAATTCAAAACTATTTCCAATACAGGAGTGGTGCTAGGAATAGGTTGCGGCATGGTTAGAGAGACATCTTCGCTAATGTTAGGTCATTATTTTCGCAAAAGGCGCGAATTCGTCGAAATGGTCGCGCAGGCCGGCGCCGGCGTCGGCATAGCGCTCTTCAGTGTCTTCTACAAGGAAGCCGTTGGGTAATTTGAATAATATCTAAATCTCATAGTCCTCTAACAATCTTTTTACAATTCAAATATCTCGCCTTTCAGCAAACTCGGTTGGAGGTTGGGTTTGCAGGCCGTCACTGGGCTCTTGGTGTTAGGATTCTTTTTAGGGATGGTGTATCGAAGCGCCTCGTTATACCACCCACAGAGAAGGGCAATTCTGCACTTGAAGAATCAAAGGAAAAAGGTGAGCTTGTTTGTTTTCTATTCGTTTTTATATTGCACTTGCACACAAAACACCGCTAGGGCCCTTTTGATGTCGAATGTCAAAGAATAGTAAGCTCGTTTCGCTTGACATTTGTGTTGTATTCAAATGAAGAGGTAATTATATTCTGAAAATACGAATTCATTGTAAAAGAATATTTGTGATTCTATTGAAATAAATTTATGTTAATTCAAATCATTTTCAGGTCAAAGAGAAGAAAACTCACGTGAGAGTGCCGAAACCTCCGTTCTTTGACTTTTCGCCGTTGAAGAGCAGATCGGTTCAAATGTTACTATTAGCTTCAGGAACGGCGGCATTCGGACTGTACACGCCGGTCTTCTATCTGGTTCGTATCGATGTCCCAAAATAGACTTTTCTAAATCGGAAAAACGTAGCGCAAAGTGAAAACTGTCCTCGTGTCACGCCGGAGGGGGTTGAAAGAAAAAGGGTTAGAGAAAGTGTCCGCATGCAGCTTGGGACGTGCTTTCACCGTCTCTGAGAAAAAAAATACATACGCGAGCCACTCTCCAAAGAATATTTTCGAAAGTTTTCAACGAAAATTTACTTTAGTTTGATACTTTCGAAAGTCTCGAGTGTGCCATTCATTGAATTTTTCATGACGTTTTTCGAGACCCGACGAAAAAATCTCGATGCGCTACGTGAGATTCGTGTGGCGAAAAACTCCAACAATAAATCGTACAAATTGAAACAGATCCGCACAATATTTTCCTCATGATTTACCGACATGAAACACAAAATCAAAATTCTAATTACACACCCCTTAAGCCTTCGATTCGAGTGTAACGGTTAGACGAACCGTTCAAAGCGTCGCTTCGATTGCATGAATTAATTCATGAGTCCCGCAAATACTCGCCCGATCGTATCTAAAACAAATTCCACCACAATTTTCCACCCCCGCGGAAAACTCCCTCACCCGAGGGGGTTCCGATTTCGCAATTTCCAAAATTATTGTCACGTTCGGATCAAGCAGGCGTTGACGAGGGACCGCAAACGACACGTTGCTCTCTCGGAACAAAGGATTTGCATTAGGCCACCTGAAAACCCGCAGACCCTGAAGAAACGAGATCCTCGTCGAGGGGTGGATTGACGGATTCGTGATGTCCGCTTTTCATTTGTCCGCGTATATTATGGCGCTTTGGGGACCCCAGTTAGATAATTCCTGGGGGCTTGGAATTATCTCTCGCGGTCCAATCGGTGCCACAAAGGGCAATGTGCGGACCTGTCAGGTCTTCTTTAAGAATGGAAGAATCTCGTTGGCTTGTGGGACGTTTCTATTCATGGGGTCTAATCGCATGGGAAAGTTATTGTCTCTATCTGATTGGGGTGGTTGAAAGGATTCGGGGTGCATTTTTTCGGATTCGTTGAATGCGCATTGTGCTGTGTATTAGATAAGACGTTGATGTTGACAAAATAAATAGATTTTCTTTGTATGAAAATTTTCTTCATTTCTATTTCAAAATTTTTTTTAATGCATATGATTTTTTTTTAATTGTTGTGTAAATTCATACATAAAATTGAACATTTTTGATAATGAAAATATTGAATTTTCGAATAATTTAGAGACAATATATTGTAATGTTATAATTTCCAGTGTTTAGTGAAATTAATTTATTTTTAGAGCCATCTACAATTTCTAATAGAAATATTTTTGGGATCCATAAGATGTATCAACTTATTTTAATTTTCAGGCTCTTCAAGGATACAAAGAAGGTTTAGAAGACAGTGCACTTGTACTATTGCAAACATTTCTTGGTTTTGCTACCGCCTTAGGTTGTGTAGGCTTTGGATTGGTTATCGTTCGACCAAGTAGTCAATGTCTCATATCTAGACAATATCTTGCACAAGCTGCAATGCTTGGAATTGGTAAAGTTTTTGTTATTAATTTGAATATATTATATTTATATTGAATTGAAATCAATTTATAAAATTAACAATGGTAAAAAAAAATTTTAGGTCTTTCACTTTTGGCACTGAGCAGTGTGCAGGGATATCATGGATATGTTTTATTTGTATGGTTATATGGTTTATGTCTAGGAGGTTTTCTGTATTCTGTGAAAATGCTAACAATGGAAAGAGTACGTGCAAAACATTTTACTAGAGCTTGGGGTAATACAATATTTTAAATTCTATAATATATTATAGAATGAAAGATTTATAAATCTTTCATTGATAAGTACGGTAAAATTTAAATTATACATATTCTTTTCCAGGTTTCGTTCAAGGTGCTAAAGCAATTCCTGTAATATTAGGTGTTCCTATGACTGGTTACATTAACCAGCAAAGTCCACGTGCAGGATATTATTTTTCATTTGCCACAACAATAGTTGGTGCCATTCTTTTGTTCTTTGTTGGGTTTTCCAAACGGCCTGAAACGGGAAACTCGATAAATTCAAACATGACTGCTGCCACTTTAACAAATGGAGAGTGTATCTGCCCAGGAATATCTCCACAATTACAGCGATTTAACAACAATTACAATCATTGTGGCTCTGTCAATTATGGACATTATTCTCATCCAGTTCCAATTTATTCTCACCCATTTTATAGTCATCCACATTTGCATCATCCTCATGGATATGGACATTTACAAAATGGTTTGCCTAAATCGCTTTCATTTGCTGCCCCATTAGATTATCAACATGAAGGAAACTATGTTAGTTGTATGTCAGAAGAACCAAATTGTATATATAGTTGCATGAGATCTCCTTACCATTGCCGACACGCATATAACAGAGGACTTCGGCCTTCGAAAAGTGTTCCTGAAGGCTTGGCACGTTGTGATAGCACCTGGTCAAGGGGAGGATCTTGCAGAAATTCATGCAGAAGACCAATTATTAGAAACGTTCAAGTAATTGAACAAATTACCACTTCGGTCTGATAGGTTAACTGAATGTTTAGCATCGATCGTGTTCAGTAGATAGTTAGATTAAATTATTTAATTCAACTGTAATCATTGAAACTGAGAAAGCGTGCAATTCTGAAATATTTAATTGTATAAATACTCTAATTATTTATTGTAAAATAATGTTGATAAAAATATTTTAAAACACAAAAAAGACATAGTAAATTTCAAATATAAAACTATTTCATGGTTGTGCCAACAGTAGTATGTCAAATTTTGTAATAATAATCTTGATCTCATCTCAATCTATAATATCGAAATATTGAAAATAGAACTCTCTTGCTGTGATCTTTCGTTATTCCAGCATTTGCACTCCTAATATTAATATTTTATTATGTATTATTATCAATATGGTATAATCTATACTACCTTTACATTACGAAACTTATTAATGAAATATTAAAAAAGAACGAAAATGAGTGCGATCACATTTTGAGAGAACATCAACATCGATCTATTGAGTTTTATTAAAATTTTAACTCGTTGTCTATTGATGCCAAATATGAATAATTAATATATCTATTAAATATGATCTTTCATAAATATATATTTAATAAAATATAATAAATAATAAAAAATAAAATATACTTAAGTTGGAATGTGGTCAATGAAATATAAAACTTTTTATCATGTTGAAGTTTCAGAATATCGAAGATACTTTATTATAGTACATATTATTTGTTTCATATGTATTATTTGTATTCATATCAATTTTTCTGTTTTTGTTTATATGCAAATCGAGAAAAACTACCAATCAACTAAGAAATCGTTGAAATTGATAACATTTTTTTTATCTGTCATTCTTCTATGTATTCTCTGGTATTTCAGATGGATACAAATAAACAATGTATGATAATTTTAAGTATGTAAATGTTTACAATAAATAGTAAAAATACTTTTTTATTCTGTTTGATGTGAGCAAGTTTTAAATTTGCACAATCTTTTGACTGTTGATTTTGTTTGTTGATTTTATGAAATTAAATAAAAAAGCAATAATATTTTTTAAAGTGCATTTTATTTATTCATTTCATTCATATATAAGCTAATGAAAAAATGCATCACACACAGAGCCGTAGCAATGTTTTTGGCGCTCTTGGCAAATATTAAATTTTTTTATTAGACGAAAAAGTTTATTTCATTTAAAATTACCAGGAGTACATATGAGTTAAGAAAGTATAATATAAATGGTTAATCAATTAATTTTTCAATTTTAATTTCGAATTTTTGAATGGTGCCATCTGAACAAAATTACCAGGAGTATATATGATTTAAGAAAGTATAATATAAATGGTTACACCAATTGATTCTTTAATTTTAATTTCGAATTCTTGGATGGTGCAGTTTGAAAGAAATTACCAGGAGTGCATGTGATTTATGAAAGTAAATATTGTTTCGTCATTTATTTTTTAAAAACTTAAATCTTGCGCTCTTGACGTTGCCCATTAGCCAATAGATTGCTACGGTACTGATCACATGATCTTAAGTTTGGAAAAATCAGGGCTATTGAAGTTTTTTATAAATAGATGTCTCTGTTCCAATTTAGATAAAAAATGTGAGAAAATACAAAGTTGTTTGTGAAAATCATACAATTTTTTTTATGTTTTAGCCTAACAAGTAGGTAATCAATTGAATATAAATATGAATATCGATATTATATAATTTTAAATAAAATGACACTAGCAAATCGTATAAAATATAGCACACTAATATAATTCACTTCTCTAAAAAATATTCATAAAAATTAATCAGTCAAACTCACATACATATCTGCTTGACAAAATATGTAAACAAAAATGCAGTTGGATCATAACATATGAATGATATATTTTCAATCATAGTCATGAAATTTAGCTTCAAAAGCAGTATTTCAAATAAGAAAACTAAATAAGTACGTTATGAAAAGCTGATTGCTATGAAAAAAGAAAATTCAAGAATGTAAAAAATTATGTGGTTTTTTAATAATTGAAAACAAGTCAGATCTATTCGAATTCTCCTGAAAATATTTCACCAACATATTCAAGATTTAAAAACATTATAATTGAAGTTAAACTGCACAAAAAATTCAAAAGAATACAAAGCATTCATAGCATATTATGTTGAAATATTATCTATAGAAAGTATGTAAATATTAAAATATAAAAAGTTGATTGTTTCTATTGCAGAATTTAAAATAATACTTTATATCATACGGGTTAACACTTGGTGTAAGGTGTTTTCTGATTTTTTTATATGATTTAACACCACAGACAAAAATCAATTTACTTAAAAATTACCGCATTATGTGATAAAAATAGTATTTAATCTTATGTATACCTAAATGAATAACTATAAAAGAATAATATCTCTAAAATGCATTTCCAATAACTAAAATTATATTGTATTTAAACTTAGAATTTTAGAAACTAAAATGACGTCACGATGGTCGTTGTTGGGTAGACAATTTTTCGAGACGTTGACAAAGGTCTCGGGCAAGTCTTGCAGAAGCTCCACAACCGGCAGGTAAAGGCTGACAACCAGAAGCAGGAGCAGGGAAAACTTGTTTTTGGGTCGGTCTATCCGACTTGGGGCAAACTCCCTGCCAACGTGCTTTTGAACTAGCATGCGACTGTAATTAAAACAAATAAATGTAAATTTTTGCTAATTAGATCTTTATTTTCATGAAAACTTTGAAAACATACCATAGTCAGATCTCTCTTCCATGTTTCGCCACAAGCAGAGGCTTCACACAAAGGGCATGGACGAACCAATGCATATCCTCCACATTCGTCACAATCGAGAGAAACATGCTGTTGAGCCCAGTTCACACCACACGTGAAACAAGAATTCATTTGAGTATGGACTTCTTCGATTGTCAATACAGCCTCGTATGAACAACCCTGAGAGCGAGGCTCTTGTAATGGCTGTTCATAGCCACCTCCTTGAGATTCCAATGAAGCATCACTCATATTTCTGGGACTCATACTGAAACAAAAAGGAATAACAATTAATTAAATTGAAAACTAAAAAAACAACAATTAAATTTGAATAATGGAGAATAATAATCATCTCCTTATAATTTAATATGAGAAGCCAATTTTGTTGTAAGCATTATATATTTTAAGTAGGCTAATAAATATAAACACAATGAGCTATTAAAAATGATATATATACGTATTCAATATTATTTTATGGTAAGTTTTGTTGACGCATCTTGAAAATGTATATGGATATCTCAAATTGAATGAAAAAGTACTAAGGTCACTCTAAAAATTTACACAACGTCGCCATTCGATGATAGAAAGTATTCACATGCAAGGCATCAAACGTTCAGCTGTCAATTAGTTTGAGAGGGATCACCTCATCGTTTAATGGTTACAAAAAGTTGTTCCTCATGCATTATAATGAACAAACATTGCGCGTTTTGAGTACTAGTGATTTCCGTATCGAATTATATTTAAGTGAGTTTTCAAAACGATATTTCGAAAGTTTTTCAAACGCTTGTAAACAGGAAAAAGTCAAAAAACAAAACTACTGATTGTCTTTCGTCGAAATTTCGATACTGCTAGTCACAGATAACAAAAAATGTATATTTCACAACATTAATAACCGGACGACCTTTAAATGAGTGTCATTGCTACTGAAAAGTAATACATACTCGAAAAAAAAAAACAGGGAAGTGACATAATAATAACATATTATACAACATTGTATAACAATAATTCAAAAGTCAATTTACATCGATACGATTATCTTAAATTTCTAATGAGAAAATGAAGCTCGTTTCTTTTCTTTATTACAATCATTAGCATCGACCCTGCAACACACTAATGACATCAACTAACCAAAAACAAATTCCAACACCATTCAAACATCGAAACTAATCACTGCACAACCGACATGCACCATAACTAATCGATAGCAATAAAATCGGGACAAAAGATCGGCAACAAACACTCATAAGAGATAACGAACACTGCGTTCCACAGCAAAGCAGCGATTGCATTCACTTCGCCTGTGAAGTACCAAAAGCTACCCAAACGACCCAAATACCTGACCTCTTAACAGCAGATAGAACTATCGCGAAGTACAATAAAACGTCGGATTTCAACACACTATTCCTACAGCTGAACGTTAAAGCAGCGTCGAATAAAATCCAATTAGAACACATAATACAAAATCGATAACCGATTTTAAAAACTTAACCATCAGAAATTGCATCCACGAGTGCGTTTAACCGTCTATTTCCTTTAAATTCTATTAAAAAAATGCAGATTTCAAGTACATTTTTACTAAGTGACTATTAGAAGCATTGATCAAGTGCATCCGACAGGCAATGTCAGTCTGAAGTCAGTCAGTGAGACCTTTTGATGTTCGCCAATTCCAAGAGCATCCGCTCATCATCATCTCATAGTACCTTCGACGATGGAGCATTTGAATACATTATGTCACAATCGCAACGATCCAATCAATATGCACGGTGCGTTGTGCAATATAACACAATGCGGCAAAATAACGACGCCCACTTCCAAATTCAAGGTTGGTCCATGGAATTCGAATATAGTCTGCTTCCTAGCTCTGTATAGGATCGTATTAGGTACGCAAATCATTTGAAAAAAAAAATTTCCTAGTCGACTTTGCCTTGCCGAAGGCTACTCCGTATTTGTCGCAAATGAAATGTAATGTAAGATACAAAAATTGTGTTGTTTCGAATGTACAGCGATTTAATCACCGATCGGAAAATGCGCCGATCGATTCCAGTATCAGAAAATTGCGATCGTTGAAATTTCAATACAACACTCGACCGACACGCGAACGTTCTATTGAACCGACACTCGTAATGGAAATTCGCGAAACGAAAATCGACTGTCAATAACCGAAAAACAGCAAATATTTGACCGGTCCATGTTTTTCCACTATAAATTTACATGGAGGTGCCTTTCGCGATCTAAAAACCAAACTCGAATCGTTCTATACAAAACAAAAAAAGGTTACACACGACTCGCACGAACCTTCGACAAAAATCCCCGAAGCAAAAACCCCACCGAACGACTCATTACATCGGAATCGAAACCTCCGATTATACAAAACCGATAAGGCAACGTTAGACAATGCCGACCAAGATGTCGACGATGGAGTATACGGAGGTCAGGCTCCTCGTCATTCGCGTTTTTTACGCAACAAATGCCATTACAAAAACCCATTCCCGGCTTGGACCTTCTAAGCCGACTCACGTGTGAATTCTCATTATAATAATACACATGTTTGCATACGTGAGCCACGGATTTGCCTCGTGGCGGATCTTCGGTGCAGCGAAAGTTAAACAGGCGCAAACTACTGTCGGCCGATAGTTTGGTCGGGTTCTTAATCAGAATGGAGAAACTGCATACATACTTGCATACATCTCCATACTGATTAAGAACACGACCAAACTATCGGTCGACAAAAGTCTGTAGTTTGCGTTATGTGGTATCGATTTCGGTTATCTGATCGGTTAAAATGTGGACGGCTGTTAGTATGGGAAATCGCATGTTATTTGTATTGCGTCTTTGATGTGTTGATGGTTTGTCTTGTTACGTAATTAGCGAATTATCGGCTTCCACGTAATAAGTTGAATTCGCTGGAAAGTTGGAAAACCTTGACATCGGGAGTGGGAAAACTTATCAAACACGTACCGGTTGTGTGATAAAACATACGTCGAAATGTTATCGATGCTAAAAAATAAATAAACGAAAATATGCGAACCATAATCTCGGGCGAAGCTTAGACTTTGATCGACGATAAAAATCTTTTTAAAAAAATCGAGACTGATATAAATAATCGAATACATAATAAACAGAAAAAAACCAGCGATTACCGTTTCTATTATATTCTGCGTATGAAAAGAATAAATTGCACGAATCTTGCACGGAATTGCAACGAATTATTATCGTAACTAAAAATAAATATAATGATTCCTGTAATTTTTCGAGCGAATGGATCGTGACGTTTCGATAATAATGCATGAAAAGCAAGAATTAAATTTCAAAGAACGTCTATTATATCGCAACGTGTTATGTAAAATTCCACATTGACTATGCAATGTTTCGATAGTAAAAAAAAATGATGATGCTATTAAAATTAACCGCAAAATGCTAATAAACTTACTGGTCCAAAGAAGAGGTGATTTCAGCAGGATGAACACTGGCGAGAGACATTGCTTCTTTTTCTGGAAAAAAATAAAAAATAAATTTATAAAATACGCATAAATATAATATCCATTCGTTTCTCTTATGAATAAAGCGTATTGAAAGCATATGCAGGCGATTGATGCGATTTCACTTTTACATATACACACGGCTCGGTAAGAGCGTTCGTTTACTTATCGATTGTTGTAAACATTTATAAAAAACATATATAAACACGAGAGAAATGAACGCATTTCAGAATAATTAGTCGCGATCGACCGAGTGTAAACGTTTAATACAATAGAAATATAAAAAAAATAGAAATGAGGTTAAGAATCCGCCGCGCATATAACGACCGTTCTGAAATCAGGCCAACGATGGCCGTAATGATTCACGCTTTTTGTGCATCTTACGAAACCGTTAATGAACAATTATTAATTTTTAATTTCGCAATATACGTTCGCGTTTACGTTCGATACAATAATACAATTGACGGTCGAGCTACACTTCGATTTAATTCGAACACAGGAAACATCTGATTTTGACATTCGCGACATATTAACCTTAAAAAATATATTTATGTGTTGCGAAAACGAGCACGCGCGAATTTCGCTCTTATCCGACGAATCGATACAAACGCGTTTCGGCCGCGCGCACACGATTCACTACAAATACAATATTTACACAATGAAAAAACCTACATACGAAAAAATCAAATTATTATCAACAAATCCATTATTTATTCAAAAAACGAGATCGACACAAAAAGCGCTCGATGGAAAACGGACGTTTTTCGGCCAAAAAAAAAACGCACATTCCAACAACGGCCATTTCGAAACTGACAGCTGCCGAATTCCAGGGACGGGACCGTCATCGGCATGTGAGTATATAACCATTTTCGTGATGATCCCGCACACACACACGCGCCAACGAAATAGAAAGTCGGACTCGTCTCGGAAGAGAATTAACGGTACAAGAGAACAAACGGCGCACACAAGGAAGAGACGCTCACCAGCACGTTTCGTATGGGGAAGCTCGTTGAACCGCGTCTCTTTATTTAAACAGGGCCCTGGTGCATTCCACGACGCTGCAGCGATCGATGACTCGATACTGAATCTTCGACTGCGTTTGGTTTATTTTGATGTTAGAGATGATAGATCGCGAACGTTCGAGTTGGGTTGCGCTGACACGTGCGATTTGTATGGCTAGCACCGCTAGAATGACGCAGGCGAGCGTCGCTCGCTTGAAGCTTGAACTCAACCCAAACACGGTCCAAGCAGGGGTTCGGAACTGTTGGTCGCGCATGCGTCGTTTGATGTATCTTCACGCTTTTCGTGTGTTTTCGATTTTCTGTTAGGGGATGGTAGTGTGCGCCATTTTGAATTTCCGCGTAACTGTCAAAGTGTCTGGTGGAGATGTAACGTTGCGGTTTCCGGGCATTATCGGAAATTCGGTTTTTTATGATTTGGGGATTTTATGTTGTAATGTTTGGGTATTTTTGCAGTTTGGGTGGGTTAATTATTTGTTTACGAATAAAAATGTATTATAGGTGCTTGAATTTATTTTCTTAGTGTATTTTATGTGTAAATTATGCATTGTAAGTCCGAAAATTAAGTTTTTTTTTCAATAGTTTTGCTCATAGTTTGTATTTGCATGTGTTATAGGAAGGTTATTTATCAATTTTTACAAATAATTTTACCTTAAATCGTATAAATTTGCACATGCTGATAGTTCAGACACAAAAGGTGCTCTTGTACAACATGCAAATCGAAACTCACCAAGATATTAATTAAAAACATACAAATACAACCACCCAACTACTTGCGACATTCGATGAAAAAAATCGAATTACACACTTATATTTCATTTTTATTCATGTTAAAATTCAAATTTATCAATAAATAATTTACGTACATAAAATGCAGGATTACCGATATTTTAATATAATATTGTATCATAGATTTAAAACGTTATACATATATATTTTTTTATTTGATTTTTCATTGACGTATTTCCTATTATGAAAAAAAATAATATATTCATTACGATCGTGATAATTTACACGATTCGCACACCGTTTTCTCTCATTCTCTGTACCGTATGACGTGGACATGGCTCCCCTTCTCTTGTTTCGTTCCCGCTTTTCAAAGGCCACTAATTCCTTTTACGTCTACGCATTTTAAACTTCCCATCTTTACACGCCCAGTCTATTCCTGGGTCGACTATTATATCCAAAAGAGAACATACACACGCACAGAGCACGTCATCGACATGCTCTTATCGTTTATTATGATTTAAACGAATGTCAACGTCGATGTCGCCATCAACGCGAAAAATCGTCGCCGAAAGATTACAATCCGTCCGAAACTTATCATAATATTTTAAGATGAATCTAATCGCGCAAATGCTTAATTTGCCAACTGTACGTGTCGAAATGGACTCATCAAAAAAATATTCATGTATTTCGTGGCATAATAATTTTCGGATTAGAACTCGCATTCCTTTCGAAACTTTTTTCAGCGGTAGAGCGGATTGTAAAAGAGGTTTTTTGACGATCGTTAAAAAATCGTGACAAGGAGTTAATTATGAAATCGTCTAGCTGAATCTTCATATGTATTGCAATTGCTGTCTCGCCGTTCTCGAATTCAATACCGTTAGAATAAAATGTATAGAATTTCACGATCGTTTGGTGTTCATAATTTATACTTAGCAAAGCAACTTCATCAGGTGTGAAACTTTGAATACAATATGTAGATAAATGATTCTTTTATTTTTTTCTTTGTGCGAAATAAGATACTTGATTCGTTCGATCAATTAAAAAAAGGTGTTCGTATTAAAATGAAGGTCGGCAAGTCACAAATGACTAACCGATATAGGAGCTTTTTAATTGTAGTTGAAAAATAACAATCTTCATGTGCTAAAACATAAATGTGTATAATATCTATTAACAGCTGCAATTTAACTTTAATCAAAATTTATTTTTTTATTAATTATAATATTTATAGTGTATTAACATCATAAAAATCACATGTACAAATTAACAACGCAAATTTTTGACGTCACAACCATAAAATTATTTTCATCGATTAAAATTCAAAACATTTTTTAAAAATACTTTGAATACATACATACAATTTTTATTCCATCGTCAACTGAAATCGTATTTTTTTTTCTTCATTTTACGACGTCCGACCGATTTTAAATAGAATCAATAAAATAATCACATCGTATTAAAATAGAAAACGCTACATTCCAACAAAACAATAGATATTTCAAACCTTTATTTTTGTTATCCATTAAAACTTCGATAACACTCCACAAAGAGTCCAGACACAACCTTTCAAAGAAAGCGTCACGATCACACTGCAGCTCTATGCGAATATTGCCGCCCACTCGCTTTGAATCCTGAATTTGTTTTTCAAGAGCTTTTATGGATTATTCGGCAATTCTAATCTATTTTTCGATATCTTAAGCTAGTTATATTTTGAAGTAGAATTATCGATGTTTTTGCCACTTCATGTAAGAATTTAATTCTTCTGTAAAGTATTAGATTTGACCTTTACATATATAATAATTAAAAAGTACGTACTGTAAATCTATAAATTAAATTCAAACAATTTATCATTTATTATATTATCGTAATAATGACGAACAGTTTTCGTACTTTAGAGCGAATGAAAACTATTTTTTGCAAATCTATTACTTTCCAGAAGCCTCAGTGTCGAAATGCATGAATATGCAATTTAGCTTCGGTAATTTTCCATTCGGTGCATTTGTGTTTGATTTCTTTGTTGAAGAAAAAAATTTGTCATTCAATAATTTTATACCGTTTTTTTTTCAATAGTAAAAAAATTGTAATATTCCACGATGAAAAGCGCTTCTCGAACTATATTGATGCGGAAAGTTTTATATGAAAAACCGAGTCAATAATAATATAGTCATGCAATATTAAACTTTTTCGCGTGCCATGAAAACCTTCTGTTTTACATTTTCATATTTTATTATATTACATAATATTGCGAATATCGCTTTCATCGCTTTCATCCTATTTTGAAATTATAGAGCGAAACATTTTATTATCTCGCATGTTTTCTTATATTTTTTCGACGTCATTACATAATTCGATGAATTTTCTCGGAGGTGTGTCATCAAGATAAGGTTCACTTAAAAGATTACGATTATATCTAAAACTGTCGATTTTTTTCTGAAAAACTCAATTAGCTACAATAAAAGTATTTACTTAGCATTTAACAAATTAGAATGACACACAATCTTTTTATCATATACATTATTTTGAGTAATCAACTTTTCAACCTAAATTCCTCAAGTTGGACTAAACAAAGAAATATTGACCAACAATCAAACTAGAACGCTCAATATTTCGTATATACGAATAAAAAATGCAAATTCGCATTACTTTACGAGGTACATGACTAATATAATTAAGCAGTACATTCGCAAAGTTTATGTTATATTACGTACGGCGAGTAAATATGGAGCATGTAACAAACATAATGTAACTTTATCATTACGTAGCCGTGGAAATTTTGTAATTTTCATCAAAAATATTCGCGAATGCTATTTTCATCAAATTGCCGAAATATAACATTCCTTATTATTCGCGCAAAAGCCTATCTAAATTGTATATTATATTTATTGCCGTCGGAAAAGTTTGCTCTCTACGTGCCGTATTATTTGTTTTCTTTATTTTTCCTTTGAAACATCACTCAAAAAAAGATTTAATCTTATCGCGTATGTGTGTATGTACCACGAACGATTAACGTCGACTTTGTTTGACATTGTAAAATAATGTGAGTGCATTCGAATAACGTTTATTCAATTATTTATTGAAATAACTGTATCGTCAATAAGAGGGTCACCGTTTACGATTTACTTCGTCTGATGTTGATAATTATATGAATAATATTTTATTTATTTCGATGATAAAAACTTACCGTTAATTTGAAACGTAATGAGACATTGAAATTCAAATTTGTCATTCTATTATCTTTTATGTCAAAGTAGCATGCTATCCGTCACGAAAATTCATAAATTTTATTTTACTTTATGTTAGTTTTTTATGGAAGACTGTATTGTTTAAGTTCGAACAAATTACAATTCATTTTAAAAATTATTCGATTATAAATCACAATATTCAAAAAGATTGATTTTTCAATACAAGTTTTGAACTAATACAAATCATCATCGTGAACAAAATAAAAGACATCATCGAAGTCTCACAATTCGAACCTTGATAATGGCTCATTGTATCACACACAGAAGCCACATGTTCATTGTTAAACATCCATTATCATACGATTATGCAAAAATAACCGATTTTTATTGTTGGTGCTTTCACGATCGCCACACAAAAACAATAACGCATAATAATGAAACGATAAACGGGTCGCGAACCGTTATCGTAACGATACTGAATTTCCAATCGGAGGGACACATTTTTTGGAATTCGGATCGAGAATAATAGTGTTTGTTTTTTTGTAGAAAGTTTATTCTGAATAATGGATGGTCACTTTGTGGTGAAATATTAAGTGTTTTTGTCGTAGTATGTTGTTTCAATTGAATTGATAAGGTTTTTGTTTTCAATTGATTTTTGTGAAATATTTTTACGAAAAATACGTATCGAATTCTGCAACGTTTTTCATGTAAATTTTGCCGCTTTTTGAAAATGATCAGTTACGTTATCGGTCCGATAATATCGAACGAATTGTGGTTGTAAATGCAAAACATAAAATATTATATTGCACGTTTTTTGCGTCATGTTCAATTCTTGTATTGTTTTTTTTTCCATTTTCTGAAAATATTTATACAAAATAATTAATCAATTGCATTTGCTTTTTTTTATCAACGGAAGCTTAAAGGTTTATTTTGCTTTTTTCTTTACGATAAGTATTAAATCTGACGTTATCATCATTATATTTCAATTATAAGTTAAACTTAAATTATCTATCGATTTTCGCAAAATGCATTCTTGTTTATTTTGGTACTAATCTTTTATTATTGTTTATTTTTATTTTTAAAAAATGTACTTTCCACTTGATAAATGGATTGAATTAATCAAACAAATTCTGTTTACCAACAGTGGTTAAGCTTTAAAGAATGTTCCAATCCCGAACGATTAAAGTTAAGCGACTCGTACTGCTTCGGTCAATGAACAAATACAACCACTATTGATCTAATTGTAAGACTATACAAAATAAATCGAATCAACATTTAATTAAACCTTATCTTTATCATTTCAAAATAAACGTACATGATTAAAAAAGCCCAAATTTCCAATCTCCAAAAACCTTGTCTTACTTGCCTTTATAATGATCTGTTAAGACATCCATCATACAAAAACCTTCACACGCAATTCCGCAACCATCCACTGTCTCCATCAAATCAAAACGTATAATAGCGAAATTATTTACGACACTCGCATCAAAAAACACACACGATAAATTTCGGCAAGTGGAACGGCCATACAAGAACTCAATAGAAAAAAATGGCTATTTTCGCGTCACACGCTCGAAAGCGCCCGTTCAAGGGTAGGCCCATAGGAAAAACGGGCCCACGGCCTCGTTTTCTAATAGAAATGTCTACCGATATACGCATATTTAGAATATTTCACGTTTCGCCAATGTCCGTCTACGTATACGCGACAAAATAAGCGGCCGGGCCTTCTGCCAGGGAAAATAAGAGGAAAAACGCGCCGAAACGTCACCGTACGTTCGGGAAATTCACGTGAGGCTTGTGACGTCAAGTCTTTACCGGTTTTCATCAGCTTTTGCGTTGTTTTCATCGGGGTTTTGCTCTGGTCTCGTGACTTTTGTGCTGTTATTTTGCTTTCCGATGAAATTTCGATGCGGGCGAATTGAGGGCGTTGTGCGTTGTTTGGTGACTCGATGTTTTGAATTCGTTGTGATTAGTAATTGTTTTTTTTTATTGTGTGAATGTTTTTATTTTGTGTGTATTGGTTGTAATTGTGTATGACTATAGAATATCGTTTTTTAGATTATAGGTGTTTCTAGTAATATTGTAATAAGATATCTTTTTTCAACAGTGGGCGTATTCTAGTTACATTTTTTATGATGACGCAGGTTTTTCATTGTTTTATAATAAATTATCAACTAATATAATATCAAATGAAATTTTCAATCGGTGAAATAACAATGACTATAAAGTGAAAATATTATATTTCATATAGCGTTTACAATCATCAGCTTTTCTAAAAATAAACTCTTCAGCATAAGATATTCATTATTTTTATTAGTTACCTGTTATTTCTGAATAGTATTTTGATATTTTTATGAAATTTTAATATGATAATAAATCAAGGTGCAGATGATGAAAATCAATTTAGTTTCAACCAATTTACATAAGAACTTGGACGCTAGTAAAAGCACATTAAGTAAACTCAAGTTATATAAACTAGTTATTTTGTTTTGCTGTGATATTTTTGAGTTTCCTACTCTTTTAATAGTTCGCATAGCTAATGAGCACTTAAAATATACCGTATTTTGTTTAATTAACAATCCTCGCTTGTGATATAAATATTTATTCTCATTCAGCAATTATTATACAATAGTAACGAAATCGAAAATTGATATTCTGATAATCAACAGTATTCAAAAATATTTTTCAAAATATATTTTCCATATGAAAATATTTTCTTCAACATGCTTTTGTTATTTTCAAGATATAAATAGGTTTCTAATATATTCGACCTAAACTGCAAAATAAATATCAAGCTATTTTCGTCTCTTCACCATACTCAATCTTAATTTATGAAATTTTTGTTTGCCCTGGTAATTTTTCTTTGAAAATATTTTCAATTGCGCATCTTTTCAAAAGATGAGTATGTATTTATATTTTATAATTAGATGAATAATATTATGATGATTTTTTTAATAGAATTACGGCATGCACCGCTTAATTTTCGAAAATTACAATCTGGTCTTCCATCATAGCATGAAAGATACGAAATGGCATCGACTTTTCATCTGTTCGAAATTTGACATTTCAAACGAAAAACGCAATTATTTACATAATCATTCAAATATAAATAATGCATTTCTGTCGGAGTTAACACGAAACGGTCTTTTCATACGTCGAACACATTACCATTATAATGTCGTGTATTAAACGTTTTCATTTGCATATTTGCTAGTTTTTCGTACATCAGACAATAGTGGTTTTTTTTTTGAATTTTCAAATACTTAATATTTCAAACATTGACAAGAATTAAAGGATAATGCCGCAATTTCTCCGAAAAAATATAGACTTACAAAATACAAAAGATCAAAGTGCAAAGTTACTTGTTTTATATTACGAAAAAAATCATTATTTATTATATGAAATTTTTGTTTTTGAGAAACTGATAGCTCTGTCCTCGTTTTCATAAAGACCTTATATCAAAGCCGAATTCAAATTAAACAAATATGAAAGTATATGACAAGTCAAGTATACAAGCTTCGAATAAAACCTTTGAAACTTCTCACATCATATCAACTGTTTGAATTATTAAGACATTTATCCATTACTTATTACCGATATCGGTAATTACACAGCAAACGGTTCAATTCAATATTCATTGAAATATAAACATAAATTGTTTTCACTTGAATAATTTATCATTAATAATTATAATATAATGAATTTTTGAAATTCAATCAACACCAAAATTTGACGTAACGTTTTCCAAGAAACAATTAGATATCTTTTAATTAGATAATCCACTTCCGCCTACCATTAAAAAAATATAGGTATCAATTTCAGTGTCAAGTTTTTCAACAAAACGGTATATGTATATAGAAAACACAATATTTTTATTATATGAATTACGTATACAAAACATCGCACCTGAAACGACAATCGGTTACTAGGCTGCTTTCATCGTCGGTTTGCGGAAGGCCAACGATATTGCGGTGATAAAAAATGAAATGAAAAACACTTGAACACATATAATATTACATTCAACAAGATAGACAACAATGCCGTTGTTCGAATGGCTGTTGTCCGTGCCAAAATTCGATATTTTCGCGAATGAAAAAAAAATTCCTACATAAATCTAGACGTGCAAATGGCCGGGAAACACGTGCTAAGTGTAAAAATTTAACCGCATTTTTATTCGACATACGAACCGAATAAATTATATTTTGTATCGCGCTCTAGATTACGAACTGAATGTTTTGAGGCTGAAAAATACTGTGTATAATCAGTCTTTTGACTGTGAATGTAGCATGAAATCTAAATAAGTGACTTGAGATGTTTTTACTGGTGAAATTCTTATTTTTGGTTTACCCAATTATTTCTAAAATTAACTGAATTTATATTGATTTACAAATCATGAAAATTTATGAGTATTCAAAATAAACATTGGGAAATTTTAGAAAGCTACGATCAATTCGATCGTTTTACTTTAGTTACATATATTTAATGCATCTAGATTTTTATCGATATCGTGTATTTTTTCCATATAAATAAAATGATTAAACTTAAATCGTTTTTATAACATGTCTTATAATTAACACTTCAAGATAAAAGTTTAATGAAGCAAAACCGTCTTTTATGATTTCAATATTAATTTTAATTTCATACCTCACCTGTTTTTTTACTCTCGTTATCAGTGAATTAAGAAATAATTAAGCCGGACGTTTTCAAGTTATTTATAAAATAACAGATCTTATCAAAAGAAATTCACTGGCTGAGCTAAACAAAAATATTTATTCAGAGTTGCTACGTAAGCGACCATGTTACCGTGGAACTCCACATTTTTAAGTGAAACGATTATCATTGACGTAATAATACTGATATTTATATTCATGTAATGCCTAAATAATTTGATAATAATTTTGAATATTAAAATCACAACAATTCAAAAATATTTCGTGATAAAATTCAAGGATTAATTCTTTATCTTTACTGAGTAATGATTCGAATTTGTTCACAACAATGAACACGTACAACACTCGTTCAAGAGAAAAAATGAAAAATTACGTTTCCATCATGCGAATTTTATATTTTTCCGAGCGTTCGTTATCGCGAAACGTGTCGGAAAATCATCTGAAGGACGATATGTTAAAATGTCACAAAATGACAGTCGTACCGTTTCGTTTCTGTCATCAGCAAAAAAAAAAACATTACGTCAATCGATGATGGCGATTCAACCGAAATAAATCCGCGATAATTTCAGGCTGCGGATTTGACATTCGGGAAATTATTTTTCAGGAAAAACGCACTTTTCCGCCGATATTTTCCCGAAACCGATTAACTCGTCGTTGGGGGGAAATTATGTCGTGTAAATGTCAACCGGGACGTATTTGAAATATTTCGGGAGCGTCATTGTGAAATATTTTCAGTATTAGATAAATTCCTGACGTGCTTTCGCATCCGCTCTTCCAGTCGCGAATCTTTTCAGAATTTCATCGCCGCATGGACGTTTCTGTGCGAAATTTTATTATTGTCATATCAATGCTGTTTCGTTTTACTTTTCAAATAATAAAGTTCATAATGGAGCTGTGTTGAATTGGGTATTTACTGAGAATACGAATTCGTAACGGGTCGTCGACTTCTAAGTTGACAAAGAAAATTCGTTTTGCGTACTGCGAATATTACGTTTCAGCACACAATGATCACTGCCGTTATATTTTCGTGTCGTTATTCGAAATATTCATCTTTTGCAGGTTTTGTTTTCTTTTTTGCGAAAAATCTATTTAAAAAAGCAATTTTCCTCATTTCAAAGGCCGGTTCCACATATGAAGTTTTTATGCCTACTCCATGCATAATATAAATATTGAATTTTCCAAAACATTTCAAATAAGGAAATTTATGATTATTTTCAAAATACGATCAAATTATGTTAATTAAAGACGCTTGTTTATTTACCATTGATATCAATCGTAATACTTATAATTGAAACATAATTGAAAATGATTCGCCGTAGAAAATATGATATGTTTTTATAGATTTTTATATAAAATAATATAAATACTTATACAATGTAAATGTAAAGCTGACTGATAAAAATAACTAGAATCCATCTCATAAAAACATAATAAAAAAAATTCCAACATTATTTATTTTTGTTCTGATTGTGATAAAATGAAAACGAAAAAGAAAATTTTTATAGCTATTTTTGCTTTAAAAGAGTTTATAAATAAACTCATATTAGAAACGTTGATATGTTTTTTCTACTAATTATGAAATCGATGATACTTATACGTATTTCATGAATTTATGTATAAATTATACAAAATAATATATTTCGGAAACGTTTTAGAGAAAGTTATCCTTGAACATGGCCATGAATAAGCTGAAGCCTTATTGCGATCAATGATGAAAACACACTAAACGTGATTTGTAAATTCCACCGGAATTAGTGCTGAAATGTACAATTCGTAAATGTGATCGTATACATGTTCTTAATTATAGGTGTGTGTACACGTGTACATTCATTGACGCATCATTATGCATATAATTATATCCGTAAATATACATCCATACATTTGCGTATTAATTTTCTCACTTATGCATCTCCTCGTGCGATTAAAACAAATGCTTACATAACTAAGTAATATACCTAAATAATGAAAATTGTATTAGTTTATGTTCATCATATCTGAATTATAAATGCATGAAACGTTTCTAAAATGTAAATCTTCTTCTTTGTGACTGTCTCCTGCAAATTGACTAAAGTTTTCTTTAGAATACATATAATGGAAAAATAGTTTTGTGTATTTTTCAGACAGCTCATACAAATTTATAAACTAAGTTCCAAACCGTCTCATTTTAGTATTTATTTTTACTTATAGGTATTTCTAAGACAAATTTCGTGATTTGTTAAATAACACTTATCCACCCATCATTTCAATGATTATTTCCTCAATCTCAAATTCTTTTACATCAGAGGAAATACGGAACGTTTGATAATAGTTTTCAGCATGGATACGCGATAAACTCGTGATCCGCTTTCGCACAAACCACAGCCATTCAAATCCGCAAATCACGCGTTGTGCAAATTTGCCAACGATATTGCACGTGGTGGTGCACGTTCTGCGTCAACACTTGATTGGATTTTCCCCCATTTCAATTTACTTCGTTTCACGAGTAATAATTGTATTCGGTATTTAATTTTTATTTCGGTTTTGTGATTTATTTGAATGATGAAGAATAGATCGTTTGTAATCGTAATAATGAATAATTTTATTTGACTTTTGAGTATACATAGTTGTATAGAAGGTTACTATAAATTGTTGGTTTCAATATTTTATATGATTTTAAATTTTAAAGATAAAGATAGTCGTATTGTATGAATTTATAGAGCTTTGAATTTTTTATGTGTGAAAATTATGGCGGGAAAACATATATTTTTTATGATAATTGAGGAAGAATTATTATATTGATATGTATTATACTTTCATATTATCGTATTCTGATACAATTGCTAAATGCGACTGCTTATTTCACTAACCACAAAGTCTAAATTTAACTCTAAATGACTTTATCTTATAAGAATTCTTCAAAGAAAACGTATTTGTTTATTCTAATTCAAATAATTCACATGAATTGCCACAAGGAATCAGTAACGCAATTGCTGAAATTGCCACACACATGCTGAAACATGCTTGTGAATAATTTCAGTATTTGATTGCCTCAATATTCACAACTGCTTTGACATTTACCATTCAACCAAATTTAGCTTAATACGGTATCTAAACAGCATACTTTATTTGTAGCAACCTTTTGTGATACATTGATAAAAGTATCCGACTAATTTGTACGTCGGAACATAAAACAATCCCGAAAGACTCACAAATCGAACATATTTACACAAAAAAAATCTAAAAAAATCCCCTAGCTATCATAATGAGCTCTTTGACACTCCACTACGTAGAGGTCAGCATAATTAAATAAAATAATCGAACTGAACCAAAGCGACCTCAGCCTTGCCGCTTGGCGACTTCACGACTCACATTTCAGCGCAATCGATACGCACTTGCATTCCGCAAGCCGAGACAATTGCGTATTTTTCGCCGATTTTTTGCGCCTTCGTTTCCGAAGATGAATGCGCAATTTTTGCCAGCCACAATTACAGGCCTGAAATCCGTAGGAGTCTGCAAATTGCTCGTCATTAGCGCGCAATCATCGTAATTGCGTTATACGCGCAATGACGTTTCGTCGGGTTTTGTGCGAATGATTTTTGCGAAATTTTGTTTTTTCGATTTGTGTTTATTTTGCGTTTCGGCGGGTTGTTATTTCGGATTGTTTCGTCCGGTTGTTTTGACGTGTTTTCTCTTTTTGTTGAGAAAAAAAGGATAATTGTTTCCGATTTTTCCGACGTTGAAGCAACATATTCAAATATTTGAAAAAAACACAATACGCTAGTCTGAAAAGAAATTTATTGTGACACAAATTTCGTCTCGATTCGAAAAAATTTATACGATGCGATATTTAGATAGCGTACCAGTCATTTCTATACGACTCGTATCCGTTTGTGTTTTATTGCAAAACGGCTGTTCCGAAAACTCGAGCAAAAGCCATATTATATAAAAAGCTTGAAAAAAGTAAAAACCCTTCAATATCGCGATCGATGGACAATCGAACCCATAAATTAATTGCACGTTACGGTTCAACAATCTTCCTGTGCCATGAACCGATCGGCTCCATTTCCACGAACAACAAACAAATCCTTATCGCAATTTTAAGCGTATACGCAATATACCACATCAATATTACATATATTAAGTGCGCAAGCAAATGCATACGTCACAATCCGCGACATGTGTTTTTTTCAACCTTTTTATTTGTATTTTGCTCGGATCGAACGAAAACACTTTCGTTTTTCCTGCCTCGGGCGTTGTGCGTCAATTTTTGGTTTTTTTGTTTGCGGATCGTTATGGCGGTGTTTTGGGATTTGGCGTCGGTCGTCTTCGTGTAATTGGTAAGACGCTGGTCAGAGTAATGACTGTTAACATTGGCACATCGAAAAAAATTACTGACGCGAACATCTGTCCTACTTTCTCTCAGTTTGACATGCGTCGAATAATTTGACGGTCGAGTTTCTAATGGCGCTCTTCTTATATAAGGAGATTTTCTGATTTTGAAAGAATAATAAACGTTTTCAGACAAATGTTTTGAAATTATGTATTATAAACTTTTTTGCGTATTACAATAAAATCACTTGGTTTATCTAAATTATTCATATAATATCTCAAAATTTATCACATCTGAATTCAACTTTTAAAATGTTATTTTTTTTTCGTATCTGCAGTAGCATAATAATTTAAATACTTTTTACACTTATTATTTAACAACGAAATTATTTCAAATAATGACGAAAAAGAAACTACAGATGATTTAGTGTCATTAATTTTGCAAATATTTGCACAAATTTGCGTTTCATCGGACGTCGAGATGCAAAAAAAATTAGCACTCGCACAATGGATACATATTGAGGTGTCTGCAGCCTTAACACACATTCGTTTCATTTTCATCTGTCAATTCTTGAGTATCGTTTTGTAAATGAAAAATAATTGCAAATTCCTTTTACATCCATCACTTTTGAATTACGAATCGTTAAGTTAACTGATGCAAATTTATCTTAGAATTTCGATATCAGTATTTACTTATTTGGATTTTTATTTGTTAAAAATAGATAAAGAACAATGCCGGTTAACCGCAGCGTAACCACAAAAATCTCTTGTAATTAATACTTTTTATATCTATATCAAGGTTGATCGTATAATGAATACGATGCTAACTTTCATAATAATATTTATAGAAAATCAAAAATAAATTTACGTATTTTTAAACCTCTTTTTATTATAAATAAAAAAATAAATCGCAGTTTAATACGTAAATAATTATCGTTCATGAATACTAAATCCGTTTCAATGACGACTGATTTTGCGTTGCATATTTTTTTAGAATATTTTCCGTGAAATCGCGTTATATAAACAATGACAAAAATTTCGAATACATTCAGATCATTGCTATTTATTTATTTATTTATTTATTTATTATTTGGAAATCAAATATACAGCACGAAACCGTATGTTTTATCGCCTTTCACGCTCGTGTAAGAATTGCAGCTTCAGCTTCTACTTTCAGAGCAATTAAAAATTTGTACACAAGGTTGTTTACCTGATCGTTTCATACAGGTTATATAAAGTTTTTGTGAAACATTACGAAAAATAAGAAAATTTTTGTTTATAATCTTTAAACAACAATTTCAAACTTCGTCTTTAATTGAAAAATAAATAATAATAAGTTTCTCTATTGAATCGATCAATCAAAATAATAGATTAATTAAGTTACACAAGTCTTGTGTTATCTTAATCACTTATCTACCACGTATGAACATTTTTGGAAAATACTAATCATCGCATGATTCAAGCGTGGTTCTTATTCAAAGAGATTATCTCATTTTCCGACTGGAAATATGACAAATATTTAACATCTGAGATATTATCTACTAATGTTTTCACGTTTCATTCAGAACATTTTCACGCGCCGATTTTTTAATCATTCACGCATCCATATATTACGATCTACAATATACAACGCATTGTTTTCACTGATTGATTGATCGATTTTCTCTCGCGCAATAAATAATCAAATAATTTTCCGGGTGTCCGAATAAAATTTTCGTCTTCGTACAAATTTATTCTGTGATGTAACATCATGTGTCCATGAAATATTTTTACTACTGACAACATTTTCACATATTTAATAAATAATGTATTAAATTTTACAACCAATATTTGACCATGACATTTGATAATGTAGAAGTTTTGATTCTCTTTACAATTTATTTTTTTTTATTTCAATGTACATTATCGAATTCCCTTATATTTTTTTACAAAATTATGAGCCTTTCAGAAAATCCAGTTAGTGTTCCAGTTGACCGATACTCTGACATTACTCACTGCCCCGAATAACATCGTTTCTCACTCTGAAAAGGCGGAGATGCTGAAAATTTTTCCGATGACTCGTCGTTCTAAATACTTCGGAAATTCTAACACATAACACGAAACGTAAATTAGATATACAACTGCAAAACTGCACATCGCACAAATATGCGAATATTGGCTGGCGTCGTACAAAGTGAAAATTTTCACAACAAATAAACTGAAAATACAATTAGATTGCTTTAAAGATCCGTGAGTGCAACTAATACGAGTTTCGTTTTCAAACTTTTTTCTATTATAACGATTGTGTGTATTGATTTTTTTATACATGTTAATTATATCTGGATTTTTTTTTCATAACATTATTTTTATAATCTTATCAATATTTCTCCAATATGCAAACGTCTATAATATAATTTTGTAATTCGTCACGAAAACTATACCCATCAAAATTTTCGGATATGATCGAAAATTTCTAAACCACCTTCATACATCACATCGGCCTAACCTAAGTTCAAGTTAAGGGTCACAGGTCGCGTGCCACAAGGGTTGCCCGCCCCTGTATTGGAGCGTCATAACCAGGCCACGGTAGGCTTTCCGGAGGCTGTATCTGTAGTATTACGTTAGTATAGGAACCCTCGTACATGTAGTGTGCGTCATTTCATTTGTATTGGTATCCCAGCATATACACATGTAACCGCATAATAATGAAAACATACACCTACAATATTCTTGTATTTTAATGAAAATATTCTTTTATATTTTTACATATATGTAGTGTTTTTTCATTTAAATAATTTCATTATTGAAATTTGTATGTATTAAACAAGAAAATAATTTTTGATCCATTTAGTTCATCTGTATAGTAGACCAAAATGTAAGCGAAAAATTTCATTTTATAAAAGTCGTTTGAATCATATCTATAGTACTAATACTTTTTTAGTTTACTTTCTCATTATCATTATGTAACTAATGACTCTTATATGAGCCCTTGTTTGTTATATTTTTGAAACATTACCACATTTTTTGTACTATATCAAAATAATCTTACAATTAGACAATGCTTTATCATTCTCTAATAAACCATCCTACAATCAATAGTCCCAGTATGAATAATTTTATCTTATTATATTAATACGGGACCAAAAATATAAAAAAATCTCTTTTTCTCTCTTCTTTCCCTCAAAACAACCACCTTAACCCCCCCCCCATAACAAAAAAAAACCTTATCAACAACACAAACCCACACCAAAAAACCCTGAATCCACTGTAACCCAACCCCAACACATGCACCATCCCATGCACCTACATACAAATCTGTCCTTGTATACAAGCATGAAAGCCTCTTCTGTGTCCGTGAATTGAGGTCGGCCTTGCCCAGAGGAGCAGGGGCGGGGGGAGGGCGGCAGCACGAAGGGCGATCAATACACGTGCACCGAAAAGAGCACGTGCCGTTCCACAATAATAACAAGAGTGGATGGCCCTAGTCCCATAAAGGGTATCTGTGTCACGGTGCAACCTGCAAAGCGCTGTGCTGGGCCCTGGTGTCTTTGCCCCCTTTGTCAACGTTCAGGTTGATCGATTTTAGGGGGGAGGGTTGTGGGTGGTTTTGTTGTGGGGGGAGAATGGGGTTGAGGGAAATCGGGTTGGTGATGATTGGATGGATCGATGGTTGCCTTGTGCATTTCGGATGAGTTTTTTTATGTTTGTGTTGTATGGGAAATTTTTGGTGATGGGAAGTGTGGTGTTATGTTTTTCTTGGATGTCTTTTTTATCTGTTGAATTTTAAATTATTTATTCGGTTGGTTCAACTTTATATGAATAGTTCGGTTATAATGTGCAAATTCATGTCGATGTTGCGTCTTTTGCTATTTTATTGTTCGTGCGATTCGTTTTCTTAATATGTTTTAAAACAAATATTAATTTCATCATCAATATTTACTTCTTCACTTATTACAATAGCGATAAGAGTTATTCAATTGAATTTCATATAATAACGTACCAGTATTAATAGCGTATGTTCTTTGAATAATTTAATTGTAAATTTTCTGGATAGATTAATTATATAATATCTACATACGTATATGAGCAAAATAATTAATTATTAATTCTATAACTACAAAATCTGACATTCATCCTACTATTATATTATATATTTATGTACGGAAAATCCCACTCATCCGAGATCTCACTGAGATTCTAAGACGATTAACTTCCCACATTATAAATACGATCTGCGAACAATGGAAACCCTTCAGTAGCATCGAAATAATCCGTACGCTGAAAATCACCTAAGAAAACTTACCAATACAACAATTCCCTAGCTATACCTCATTGTCAGACTTATTAGATTCCGATAATAATTAAAACAAATATAATGTATTTTCATATCAAACCAGATTTTTTTATCTATAAATATAGATTATGATTGTTCATTTTTCCATTCGTTTCAAAATTGTTTGAATACTCAACTTCTTACAAGCTTTTATAATATCAATAATATTTTGTAACAAACTCTATTTAGACCACATCTGATGATTGTAACGTTAATAACATAAAAATTAAATCACAACGGATGTAAGTCGATTGATCCATCCTCATCGATATAATCTAACACGGTTTTCCAAACCCACTCAACACTTTTCAAAACCACTCGAATTACTCTTATAATTGGATCACAATCAAACTACAAATACGACGATTGCATAACAATCCCCAACACCAACAACCCGCGAATCTAAAACGATTGACCTCAACATTCTGCGCGATTCATTTCGCGTGCCGATCCTTCTTCGCGGTCATCATCATCATTACCAGCCACCATCATCGTCGACGTCCACGACCGCCGAATTGACGCAGAATCAATTGGGACAGTACCGATTCGGTTCCGGTCGGCACCGACAATAAAATCGTCCGTTTAGCGAGTTATTGGTCTCACGAAACCGACGACGGTTTAAAGAGACTTTAACGACTTCGAAACAATGGACTTCAAAGCCTTTTCGGCGACGTCGTCTAGACTCCGATAGCGATCGGTCGTTATCTGGGTATCGTATTTTGCCGATTTCGCGAACTGGGCATGCGATGTCAATGTCACATTGGTGATGTCGCTCGACTCGGTTCGATCGGTTCTATTTCTGGTGGGTATTATCGTTTGTTGAACGTTGCTGAGGTTCGTTCTCGATAATGCTGGATGCTTGTGTGATGCGTTTAGAGTGTAATGTATGTAGATAGGAGATAAGTTTCTAAATTTGTATCGTTGATGGTCTGCGATTTATTTTTATCTGGTGTAATATTGCAGTTTTGTGTTGTGTTTACAATGCTTAATGCGTGTATAAGATAATTTAGTTTTTGTATGTACAAGACAAAATCACATTATCTCGTTTGTATGTATGTAATATGAGTTTGAATCTTGATAATTCGAATGTTTCGACACAATGATTTTTCGAAACAAAGTGATTTTGATATTTCGAATAATTGTTCCGATATGCACAGGGATGGCTCGAAGGTGGAGCAAAGTAGGCACGTGCGTGAGACACCGTATTTTTTTATATATAAAATTTAAACATAAAATGTGCTTATGTTGAATACAAATTTGTAAATTTCCTGTAAAAAAATAAATTGTTACATTTCGAATGTTTTCGAAAAACATCGTCATTTTTTTAGAAAAAATCGGTTTTTGTAAGTGTAAGTATTTTTTCGAAAACTATTATTGTTTTTTTTCGGAAAATATTTTTGAAGAAATGTTGGGATGTATTGGTTTTTTTATCATTTTTTCCGGTTTTCCCCAGTTTTTCTATAAAATTAAATGACCAAAAAAAAACTAAAACTTTTTTCCCAAGATGCGGAATTTCTATCCACAGCTCTGCAAAACTATGTATGAGGGGGGAGCGCTGAAAATCAATCTGCCTAGAGCGCCATATACCCTCGGGCCGGCCCTGGCATATGCATAATTAAAAAAAAATATATTGGAAAATCCAACTTAATTTGTTAAATTAAAATTTTACAATCTATAAACAAAGACAATACGACAGAGATAAAATTAACATGCCTCTAAAAACTATTGTTAATCAAACTACATTTGAGTTTAATTAAAACTTACGATATGATACATAAAACATTCATTTCAACTACACGTGCCGTTATTGTCCATAAATATAGTATAATGACTGTAACATAACTTCTTATCGCGTCTGTAGAAAGCACGCTTACAGGGTGTCCCAATAATGATAAATAAACGTTCTCAAATGTCCCGTCTGTAACGATAGAAACGTCACTCCCGAACCAGTTTTATCTCGATCTGCACAGTATGCTCTGGAACGGTGATTCTCAAACCTCTGACGCACAAGAGGCACAGGGCCGTTTTTTAATTGTATTAGTGTATATTAAAATTTTTAACGAGATTATGATAACCAACGTTTGGTGAAAAAGAAGGTACTGAATTTTTTGTGATATTTTATCGATTATTATAAAAATTCAGATTTTTCTTTTATGTGCAAAAAATAATAAAAATAATTGAGGAAAAAGTGCATGGACGCTTTTATAACAATTGCAGCTAATCGCTAATAATTACATAGTTCTTTATCGTCAAAGAGTCCAAATTTCACAATACATAACTTTTTCAAGTGGGTATTCACAAAAAATGTCAATTTTTCTCTTCCTTTTCCTGTTAATTTATGTGAATTACGACAGATAATCATTATACAATTGCTATAGTTATTATAGCATGTATGGGAAAAATTTAACTGCTGCTTTGTCTTCTTCTCTGTGACAAACAATGTTGGGAATTTTCGTTTACATACAGAAAAAAAACTTTATAATTCCTTCCATAAAAGCATGCAGAGTGGATGACTTACATTAAATTTGATATACATATATTAATATCAGAATTTTTCATTTAATTCATAGAAATTATTTATAATGATAACCCCTTTAAACAATTCGAATGTGCATTAAAAAATTCACAAATATCATATTAAATTTCCTTTTAATAAAAAAAATACCCCCCTGTATTCACGGCCATACATTATTATAACAAATACGAATATACGCCGTGATTGGAATATTGGATCGTTCAACGTAAGTTGAGCGCGTTTCCCGCGCTTCCAATTTGAATTCGCTCGAACGTTGGCAATCATGCAATTATGCGACAATAAAACACATCCTAAGTGCACAAGATGCAGCCAAAGATCAAACGAACCTGAAACGCGGCGACACGCGCCTGTCGATGCATTCGAAATTATGGCGCGCTTTGCACACGCACAATGCAGCCAACTGCGCACAACACCATTTTCCTCAAACCATCGTCATCGTATGAGCAATTGATTATTTAAAATTATCATAATTATTATGGGCATCGCATATAACGTATTTTAAGTAAAATTTGAGCATAGTATCCTTGTACGTATTTATTAGGGGAAGAAAATTCTGGATTAGTTTGAAATTAATAAATCTGGATTAATCAACTGTACGCGCGTTCATTTACAAATCTCGGCGTTTGTTGCGTAACTTCGGTGATTAGTAGGAACTGGTACGTCAAACAAAGCAAAGATCATTGACATTTATAATTATTTGATTCAATATTTGTTGGTAGAAAACTTTTTTAATCAAGAATTGTCAATTATCATCATCCACTAAATAGTTTTCTTAGGTATCACTAAAAGTTAACGAAAAAAATTTTGAATAAAAAATCACGATTAATTGGAAATTGGAATACACGTATCTATGATTCAAACGTGTACTCATAAACGTGTATACAGACCGCATCACTTATTACTTAACTTTCTGTGAGAACCATTGCGTCCAACAAAATAAAAACCGTTGAAACTCAACGTCACAATGCTCCAATGTAAGAAAATTTTCTTAACAAGAATCGTCAATTGGAATCCCTCGAATACACGTATCTATTTTATCATTTAATACAACGTATCCTTGTACAGACCGCATCACATATTACTCAACTTCGATGATTCAGTAAGAACCAGTGCGTTCAACCAGAAAAAAACCATCGAAACTCAACATCACAATGATCGAATATAAATAAATTTTCTTCACAAGAATCGCCAATTGGCACCCCTCAAAAGCGCGCATCCATCATCCGATATACACAAATAAAACGGAAAAATCTCGAGAATTTTCGGCGCCATTTCACAATTTTTCGATTTCGCAACCGCGGCCGGGACACGAGACATTCGTTGGCTCGACACGTGTCCCATTTGGATGAACGCGTGCACCGTTGGGCATGGCTCGGCAGACACCCGAAGCAGATAACGAAACACCTCGACTATAGGTCAGCAGGAAACGGTGCAATAAACTTTTTCAATGTTTCCAAAATAGACAGCGACATTTCAGACGGCGCTAACAGACCGACGGCCTCAAATGCGAGCGGTGAGCGTTTTCCGGAAAAAAATTGTACGCAATTTTTGCGTATGTCACAATATTTTTGATGTTCTTATAAAAATTTTATGATGCTATATAATATTTATAGTACGTACTTCCTTTTTCTATTTTCGGTCGTTTCCTTTTATGATCAGATTATGACATTTAAAATACCTCAGGGATCTGCGTCGCCATGAAAGCTATTTTCGTGTTAAAAAGCGAATGCCTTACACTCTTTCAAAGAAAAGTTCAAGACCCTTTCGATAACGACACTCTCTCCCATCAAAGTACACTATATTGATACTAAACAATACGCATTAGCACTGACATACATACCGCCCACACTTTTGATATTCCAAAGTTTCCCAATTTTCTTGAACTCACTTGCCTTGGAATCACAGAAGAGGATCGTTCGTGTTTTTTGACACGTACGTGATTTCACGTGGCTTTGAACTCGTTGATAAATAGGAGTGGAATACTAGAGTGACCGCTTTCTTTTATCGACCACGCACTTTAATGTAATTCAATTGCATTATCGTGGATATTTTATTACTATTAAACTAATGTGACCAATGTGTAATTCCAGAAAGATTATTCATATAACAAAATCGAACAAGTGTCACGAATTTTATTTGGACAATGACAAACCATGAACATGAGGATTGTTCATATTCCATATTCGCCAATCACGAACGACATAAATTATTTAATCATACGTGACAATATTGTTTCAAGATACGTCCAGATATTAATTGATCGCGAGATCAATGACAAATTATGATCGATCATAAAATGAGACGATATCTTCGCGCCAATTCCATATACTTAGTATTATACATACTTCCGATAACAATCGTCACTTTCATTGTTACGATTCGAGGAAGAAAACAATTTCGTAATTAAATTATCGTCGGAAGCCTTCGATAGGTCTTGCACCTTTGATAAGTCAAGAATGGAGGTTGTTGCGATAATTTTTTTTAAATTTAATTTCTCGACAGTTAAGGTTAGGTGTTTCGCGATGTTTCGAAATATGCGATGCGATTACTGAAAAAAAATGTATGTTTGATAAAATAGTCGAATAATCGAAAACGAGTGCGAGTACGAGTGTGAATTGAAAAAATCAACGACACTTTACAAGCCAGACAATTCCAGATAGATCTAAATCCTTTAATTGTATTGCGCGCGATTGAAACGCAAAACGTACTATTTGTTTACACATTTGGCTGCACGCTTATGCAAAAAAATTCAATAATAAAATATGATATCATCGATCTATAGATCCTCGATCAGTGAAAAAATCATCGTTTCGTTTGACAGAAAAATAAATATTGTAACTTCAAGTTTTCCTTCGTTTTGTTGACGATGATATTTTCCTGGAAAATCTATTGGGCGGCTCTATGGGAATCGACGTTCAATTTAATTTTCCTCAATCACATTTGATTGACACTACTACTTAAATTAATTGAAAAACATTTGTTTTTTTTCGAATTTCTACGACTATTATAGACGCATTTAATTCACGAACATTCCAGTTATATCCGGACGAATCAGTGCCATTAATAGTTTCGACATGGCATACTATATTACAATATATACGTATTTTATAATATAAAAACATTTAAAAAAATCCATATTGACAATCAATAAATGATGCACATGAAAAAAAATCATAAAAATTTTATATTTCCAGACAATAATATAAAGGCATTCACATTGTTGTAAAACAAAGATAAAAAATACAACGCATATTACGTCAATTATAAGTGAACACAATAATGAAATTGTATCTAATGCACTTGTGGGAAACCCCACAAAAGCCTTATCGAGTTTTTCAACCCAATTACATTCAGATGCGACCTTTCGAAAAAGCAATACTGCACGAGTCAGAATGAAACGCGACAAATTACCATCGTTAAATTCTCCCAGAGCCGCACAAAGGCAATTTTCGTATCAAAGCACGCACCAATGGCAAGGCCGACTCTAATTACAAGGGCAAAGTACTCCCGAGGGCCGATTTTAATAACGGCGACGGTAATAAATCAAAAAGTTGCCCGCGAAAAACTGGGAAATCCGATTTCGGTCGAAAGCCCTAATATGTTTGGGGTATCGATCGTGAAATGTGTATTTAAAAGTAACGACTGTTTAATTGCGCAAAATCGCTGAATTTTTCATTGTCAATGCTGTTTCGGTTTTTTGTGGTTTTTCTGTGTGCCCTTCGATTGTGTTTTGAAGAAAAAAAACAATGTTTTGTACTGAAAATTTCGCGGAATGCGCCTGTTACGCGATGTGTGTGAATCAATCGTGACTCGTTCTTTGCTAATTTAATATTATAGTGTAGAAGATGTTAAATGAATGGCATAATTGTTTGATCAAACCGATGGAAAACCGTTTTCAAATGATACACTGTTGAATGTGAAAAATATGAAATTTTTATTTATCGTCTGCGATATACTAAACAATTTTACTAACCGCTAACTGTTATAAATCTATGACATTTAACTTTTATATTTCAAACTCGACTTGGCGGAAAACGGAAAATTTTCAATCATGCGAATTTCAACGAAATATTATATCATTAAATATTTGAACATCTAGTAACAAATTGAAAATTCCCATCTGACTCAACGCAAGCATCGTCCGAAAAATTGGCGCTAGCGAAAATCTCATTCGATACGTCATCCAAAACACAAAGCCGTTGCTAAATCATCGACTAGCAAATTCGCTGTTGGTCTTTTGTCTCGTCGAGCCCGAGACGAGAATAGTCGTCTCGTGTCCAAAATAAACCCTCGGGAAAATCTCGTGATGGCGACGACGAAGTCATTCGAAAAACTCGTCCGCTGGCCGTCGGTGACACTCGAAATCGGCTTATTTATTTATATAGACGAGCATTATGCAATTCTCCTTCTGGCTGATTTATAATTATAATATGTGTGTTTTGCTAGTGCAATTTTGAAGTTATGAACTTTGGCTTGAGATTCGGTTTTAGTTGGGTTGCGTTGAAATGTCAATGGACTCGTTATTAAATTAAACTATAATAATTATGCGTATTAGAATCTAGGAGTTCAATGTGTGCAATGTTCGGATTATCAATCGTTTTTTTGGTAGTATCTTATGCAATTTTTATGATTTATAATCGAAAGATGTTCGAATAAATAAGTTTTCATAAATAATTTTTCTGGCTGTTTTTGCTCAAATTTTAATTTAAATTTCTTATGATTAAAATATCTATGGCTTATCGTAGTTTACAATTAGATAAATAAAAACTAATTCTTACTTATGAAAAAAAAACTGAAAAATTGATTAAATCATATATGATATACCGGTATTCAAAAGGAAACAACGCTTATTGTTTAAAATTGAATGAAAATTTTCCAGATGACAATTGAAACGTGACAATAAAAGTTTTATGACTATTTATGGCGCCGATTTCTAAAAACGCTCGTCAAATAATAGCTTCGAAAACTATTCCAGACACCCATTCACATCTTTTTCGAAACGTGCGTAAATTATATATAGACTTTATTCATAGAAAATCTTCAAATGTTCAATAGCGTGCGAATAATTGACTGACAGCCGCCCGCATCGTTTTTCGGCCAACATCTGTTCCCCGTTTTATTTGTTTATATTTTCCTTTTTATGCGTAATCGAACCCGAGTTGTCGTATGGAATTATATCACGTCTAGCATTAGGCATCGGATTTATCCGTCGATGGGGAAACTTCTATTTATAAAGCTGAAAACGGTCGCTTTCAAACCACTGACATTTCAGCAGTGACGTCATTCGACGTAATAATCCCCAATATGGATATTCCCTTTATATATCTCGGCATCGGATACCTGAAAGGATCGAATATTTATGTAAGTCAGTGGTTGTGTATAATAAATGGATAACATCACTTTTTCGGTTTCCTAGCCATTTTATTTATTTGGAAAACTTTGGAGGAAATAGATATTCCCTTTACATACTAGATACTTGAAATAAAAGTATATTATATAATTTGTATTTGTTTGATCACTGACGTCATTTTTTCAGTTTCTTAACTGTTTTATCAAATTAGAAAACTTTAGATAAAACGGGCATCGATATGGAAAAAGTGTTCGACTTGCGCACAAAGTGCTGAAGACTTTTCACGGTCAACCTTCTGCAGGTTGCGGTCTTATTTTTAGAATTCGAGCTCCTAACGATTTATCTACGTCGGAAGTGGAATGGGAAAATTCACGAAGATCGATTGTGGAAAATCGGTTCCGAAATTTAAAACTCTTCGATTTTCTGTTGTATCTGAAATTAACGAAACAATGGTCTGACGCAACGTTCAAAGAGGATGATAACATCCTATGTATCAATTATCAATATATGTACTGTGAAATATAGATATGTTTGTGAAAAAAACACTCGCATAATTTTTGCATTGATTAAATCAAGTTATTTTTAAGTTGAGTTGATTTGTTTGACCCTTTGATCTTTTATACCCCCCACGAACGATAACGGAGGTATTTGTTGGCCGTAATGTTATCACCATAAATTTGTAGAGGTCAATCGAATTATAATAAAATATAATTATAATTAGACGTAAATCTTTAATGGGTTATTTTCAGCTTGTTATAAAAAATTCAATTTGATTTCGATTATACTGATTTAAATATTCGATTTAATCACTAATTTATTACTTATTATAGTTACAATAATATTTGTTTCAGGTTTTATACCATCTACATGAAAATTTAAAAATATTTTCTATCATATTCAAAATAATATATGAATAGTACTTTTCATGAAACTGAATAAAAATAGATGTCACTGATTAGTGTTGGAAAAATTTAAATCACTAAAAAAATTAATAATAATTGACTGCAAATTGTAGACATAAAACTTATTTTATATTTAGTTTTCAACAATATAATTCAATTAAGTACATTTTTTTATTTAATTAGATGTATTTTTATTTTCTTATAATCGTTATAAATATAAACAAAATGCATAAGTATACTTAAATCAATTCTTATCATAATTAAATTGTTTATTTAAAATTCATATAATTTCCATAAATTTATTTAAATCAAACAAAGAACTCCTATAACTACTTAACCGTTGACCTCTTGTTTATTACAGTCATGAGATATACTTGGCTGTGGTACACAAATCATATCAGTTTCTAAGTAGATACTACAATGGAGAGAACTTTTTGCTTAAAACTGCTTCTCATATCACTTCTTTTGTGTACAAAATGTGACGGAAAACGCATAGTTTACTCTACAATCGAAAATCACTATCTGAAGGTCTTCGAAGTCGAAAATGAAAGTGATATCCCTAATTTTCACTTGGCTAAAGCAGTTTTTGACAATAAAATCAATTCAACTGGGTAATCTACATATAAAATACAATTCATGTAACTGTACAAGTTTCAATAATGATAAATTATTTACAGGTGGTCATTTTTAGAGCTTCATACATCTGATCAATATGATGATAATATACAGGCTTATTCAGCAGGCTTCCTTGAAGGAGTCTTAACTCACGATTTAATATGGATGCATTGGCAAAATACTGTGGCAGAGTTAGTGAAATTTTGAAAAACTTATTTGAACATGTGTGTATATTATTAATTTGTATTTATTTCAGTCTTTGTAAAGGTCGCAAAATTGCATGTCTAAAAATTAAAATGTTCATTGATAAAAATAAAAGATGGGTAAAGAGCATGATCGATACAATGTCAAATTCAGACCCATATTGGTATCAGGTAAAAATAAATAATAAAGTATTGAAGTTGGATATTATTGAAGATAAAATCCATTTTAAAATTTTATTTGTAGGTCAAATTATATCTGAGACAGATAGAAGGGCTTGCTGATGGATATAATAAAGTTAATAAGAATCCTAAACAGGCACTTTCTAAAGATTATTTGATGTATGAATTTATTATTTTAAATAATATAAGTATCTATGCTTATATTAATTTTTTCGATATTAAAAATATGTTACAGGGCAATGAATCTAGATGGGGATTTAGAAGACCTTTTTGCAATGGAGGGATTCGAAAGAGGAATAGGAGATGGTCATTGTTCAGCTCTTATTAAAATAATTCCTGATGGTTCTGATTTATATGTTTCGCAAGTCACTTGGACTGGGTAATTTTTATTTTATTTTAATTAATTGATAATCTATTAAAAATGCATACGATAATAAGATAATTAGTATATTTTCTACACATGGAAAATTTGTTTTAGTTATGAGACAATGCTACGAATACAAAAGAAATATGTACTAAATTATAAAACTTTGCCTGGATCCACTGAAAAAATTAAAGGGCATACCATGTCATTTTCATCTTATCCAGGCACATTGCAATCTGGTGATGATTTTTATATACTATCATCAGGCTTAGTGAGTTTAGAAACTACCATTGGGAACTCAAACAAAGATTTATGGCAATATGTCAATCCCAAAGGACAAGTTTTGGAATTTATAAGAACGATGATAGCAAACAGATTAGCGGATTCTGGTGAAAGTTGGTCTAACATATTCAAAAAATATAATAGTGGAACATACAACAACCAATGGATGATAGTTGATTATAAAAAATTCAAAGCGGGATCAAAATCTAAACCTACTATAAAACCTGGCTTACTTTGGGTTCTAGAACAGATTCCTGGTACTATTGAAATGGCAGATATGTATGTTATTTTTTACTTTTCTATAAAAATAAAATAAATCATTTTTTCTGATCACGAAGTATATTCACAGGACAAAATTACTTCAAGATCAAACTTATTGGCCATCATATAATCTACCATATTTCCCAAAAATATTTAATATGGGTGGTACATTGGATATGGTGAAAAAATATGGAGACTGGTTTGATTACGACAAACATCCTAGAGCTCAAATTTTCAAAAGAGATCATGTGAAAGTAAATAACATGGACGACATGCTTGCTTTAATGAGATATAACGATTTCAAAAATGATCCTTTGTCACAATGCGATTGTCAACCTCCTTACAGTGCAGAAAATGCCATTTCTGCAAGAAATGACCTTAACATGGCAAATGGTGCATAATTTTTATTTTAACAATTTGAAAAACTGATATTTATAACTCTATATTTAATTAAAAATTTTAGGTACATATCCATTCTATGCCCTGAGTTATAGATTCCGTGGAGCAACTGATGCTAAAATAACAAATGCCAAGTTGATGCGAAGCTATCAATTTCTTGCAGTTTCTGGCCCGACATACAACATAGAGAAAGGTATGCCTCCTTTTAAATGGAGTAAAGCTGAATTTGCAAAAATAACCCCGCACATTGGGCATCCTGATGATTGGCAGTTTAAACCAATCGCTTTTGCTTGGACTTGGGAGGAAAACTGAGTCTTGAAAATAAATTCAATACCATGTCAATATATTATAAATTAAATAAAACAATTATTTCGACATACTTATTTATTATTATTTATACTTAAATTTAATATTATACGAATGCCATTTTAAAATCAAAATATAGAAAAATAAAAAATTATCCAGTAGATGTCGATGACCCGGCTACCACTCCTTTCATGGGCACACTTTTAGAAACGGTCTCGTCAGTCTCGGTGATTCTTCGGAAAGCTTGAACGTCCAACATGGCGCATAGGCACTGCACAATATTGGTAGACATAAGAACGTCTACTTTCTCTTCTAAATGTCTCTTGGGATCCTGTTTACCGACATTTTTAATAGCTAATTGTTCTGGGGTCATTTTCTCTTCATCTTCGAGAGCTTTATTATAATTTTTCGCAAATTCAAGCATATCTGCTATACTCGACTGATTCAAACAACTGTGTTCCTTGTAATCGGCCAAGGTCAAACCGTCCATCCAAGACTTTTTGTGCAAATTGAGTAACATTTTCTGTTCGAGTTCATTTTTTCTATAGTTTATACTAATCGAATAATAATGACGATTCAAACCATGAATGAGAGCTTGGACAGATGGTTTCTGTAAATGACCTAAATTCGAAGTCGTCTGCCTGGGCTCTTGACCCAAGACCATCATGTTCGGATTGATGAGACGAAAAGCGTCGATCACTACTTTCCCTTTGACGGATTGAATCGGATCTACCACAACAGCTACGGCTCTTTCGGACAAAGCTTCAAACGACTGTTGCGTGTTGATATCGACGCCGGACAACCAGCATCCGAAACCAGGATGTGAATGATACCTAAACACAAATTTATATTGAAAAATTGATTTATTTTGTGCAAAATATGGTAATCCTGCACTTTAGGTGTGTAAATTATTTATTAACAAATAAAAATACATTAGAGGTGCTCAAATTAAGTTTATGTATTTCACTAGTAATTTATATATTAGTTGGAAAATTAGTATAATAAAGTAGCTTGAACATGTAGAGGTTATGTTTATCAGTTTTTACAAATCATCTTCTCATAGATCATATAAATTTGCACATACTCGGAATGTAAAAGATGTTATTGTAGAACATGCAGACCTGAAACTCATTGACATGACTAAAAACTGACAAATATAACCTTCAAACTAAGTCCGGAATTCAATGAAAATATTTAATTTCCGCACTTATAATGCATTTTAATTCCTGTTGAAATTCGTCAACAAATAATTAACCCACATAAAGTGCAGGATCACCCAAAATATTATGAACCCAAAAAATTTACCATCCAACCACCATTTCTGGTCTTCCAGTCTGCTTGAGCATATCCAACATTTTCGCTTGAAAAACAGGATCGACAGCTTCCACCGACACTCCCGTACCAGTTTGTGGCATAGCAAACACGTCTACAACCCTGACGGTGTAATCGTCCACGAACTCACCTACAAAACAACAAATATAAGTTTCCTCTATACCAGGCTTGTCCAAAGGGCCACCTTGGGGCCAAAGTGGCCCCCAGTGCTCGTGCGAGTGGCCCCCCACTTTTCACACAAAAGCAAAAAGCATTTATTCCGAAATGTATTCATCGAAATAGTTTTATAATGGAAATAAAAACTTTACCAATATTTTTATATTTATTACGTTTTGAATAAACAAATGAAATTTTGAAATTTGTAATTGGTCCCACAAAAACAAACAGAATTAAATTCCGAAATGTACTCATCGAAATAGTTTTATAATGGAAATAAATAACTTTAACAATATTTTAATACTTATTATGTTTTGAATTAACAATTGAAATTTTGAAATTTGTAAATGGCCCCCGATGTTTGTACATTTCGGCCAAAGTGGCCCCCGCATACCGAAATGTTGGACAAGGCTGCTCTACACCAACAAACAGTGACCAGCCATTTCTCAAACAACACTCTTCGGAACAATCCGAAGACTACGATCAACGTACAATCGATCAAACGATGCATAATTTACTTTCATGTTATTCTATACTCAGTATTGCAGCATCATGCTCTACAAAACCCTGGAAACCCAAGTATGTTAATCTTTCCAAACTCACCCAACATCAGCCCCATGACTTCCATGGGGACTCCAGCGCGGCCGTGCTTCAACATCTTGAGGAGGGCCAAAGAGGAAATGTACACTTGCTCGGCGGTGTCGACGACGGGGGCGTCGGAGGGCGGAGGCGCCTGCGTCAGCCCCGACATTCCTCCACCCAATCGAAGCAAACGATCCATCGTGGAAGCTGATAGTCTCGAAGATCACTTATGAATCGGCGGCGTAATGTACGTTACGCCCGAACTGCAACTGCACAAAATGAGACTGCACAAGCAGTGCACGCCAAACGCCAAACCCGCAACTCACGACACCGCTACTTCGTAACGCTGCGATAATCGACCAATATTTATTTTGGGCGAAAATTTTGATCGGGTTAAATGTGCGTTTTCAAATTATATTATTTCGTGTTTAAATCAGGGAGTTGAAGCTTATTTTTTTTGTTGCGGTTTTCAGTTGCGGTTCGGCAAAAGTAAATATATAGGTTAGGTTCCGATTTTCAGTTTTATTTTAATTATTTGAATTATCAGTCTTGTTATTAAAATTTTTAACATATTTCACGCATTTACAAGATGTACATTAGTTTCGGTTCAGTCCCGGTTTTCGTTCTGGCGAAAATTTCGGTTTTTAGCAATTTTCGGTTACGGTTCAGTTCCGATTCAAAGCCCTGATTTAAATTTAAATTATTCTGCATTTTAAGTGCTTTATGTATTGACAAATAAATTTACATCGGTTCCGGATATTGTACATAAGTTTCGGTTCAGTTCCGGTTTTCGTTCTGGCGAAAATTTCGGTTTTTAGCGGTTTTCGGTTACGGTTCAGTTCCGATTCAAAGTCCTGATTTAAATTTAAATTATTCTGCATTTTAAGAGCTTTAATTATGTATTGAAAAATAAATTTACGTCGGTTCCGGATATTGTACAATTTTGTTTAGTTGTCAGTTGCTGCGAATTGACAATTGAGGTTCATTGCGAGCCGCCGAATTGTTAATATGTCTGCTCCTGAAGGAAAAACTGTTCTTGCAAATCATTTAGGAGGAGGACCTCACGGAGTCGGTAAAATTCGCTTCCATTCTTATGAATATTGACTTCATTGTAAAACTAACGTATATGTACTTAAATAGAAATTGTAGATCTTCAATTAATGTTTAGCGATACTATATGAATCCCAAAAGAACCTAATTTTGTTTGATTACATACTGCATAATTGAGCCTAAAATATTCGATACGATCGTTACAATTATGTACAATAAGTCAAAAGCAAATTCATATTTTCATGAACATTAGATTTTAATTCTCCCATTTTCGATGCAATCCTACATTTCCAAATTTAAAATTCTGTCCAAACTCGCCATTGGACCGTAGTCTGAATTATTAATATAAGAATCATCATTAATAATCTGTAAAGTGGTAATCCATTCATACTTTTAATGGAAAATTACATTTTCAGGTGATCCAAACGATCAAAGTCTTCGCAAAGTAGAATCTAGCGTATTGATACCGAAAAAAGTACGTGAAAAGTCGAGGAAGGAAAAATGTGTGCCGGAAGTGAAAGCCTTCGAAATGTGCTGCCAAGATAGCGGTTTACTTATGGTTGTAAAATGTCGAAAAGAAAATAATATATTATTTGATTGCCTGGATAAATGGTTTAAAGATGAACAATTCAATAAACAATGCGCTGAAGAATATTTAAGAGAAAGAACCGAATACAGAAGAACTGGTATTCCTTTGAAAGATAGATTAAAAATGGCATCTGAAAATCATGTTTAGCTCTGAAACTGTTTTAATTTTTAATGTATATATGTAGCTCGAAAAACAATAAAAAACTTGTTATTTATTTATTTTATTTTAATTATTTATTATTTCAGTTATCTTATTTTTGTTCATTAGAAATCCAACGTCTCAATAATGTTTCACATATGTTAATTTGGTTTAAAAATTGAGGACTGGTTTTTGAAACGTTGATATCAATTTCTTTTGGTATTATGACACGGGCAAAAAGAATTTCCTGGAAAAAATATAAAAAACATGATAAAAACCAAAATAAATTAGTCCTTTTAAAAAAAACTGTGCTTACTTTTCCAGTTGTTGTTGACATTCTTATAAAATTTTGGATAGTTGTCCAGTCATATTCTGGATTACAATTTTGATGATTTTTTTCATCTTCGACAATGGTCTGAATGAAAACAACATAACTTGCATGATAATATGGTTGGCCTTTTTTATACAGTACTAAAAAAGAAATTAAATGATGACAAATATTTTAAATAATATATTTCATTGATTTTTTGAATAATTACAAAAATCTCCTCCAAATTTAATCCCTGGTTTGACGATCCATCCTTTTGAACGGAAATGATGATATACAGCGAAATTAATAAAAAATTTTGGCTTCGCTTGGCAAAATAGGTTCCAAGATTCTTCTAAGGTTAATTTCCTTTCGGATTCATTTACTATTTGAAGACAACCAAGCCCGAACGATAAAAAATAAGCTTCTTCCAATGACAAAATTAAAGTCTCGCATAAATCTGACTCGTCAATACATAACTTTGGTTTAATATCCTCAAAATAATCATCTTTTTCATTATCACTATCTGGTAAAATTATCACTGATTTATTTGGGAATTTTAAATTATTTGAATCGTTTTCACTAATATCAATATTTTTATCGAGTTCCATACAATATTTCGCTACATTTAGATTCTCCGATTTATTAAAAACTTTTTCGTCAATATTTTGGGTTTCAATAACACGATCTGCTGTTGATTTATATTCATTGTCGTCTCGGCGTATAATTTTTTTTTTCAATAATTCTTCAAAAAAAGAATGTAATTCTTTTACTACTACAGAATTTTCATTATCGTTACTCTTCTCAGGAGTTTTTGTCAATTCTTTCTTATTCAACCACTTCATTCGTTCATTGTATTGTCGTTGTCTTATAAACGAAGGAATTTTTAGATTATTGCGCACAATATTAGGTCTCGATCTAGAATTTGAACCTTTACCAAAATTACCCATGTTAAAAAGGGCGCTCATTTCACCAGGCGAACGAACAACCACGTTGACACCGTTAAAAACACCCGTGCACACAATAGGTATCCAATTTTCCAACGATATACCCAATTCCGATTCGATAAATATTGGAAAGGCAGGTTGAAAGTCAACATGTTTACTCTTCGATTTTGGATTTTTCAATTCCATAGTCAAATTTATTAAAAATAATTTTTATATTATTTATTGACAACACTTACAGCAATTTGACAGGTATAAACGTCAAAACATTTAGGCTTAAAAAAGTTGAAATATGACCAATATTTTGCGTGTGAATGTTGCAAATATGAAAATGAAAAATGTTTTTTTAAATCATTTAAGGTATTTTTATGTCTAGAAAATACAATAATTGTTTTTTAAATGTAATTTTAAATGTAATAATGCGGACGTTTTGTTGGATAGATTGGTACGCCATCTTCAATATTGATCTGGTTTTTTTTGTTTCACTCGCACACGTTGGAACTGAGTGTAATAGAAAGAGACAGAACTATAAAAGCGATGTGGTCGAAAAAGTCACGAGACCTGTCAGCTGAGTACTAAAGAGGCACAGTGCGGAGCTGCGTTGCGGGACAATACAGATTCCTTTTCTGGGTCTTCTCCATTCAAAATTCTTCGTATTTTGTAAATTCAATATCGAAAAATGGCGGGCTTCGAAGCCAACGTCAAAGACATGATTCCTTCGCTACCTGAGGAAAAGACAGGTATAAATTTTTCGATTCGTAATCTTTATTAATTCTTATTTCCATATCGTTTTGGCTCGTTTGCCATATGCATTCGATTCGTTATTGATTTTGTATTATTACGTTTTGTTTACTTAAACTGCCATATTCATCCAATTGATATAGAAAGATACAAATTAGGATTAGTCATGTGATCTGATCTACAAATTTTATTTTTCATTTTGAGAATCGTCGATTTTTTTCTATATACAAATTATCCAAATCTAATCAACTTATAATTCTACAAATACGTATATTTTGAAAAAATATAAATAATTTTTTTTAGATATGATTGCAGCCACGAGCGTTTTGCAACAACAGGCTGCTGACATTCGTCAACAAAAAGTAAACTGGCAATCTTATATGAAGTGAGTTCCATAATTGCTACGACACACAAATTATTCATCGATAAAATTGATTAAATTTATAAATATGCCATTTTAGATCCCTGATGATTACAGAAGAAGATTATAACTTCGTTGTAACTTTCGACAATTCCGAAGGCAAAGCGAGAGAGGCTTTACTTCAAGAGTATCGTGCTCAATGCGCTCAAACTTTTCTCAACTTGCTCGGACACGTCAGCAAGGATCAAACCATTCAGTATATACTTATCATGATCGATGATATGTTACAAGTTGGTCTATATGTTTTGTTAAATAAATCATTCGTGCTATCAAATAATTCAATATATATTATTATATTTTTAGGAAGATAAATCCCGTGTTGAAATATTCCGAGAACACGCCATCCGTAAAAAGGATTCTTTGTGGGGACCCTTTTTGAATCTGCTCAACAGGCAGGACGGTTTTATCACAAACATGACTTCTCGTATCATTGCCAAAATAGCTTGTTGGTCCCATGAATTGATGGAAGTCAGCGATTTAAATTTTTATCTTACATGGCTCAAGGATCAATTGAAACTGAACGTAAATAATTTTATTCGTATCATTGCGTAATTATGTGTGATTTTATTTGATAGAAGTTTTGAATTTTTTTTAAGTAATCCACTCTATTCATCACACACTTGTGTTTTTTAAATATTTCAGATTATTTATTATAAATTTGTATAATGTAATTAATTGATATTATGAATTTTCAATAACTATTGAAAATTTCATTGGTTTTAATCAAATGAAAGTTGTCATCTATTATTATTTCTTTATATTTCTCATACGAATCTTTGTTATTTCAAACTTAATGAAATTTAAAAGTGAAGTAAGCTAAAGTTTAAGCAAAAAAATAGATAGATTTACTAAATAGAATATTTTCATAACCTTGATTTTTAAAAATTCATGTGCTAAATCTAGTTTATTTTATTTTGTGTTTAATATTAAAGAATAACCTTATTCTCCTTCAAATTTTGATTTAACATAATTATGATACGGTTTATTGCTTATTTTATGTATGTTTTAGAAATTAATATCTCGATACATACATATTTATGTTTCACAAAACTTCATATTTTAAAATAATTGTATTATAATATGTTAACATATTTACATATACGAATCTGGTACATTGTTGCATTCTCTTGTGATAACTAGTGGTATTCTTCTCTAACCTATTATTCCTCTGGGAACATTAATACTCAGTTTTATTTAAATGTTTCATATTGTAATCTAACAATCTTAACTTATACGATCACTTACTTACATTTACTATACATTTTTTGATCTGATATATAAAAAACTTCTATGACAAAATTACTATATCAGAGAAACCTTCGTTTTGACTATTCTAAATATCAACATGTTAAACAGAACTGTGCTAACGTGAAAAAAATCTGGGAAATGGTTAATTTTTGTTAGCAACTTCAATTTTTGTTATTGGATATAATATCTGATAATCTTTCAAGGCCGATGAATTGGCCCTCGAGTTAAAGAATGCTGAAACAGCTCGTCAAATAAGCAATTCCAACAGCGATAAGGGGATAAAGACAATCCAAGAAAAATGCAAAGATATATCGGCTGCGATCGATGAACTCAAATCATATTCTGGATCATTGGTAATGTCTAACTGTCTTTCAAAGGTTTTTTTTATTACGAGTAAGTTGTAATATGATGAAGGAAAAGTCATAAGTTTTTTATTACAGTTGAAATGTATCTATGAACCGTATGAATTTTTTTAGAAATTTTAATTAAATGAAACTGAAATTAATGTACATACTTATTGACCACTAGTCATCATGTGCATGATTCTTTAATGATTATAAGTATCTTAAAAGTAACCGATAATTTAATGAAATAACAAATGCATGAGTATTTTCATTTATGAGCATGTTTGAAATATAATATTACCATTTTTTTTTCATTCATCAAATCAATTATATTCATATGAAATGTCAATACAACTATCATGAAGATTTTATATATATTTTTATGTATATCTAGAACAATGAATATATTCAATCTGTTGCTCGATGTCTCCAAATGATGTTAAGAATTGATGCATATCGATTTGCCTTCTTATCAGTGGATGGTATTTCTACTTTGCTGTCGATATTATCTTCAAGAGTTAATTTCCAAGTAATTTTTTTTCATAAACCCTCAAATTATAATTTATAATAATGATTGTAAATTATTACCTATGGATTTTTCTATGAAAACATTTTTAGGTTCAATATCAATTAGTATTCTGCTTATGGGTTCTTACTTTCAACCCTCTTCTCGCAGAAAAAATGAACAAATTCAATGTGATTCCAATCTTAGCAGATATATTGAGTGATTCAGTAAAGGAAAAAGTAACCAGAATAGTATTGGCTGTGTTCCGAAATTTGATTGAAAAACCTGAAGATAATCAAGTATTTGTTGATTTGAAGAAAAATATTATATATGTACTTAATCTTTTTTTTTAAAGCTTATTCTATTTTTTTTTCAAAATTAGGTGGCTAAAGAACATTGTATGGCAATGGTTCAATGCAAAGTATTGAAACAGCTTTCTATACTAGAACAGAAAAAATCTGACGATGAAGACATCATGGGTGATGTAGAATTCTTGAACGAAAAATTACAAGCATCTGTACAAGACTTGAGTTCTTTCGATGAATATTCCACAGAGATTAGAAGTGGAAGGTAATAAATTGATTTTTCGATATTATTGTCTTTACATGCTTAGTGTTTATCATAAAGTAAAATTATTCATGATTTTTTACTATGATGTAATAAATCTTCAGATTAGAATGGTCCCCGGTTCACAAATCAGCCAAATTCTGGCGTGAAAATGCAGGTAGATTGAACGAGAAGAATTATGAATTGTTGCGTATACTCATTCACCATTTGGAAACCTCCCGAGATCCTTTGGTCTTATCAGTTGCCTCTTATGATATTGGGGAATACGTTCGCCACTACCCCCGTGGAAAACAGTAATTTCTTTCAACATTTTTTGAAATATTTCTTTATTCTATTAATAAACATCAAACTCATTCGTAGTGTTATCGAACAACTTGGTGGAAAACAACTGGTTATGCAGCTTTTGAGTCATGAAGATCCTAATGTACGCTATGAAGCACTTTTGGCAGTTCAGAAGCTTATGGTTCATAATTGGTAATTAAATTTGTTTTATTTTGTAAATAATCTTTTTTATTCTTATTTATATTTATATTATTATTTTGTTATTGCAGGGAATATCTAGGTAAACAACTTGAAAAAGAACAAACTGGTAACGGAGCTTCAGGAAAGCAATCGGGTGGTACTGCTTTGGGGGCTAAAGCTTAGTTCTTTATTACTATTTAGGAATTTCTGTTACATTTTCGACAATGAGACCTTTATTAAATGTCTGTTTAAATAATTCTATATTAATAACAATAAATATTTTAATTTCATTTGGGGAATGTAATAAAAGCATTTTCCATATTTCCTCAATTATCATGGTTTCGGCTTAATGTTTGAAGATAGCATGATTGTACATACTTGATAAAATCATATTACTTATCGTGTACATATATGAAAATATGAATACTTAGCACATACCCAACATTCCGATTATAAAAAAAAACTTAAAATTTGAAATACACGTGGCTATGTTTACAAATTTCGGTGCTTGATTTTCATTCAGTATGTTATAAACGTATACACATTTGCAAATATAATTTAATGAAAAACTTCAATGTCTGCTTCAAATTCATTATAATTAATGCATATGTATAAATACATTTGTTTATCATAAACGTTGATATTTTTACTGTAGTTTTAGATGTATAATTGGTAAAACAATATAATAGTTTTGTTGAAAAATTTCACATATTGAATGTTAATGATGTTAATAAATATTTAAATTTAATCCACATTCTTTTAATTCACAAATCATCCTGTTTTATCGCTCTTCATTAGAATACATCTAGCGAAATGTTAATCCCATTCTCCATTGGGGAACAGCCCTACAAACAAATGTAAAACTGTAAATGCATGTAAAATATTAAAGTTTATGTCCCAGATTCTTTCAACGAAATTTAGAAATAAATTCCTGTTTCATATTTTTAATATCAATTTATTCATTATGCAATTGTTACTTACAATTTAGGTATTTTCTCAATACTTGCAAGTTCCTTTTTTTCTTGATCATTTTCTTTTTTTTGTAACATTCTATGTAAGCATGATTCTGTTAATTTTGTATGATGATCCGTCATGATATTATTCCTTTTACAATTTTTCTTCAAAACATTTTTCGCATATTGTTTTTGAGTAACAGTTTCTTTATACTTTTTCATTTTTTCTAAACGCACATGCAAATGAGCACTATCACGATTCCTATAAAAAATAACACTATTTTGAAGAAGAATTTCCAAATAAAAATTCATCTCCAAGAAATAAAAATCTCACCTGAATTCTTTAATTTTTTTGTTAGCCTCTGTACTTCTTTTTTCTTTTATTTTAATTTCTTTTTCTTTATTCTCAAGCTCAATTTTTTCAAGTTCACTGCGTTTGAAATTTATCCATTTTTCTATCATGTCTTTTTCACATTTTCTCTCCATAGTTTTTGAATACTCCAATTCCTTTTTCATTATAACGGCATTAGCCTGTAAGTAAGTTAATTTTAAAAAATTGTTAAATGAAGTTTGTTTTGTTATGATTCCGAATTTGATTCTTTTAACCTGCTTTTGAGATTTATTATTTTTAATGATAACTTTTAGTGCTCGCCATTGATCAAGTTCTTCTTGCTTATCGTTTTGTAAATTAGAGATATTCTGGTGATTTTTCATACTCTGATTCTCCAAATATTTATTTTTATATTTCCTAAAATCTTTTTCAGCATTGTGCATAGTTTTCCAATTATCTATTGCAGTTTTTTTCAAATCGTTCAGTTCATTATATTGATTCATCCATTTTGTATGCAATAATATTTCTTCAGAAGATTTCTCTATAATGAAAGTAAAGAAAAAAAATTCTTTTGAAACTTCAAATTTTTGATATAATCAAATTATTTTAATTTAGAAACCTGGTAAAATTTGCCGAATGCGATCATTAAATTCTTTTATGTGTAAAGTTGATTGGATTTTAAAACATTTGTTGTATTTATGCCAAAATTTCAAGAAAATTTTATGTTCTTCATCATCCCAACCGCCAGTATGCCCTCCAGTTTCTTGAAGAAATCTTTCAAAAATCCTTACGTCCTGAAAAAATATGCACAATATTAATATTATTATGCAGTCAAATTTTCTGTAATACCTTTTCCTGTTTTTATAATTATTGTGGAAATTTTGAATATGTACATTTATTTTCAAATATAAATATCACCTGAGGTAACGTTGATTTTTCTAGTTTCGTAATTAAATTTATTTTTTTTTGTTTAAAATCAACTATTTTATGAGTTTCAGATTTGCTGAGTTTTTCTAAAATGTTCACCTAAAAATTTGTTATCAGATATAAGTGATATCTTATAATTTAATGCAAAGATTAGTAAGTCTCAAATCATGCAAACCTCATTTTGAATATTTTTTTGACTTTCTTTAAGAATTTCCATTTTATTTTTCACGTCTATTTTAAAATCGTTCAATTGTGAATATAGCTTTTTAGCATGTTCTTTATAATATTCTATATCTATAAAAATGAACATAATCAAACAGAATGAATCATGAATGATTTGCGGAATTCTGTATAAGTAAGTAAATAAACTTACTTAAACTTTTGATTCTGTCCTTACAAGAAACGTTGTCAACAAACTTCTTCAATGACTGTAGAATTAATTTATATTCATTATGAATACTTACATTCTCCCTTTCTCTAAATACATACAAAATATTAATAACTTGAAAAAAATAAATACAAAACAGACCAGAAGATAGATGTACATTTCATTTTCCATCGAATGATACAAAACAGTCATTTTTGAACATTTCAACCGTAATATAGCTGTACTGCAAGCTGTTGTCAATACCTTTTCTTTGACTTTCAAATATTTCAATGATTCTCCCATGGCAGAACATTGGAAAATAATTACTACTTTTTCAAGCTTTTTATTATTATATTCACTTGAACTGTTTGTATTCAATGTAAAATCGTGTTGTCATAACAACATAATTCCATGCATTTGTAGTAATGTTGTTTGTAAAAATATGTAATCACTGCACCCATAAATATGCATTAATTTTAAATAGTAGTCCTCGACTTACGACGGTTCGCACTTACGACCGAAAAAAAAAATATTTTTTTTTAAATTAATTATTTTATTTTAATTTATTGATAAATCTCAAGCGCATGTGATAAATGAATATGGAGAAATTCTCTTTTCGAAGAAATGAAACATTGCACTAGTTCGGAAAATTAACCCTTTGCGACTGAACGTCGCCGCTGGTGCGACATTGCTTGTTTGGCGAACCGGTCGTATGTCGCACTATATGCGACGACATTTTAATTTCTTATATTGACCTTGAATTACGTTCAGTTAATTTTTTTTTTTTTCGTTTATAACATAATATAAATCCTGTATATTATTTTTCATAGCACATAACTCATTAAATCTATTTGATTCTTATAGTAATTAATTAATTTGTATTAAAAGAAAATCGTATCTGATTTCGCTGAATAAATTTTTTGAAAAGGTTGAAATACGATTTTTTTCATTTCATACTCGCGAGTATGAAATCCGAACAACGCCTAAAATCAACGGCGGCCAGAAGCGACACAAACTTGAAAATAAATTCGGCCGCGAAGGGTTGTTATGACTTATCATTCCTTCGAGATTCGTCACTCACAATCAGTTGCACGAAGGCAGCTAACTCCATAGGGTCATTTTAACTGGTCGTTATTGTTTTTGGATGTTTATTTTCTCAATTTCGTATTGATTAGTGTTCAAATTTATTGTATTAATAAAAATAAATTTGAAAAAAATAAAAAAGTTTTTGAAAAAATAATTAGATTCCTTAATATAATAAAAGTACGGATGATGTAATTGTAGATGTTTAATTTTTTTTTCAATTTAAATATGTATTCATTTGAATTATTGTATTAATAAAAGTAAGTAAAACTACTAAAAAAAATATATATGTATATTAAAAAAAAAAACTATTCCTCGAGTTACGACGGATTCGACTTACGACCGAGGTTCAGGAACGTATCTCGGTCGTAAGTCGAGGAATACCTGTACTATCAATACAAATGAGGTTTAGTATTAAAATATTCAATAATGATTATAGTAGTTTTTCTTTTTACTTAATTTAAAATTTGATAGGTATTTAACTTATTAAAGTTATTAAAAATTTGAATAGGTAGAGGAAATAAATGATATTTATTTTATATAAAATTATAGGTGATGAAAATATTTATATTATTTTTTTCTATTGATTGATAAATAAATACAGAAATAATCAATAATCTTGTATTTCAGTCATTAATTACATCTCTACAATTTCATAATAGGAAATAAATCTAAAGTATACGTTAAGAAAATTTATTTCCAAAATTTCCATGTGTTTTGTGAAAAATCTGCATGAAAAAAAAAGAAATATTGCTAATGAGTCTTATACGACAATTTCACAATTAAGCTGATAAATATTTATATACAGGTGATTAAAAACTATTTTTATTATATTTTAACACAAAACATAAATATCACATAAATTTAAATACAAATATTTCAGAGATTGAAAGAAACTAAAATATAGTTGTTCTTGACTTACGATGGAGGTGCGTTCTTGAATTTCGGTCACAAGTCCAATCCATACCAAAAAAACAATAATTTTTCTTGTATCCAAATTTTTATTTTTAACTCATATGCTGCAGTTAATGTAAAAATAATATAAAAAAATATTTTACCAAATTTATTTTTCAATAAGTAAGAATACATTTATATCCCAAAAAGTATGAAAAAATCTGGTAAATAATGGGTTTATAATAATTTTAACGATTTCAGGGTTTTTCACTGAAATGCATTGACCATAGACAACGACAGCTCGTGATTTTAATAATTAATCAAAAAAACTATTATATTATTTTTTTATGGGTCGTAGGTCGAGAACTACTTGTACACAAATTAACATACACAGCAATAAAAAAATTAAAATTAGATACAATATTCGATTAAATTAATACATGAATAAATCAATAATCGATGGAATAACTAGAAAAATAAGAAATGATATCCTTTGCCGGACAATTTTTTTCGACAAGTAGGACACTTCCGGCTAGTTTTCATCACAGTTTCAACACAATGGCTACAGAAAATGTGGCCACAAAAGGTAGATGCCACAGGCTTCGAAGAAGAAAAACTATCTAAACAAATAGGACAATCTCGCAATCGTGGAGCTCCGGGACTGTTATCACAGTTCTTTTCAGGTACCGAACTACTAAAATTCGTACGGTTGTTCGGAGTCGAGCTTCCCGCGCTCGGCACGGAACAACCACCATCTACGTTCACCGACGTATCCGAATCCACAACAATTATTTCGTTGATGACGGGGGTCGGCTTGAAAGTGTCAACAGAGAGGTCGACAGTATCTATAATTCTGAGAGGTCCGTTTCGATCTTCCAGATTTTCTACGGGCTCCGGGTCGGAATGGACGAATTCGCTAGAAGTGCGTTCCACGCAACGAATTATTTCCGTCATAGTCAAGAAAGCGATCGCCGTCGAACGAGGACGCCTAACCGAACGATGTGAATACTCGTCTTCTCCTAAAATACTAGACATTGAATACGGATTGAGAGTGTTTTGGACCGCTCGTCTAGGTCTTTTCCTTCTGTATAGAGAAGATCTGGGACTCAGGGGATAAGCTTCATTCTTAGAATCGTCGCTGGACGAGAACGCCGGGACGGACGGCTGTGGAGATTCTAGGATCGTATACGAGTCCAGTTCCGGATTACCGTTCACCACGCTGACAATTTCACAATCCGAATCCGACTCGACGTCAAGATCTGTAGTGATTTCAGTAGGCTCTATTTTGAAGGCCATATCTGAGTTTGAAGGATTTGGGGATCCGTTAGTGGGAGCAGATGGACTGTCGACGATTTCGATGTGAGGACTTGGAGTACGAACGGCGATCACGTTGGCCTCTTGGACGACGGGGGGCGAAGGCTCCTTGTGGGGCTCCTGTTCCGGCTCCGGTGCTGGTTGCTCTCGCCTGTCACTCTCCGTCTCCAAACCCTCACGCCTCGACTCTTCGAAGTGGGAGCTGAAGAGGGAGTCGTTCAGCGCGAAGGTGTAATGATCGTCCGAAGTGCTCGGAAGAGGTGAAAAGGGGCGCGATTCTTTCAGGTCCTTCGTCTCCGAGTCTCCCGACCCTCGCATATCGTAAAAACATAACCTGAACTCGCAACTTCCGACAATACAAACGCACCTACACTCGCCCGGCCAAGAACGTTTTTATTTTATTGGTCGTAAACGATCGAAATTGGGTAACGTTTTTTTGGTGCCACTATGTTTTCGGCTGAACTGAATTTTGATTTTCTAACTCAAGCTAATCTAATCTAATCTAACCTAAACAAACCTAACCCATAGGTGCTTTAGGTGTTAAGTAATTATTCTAACCCAACCTAACTTAACCCAACCTAACTCATCCTAACCCAACCTAAAAGGTGCAGTTCAGCTAAACTCAATGTAGCACCGTTTTTTTTTTCGGTTCCCAGATGTTCGCCCGAACGGCAATAGCACACGAGACGTTGGCACATACCGATACATAGGTACCTAGTAGCACATACGACTCTATAACACCAACATAGAACATAATTTGCGAACAATTTCGAAATAAGATGATCAAAATAAATTGTTAAACATTGATCAGATTAGTATATCAGTTTAATTTAGGCAAACGTGTGCTCAACACGAATTACGTTTCAAGAACAAACAACAAGAGAACACATAACACTAAACACAACGACAATAGAACAAATTGCACAAATTTTATTGATTTTTTTTCAAAAACATTTTCTTATAAGAAAAAATTTTGAAAAATCAGATTTTTCAGGTGACCAGACTTTTTCAAACTCGATTCTACTATATACGACACTGACACACTGACAGTACCACACACGATACGTTTTAGTACAATTGAAGGATTACATGATGATCAAATGATCCAATTAATCATTTATAATTTATTTTTTCACACTATTTCGAAATTTTCGCGGATTTTGTATGCTCCTTTGGATATGTGTCAGTATCGTATGTGCTAGTGTCCTTTGTGAAAACGTTTGGGAACTCATTTTGCACAATCCAGACTCATCAAGTTTACCAACTACAATCCGTCTCAACTTTTCTAACTGCGGAATTAGATAAATACCCAATCTATCAAATTATAATTGTACACAAATGCGTCAGTGAAATTGCATCAGAAAACACATATAGAACATAAGAGAACATTCTTGAAGAAAACCCCTTCTCCATATTTTTCATAAAATATGACGTGGAAAAACTAATAAACACAAACGCAACCAGCTGACATTCAGTCGGCTTACAGCTGTTGTTGCCGACAGTCGTCTCGTTGACTCCCTCAGCAAATCAACAAAGAGAATTCCACTCCTAATATTCCAAAGTGAGTAAATTCATTTATAAACAACGTCATTCATTATCAACGAAATTCATTTCTGCATTCGATTTAACCGAAATCTCCCATAGGCTATCGCTATATCATGTTGTTTCTTTTTTTTTCCTCGTTTTGTTTACATCATCGATCGATCTGATTTCGCCATTAACAGAACATTGTGTACATTGCGCCCGATCGATGCATACAATCGCATTCTGATTAGCAAAATAGTCAATTCATGTTTCGATAGCTTATCTGATACAGCGCGGAATGTTTTTGCGTCGCAGAAATACAAAATGTAGCTTCCCCTCTGTATGTATGTGTGTGGCGAAACATGTTTCGGCGTATACATTCTCTATTATTTTTTCTAGAAAATCTATTGATTTGTGCAGAAGGTAGATATCCGGATGCGGATTTGCATAATCGAAACTATCTCTTGGTTTATATAATAAAAATAAGAAAAAGTCGCGAAATATATGCCCGTCATTGTCGCTAGAACCTGATCGTGTTGTGTAATTTTGTCGCTCTTTCTTTTTGGTGTGTGTTTGTTGTGTGTCTTTAGGTATTGTTGTTTTGAATGTGTAAAGTGCACCTAAATAAGTATTATTGATCAGATGACACAGCTGCTTTTGTTCCATATTGAATGGCCATCTTATGACTCATTCAATAGATATGTTTTTTTTGAACAATTTTCATTTTAATGTATTGCGCAATGATGGTGAAATGCTTCGAGTTTTTACATGACTAAACAAAAATTTGATTAATCACGAATTTTGGGATTAAATAAAAATAGAAAATTACTGAAAAGTTACTGAAAAGCTTATTATAGACGAAAAATGCCAATGTTACTTATATTTTGTATTAATACACTCAAAATTTTTTACATGGTTTCGAAGTAAGTGTTCGAGAAAATAATAACATTTTTTTTCCCACTTATTGCTGTGCAAAATAAAAAGCTTGAAAAAGTATTATTGTGCCACAATGGTAAGATCTGAACCAGGCCAATATACATTTAAACGATAATTTACGATGTTTTTTGATGATTTCACATGGTGAAATTTTGCCATGTTAAACATTTTTTTAAAAATATATTTGGATAGAAACTCCATCCAATTGTACTATACTATGTATTATATGATTCCTTTTTTTTTTACACAGTATCTGGAACATACACCTCGTGTTAAATGAGTTTTGGGTGTATTATAAAAAAAAGCTTGAAAAAAATACAATAAATCTTGTGTTTATTATGTTCAATTCAATTTCAAATTTAATATTGAATATTTTTTCAGATAAAGGAAAATGCAATCCGAATTTAAAGTGGCTTTTAAAGTCTTCGTGAAGAAAGATGATTTTTCGGAAATCAGGTACTTTACCCTCGACAGGGGTACCGAATATAATTTTGACGTCCTGAAAGCGAGAATATTGAGTGTTTTCCCCTGTTTATTGAACACGCAATTTTCTATTTCTTGGATGGGTAATATATTAATCACTTTTCTCCGAAATTATTTATTCGTCACACATCAGCATTGTAAATTAATAAAATAAAAACGTGTTCCAGATAACGAATCTGACTTGATCACCATATCCAGCAACGAAGAACTTCTGATTGCTATAATGAGCATGAGTACAGAACTCAGAAAATTGTACATTACCATCGACAAGCCTGTCAAAGAGGAAATTGTTATCGATATTCCGATAGCTTCGATCGGTTTTGAAAACTTTTCACGAAGTCAGTTTATTTTTATGCTTTGTTCATAATTTTACTTTAGTTATTTAATTTAAGTATGTTTTTCAGAGCGGCCATCGAATGCGACCGATGAGCATGTCAATGTTGTGTGTGACGGTTGTGAAGGGGCAGTTGTTGGGTATCGTTACAAATGTTTGATCTGTTACGATTATGATTTGTGCCAATCTTGTGAAGCAAGCGGAAAACATCCAGATCATTTGATGTTGAGAATCGCAAAACCAAGTGTTGTAAGTACTCTTACGTTTTATCGTTAACTCGATATTATTTTAATTAATTAATTAAATCTTTATAATTTTTGTTTAGTCTAATTATGGCTTGATAGCAAGGAAAATTGAATGTTTGGCAAATGCCTATAAAAAGTATGAGCAGCCTGAATTTTCTCATGGCAAAAAACATTGCAAAGAAAGGTAGCAATTTTTTTTTACTTTTAAATATGTATTACTTATTTCATTTAAAAATTATAAACCAATGCTATTTTTTTTTCCAATCACTAAATTAGAAGAAGCTGTTACAAAGATAAACATGGGGAGAAACATGGAGATAAAAATGGTGAGAAACATGGAGAAAAACATGGAGAGAAACATGGAGAGAAACATGGAGAAAAACATGATGAAAAGCATCATGGAAGACATGGTCGACATGAACGGAAACATTTTATGAAAAATTGTAGTAAAAATTCTGAAGCTTGGGTTAACACGTTCACTTCATTCATGAATGGTTTCACAAATCTTGCTGAAGACGTAATTATGAGACCTGAACAAAAAACAAATCAAGCACCTCAGGAAAATATTCCTTCAACATCCAATCAACAAGAGAGCAATACTAATTCTAACGAACAAAATACTAACAGACAGCCATTTGCTCCAGAAGCAGAATTGTTTGCTCCAGAGATAGAATTGTTGCGAGGCTTTCTCAAGGGAGTCAAGCAAGGTTTCTATGGTGAAGGGTTTTCTGGTTCTACCAATGATTCTAATAGTCCAAAACCAACAACAACACCAACATCTGAAAATAAGGATTCTAAAAATGTTAACGAGAAATCGACAACCACCGATGATCGCAGAGAACAAGTAGATGAAAATAAGGCTAAGGATACGGCATCTACTAGTGCTAACCCGCCTTCGTTTAATTTGTTTGAGGTTAACCCTCTAAACCAAACAGCAGATCAAAATAAAATTTCCTATAGCAACATTGCCGCAACAGAAAGTACAAGTACTCAAAATCTCTTACCAAGAGATTCAGATACGGATTCAAATGGATCTGATTGTTGTTTCGTTGTCCCACCTATGGAAAAAGACGATAGAGGTGATTGGACATTGTTTAATATGGATGATTCTGCAGATACTGGTATGTATTATTTTTTTTTCTGGATAGTAAATCAAATTACATCCTTTTGATTGATGGATTGTTATTTTTTTCAGAGTTTATTAAAATTTATAATTCTGCTAATGATTCGAGCATAGAAAAAGATATGGATAACATTTCAAACGAATTCAAAAAACATGTGGAAGTTGGTAGTCTAAAAGAAAATTTCCCTGAAACAGCCATAAATTTGACTACCCAAAATAAGCCTTCTGACACAAGATTTCTTCTGGTTGACCCATCTTTAAATACGTCAATTTCAGTAACTTGTGCAACTCCCTCAAATGCAACTTCTACCAATGCAACTTCTACCAATGCAACTTTTACCAATACAACTTCCACCAATGCAACTTTTACCAATGTAGGTTTTATGAATACAGTTACTGCTCCACAAAGAGTTAACGCGCAACCACCTACTTCACCACCATCTTTCCAGCCTCGAGGTAATATAGTTTTTTTTCATAACTAGATAATAAATATACACTTTCTTTCCTATTTTTCTAAATTTATAACTTGAGAATCGCTAAATAAATGGTTCATGTTACTTACAGATCCCCATGTTGCTGTCGCACTACAGCAAATGATATCTATGGGATTCAGTGATGAAGAAGGATGGTTGACTCAACTGCTTGAATCTGGAAATGGAAATATTAACCGAGTTTTGGATATTTTGTCATCTGTTAAAAAGTAAAATAAATATTGTATATTATCCCACTGCAGACTAAAAAAGCAGTTTTTTTTTTGTATTTTTTATATTTAACCTGGCGATGCAAATTTTATTCCAGTAGAATTTTTGATTTGAGTGATTTTCATTATGTTCAAATTTAGGCAGAAAAATTATGTTGTACTAAAATATAGAATTATGTTTATATAAATGGATTTGCAAGGTGTTTCAAGTTATTGAAAATCTTATATTGTCTCATAAAATATTTGTTTATTGTAATCTCATTTAATGTATACAAATATTTAATTATGAAAATTTACCTGTACTTCATTGTGGTTTTTGGTAGTATTTTTATAAATGTACGTTTATCATTATATTTTACGATAAATGTTCGTTTTGAATGCATATTTTTTTCTTTTTTGATGAAAATACGAATAAGGAAAAATATCTTTCAATAAAGATTAGCATATATTAAAATTGAAAAAGTATACATATGTTTTAATTATGGTTTTCATTAGTATTCTTATAAATGTATGTTTTTTATTTAAAATATTAAATATATTATTAAAGCACTTCAATTATTTTCTATGTTATTTTCAACCAAAACGTGAAATAAAGACGAACATCATAATAAGTATAATATATATTAGAATATGTATACATTTTTTTTTCAATTAATAAATGTGGAGATGGCATAGTAAAATATTGTATATGTTCAAAATAAAGTGATTAAAATGTCTATAAATGTTTATTACTTAATCATACCCATAAAAATCATTGATCCATTTGGTGAGTGTATTTTTATGAAAAGATCTGGCTTGAATGACAGAATCAGGATCATTCTCATTATCGTCCATCAGATCTAAATGATGTGCTCCTTCAGGTATAATAACAGCCACTATCGAATCACTAAAATTTCTAAGTACTCCCCCGCTTGCCCACGGATCAAGTAACCCATTGCTGAATATTATATTTGAAAAATATTTCAAGTTTTTACCACCATACTCTATGATTGGTAATTTATAAGATGGCTCTATCAACCATTTCTTTTTACATTGAGAAGAAAAAGCTTCTTTATCAAATGGCTCATTTTCAAACATGTCATACACTCCAGTTGTACACATTGGCATGACCATTTCTGTGCACGACTATGAAAATAAAAATTAATTGTTATGAATAAAAAATTGACAAGTGCAGATGAAAATTTTGAAGTTTTTTACCTGGTAGTCCCATGCTTTATCGTCAATGCCATTTAAATCTGGATTTAGTAAATCGTTGCATTTAGTTTTCCCAGTATAATTTGTGAAGACACTTACTGCTTTAGATATTGCCTGCAATATTTATTTAATTTAACATTTCTTTTGATTCCTAAAAAATAAACCATAGTTATATAATATAATAATAATAATAACTAACTTGAAGCAGTGGCTTGTTTGTCAATGTTTCATTTTGTAAATGTTGACATGTTTTATACACTGGATATCCAGGTAGTGGAGCTAAGAAATCGTTAGAGTATGGATAGTTCATCATAGCTAGATTCGTAAATACATCCTTCAACCACTCTTTGAAAATCATAAAATTATCTTTGTTGTCTGTTAAAGGTTTGCATAAACTAAATTGATTTGATATCCATTTTCTTCCTTCATCTGTATTAAGTGTATCTCTGCACATAAATCAATCACATGAGATTTTGTTACAGCAATGCTAACATATTAAAAAAAATTAAAACATACTTTAATACAGGCCAAGATTTCTTTATACTATTAAAACAACTGTCATCATTTGCTTTGAAAACAGATGATATTATTCTATAAAACACATCACATGGTGTCAAATCTTGAAACTGCAAAATAGGAGCAGACGCAGCAATTGCCCCATTTACAATATGCGGATACTTCATTCTAATGTATGCTGCTAACATTCCTCCATATGATCCTAGAATTCAATTATTAGTTTAGATTTTTGATAAAAATAAACCATGGGTATCATATACATATGTATAATATTTAACCTCCTATAGCAAAAACAGGATTTCGATCTTGGGGAGCTTTATCTTTCAATAAAAATGTTATTAGATCAACATAATCAGCTATTGCTTGGGATGTAGTTAAATAACCAATATTTTGAGGCGTTAACGATTCATTTCCAAATGGCATAGATACCCCATAATACCTAAAGTAATGAGAAATGTTTTAAAAATGAATTTCATTACATGAATATGTTACAATTTTGTTAACCTGTGTTCTGCAAAAACAATAAGAGCTTTCATATCTGGAGCAATATTCCAAATAAATCCGGTATGTTCGGCAAATAATTCAATAGTCCCCTAAAATTTAAATAATGTGTAAAGTATCTTGATGCGAAAGACAAAGTTATTTTATAAATATAAAATTAGATAAATTAACATAAACAAAATTACCATTTTTAAATACCAAACAAGCATATTTATTATTATACAATAAGTTTATTCATTCTATGAATTATAAAATTCAAATTATCATCAAGCTTTATTCATAAAATAGTATTCACCTCATTTCCAGTGTAAAAAAGAATAGGTCCATTCATTTCATCCCAGAATGTGTTATTGATCAAGTAGCGAAGTTTGAATGTCTTATTTCCATTGAAAGCATAATGGTCCAATGGTACATCTAAGTAGTGAGTTTCATAAAATCTTTTTTTAGCACCTACATCCTTCAATACGTAACAACAAAATAAAATTGAGAAAAGTATAATTTGTCTTAACATCGTTGATGTCTTTGAGCTGGTCAAACAACGTATGACATGCCGAACACTAATGTGACAATACATACATTGAAATCTATTGTGTTATTGAATCAGTGTGTGTCACATGCATAGTAATCATAGCTATGGCCAACCTTTTTTTTAGTAGCAAAAAAGTTAATTATTATCATAATTACAAAAAATAATATGAATTGCAAAAATCGTTACTTTCAACTACTTGAAAATAATAAAAAATTATTGAATATTTAAAATACTATAAGCTTTTTATTCAATTATCATTAAAAGGAAAAAACTTTTATTAAGATATTCAAAACAATTACTTAATCACTTTATCTCAATAAATATCATCGTAATTTTAAATTTTTGAAATTTACAACAATCATCATTGAAGACATTCAACTTTGACCTTAGATAAATTGAAAAGAAAACAACTGAAGGAAAAAAAAAACATCATTATTTTAGATAAATTTAATACTCATAAAAAATCATAATTAAGAAATCAAATTAAATAAAAACATTGTTTATAATATAAATCGCTTCATTGTCACAACCACATATAACTTTATTTTTGTTGCAATCCAACGAATTAATAGACTTGTGAAGATCCGCCATGAGTGATGTCACCTCTAAATTTGATTTTGCCTCATCGCTCATTAACCATGGATTTATGGTGGACTCATTCAATGACATAGCTGAAACTGTATTAGTGATTTGTTTCGACATGCTGGCCGTATTCCAGTGCCATATTTCGCCGTTTGCAGAGCAAGAGAACAGTCGCTCGGGATGGTCAGGATGAAATTGTATTTCAGACACTGAAGCTGAATGGGCGTTTAAAAGACAAGCGGGATATGTATTCACTCGGAGATCCCACACTGTGAGAGATCCATTTTCGCTACCAGCAATTGCTAAATGACGTTGAGTAGGATGATGGACTATACACGTAGCGGCAACTTGATCTCCACCCAATAAGAATGTTGCACTAGGACTGTTACTTTGTGACCTGAGATCCCAAATTTTCATCTGTCCTCTCAGATTTCCAGTTATAACCTATAATCAAAATATAAAATGAGTACCGAGCATTTAATCTAGGAGTATAAAATAAAAATATAACACTCACTTGGTTGTGTTTCAGAAAACAAACACAATGTAATGTGAAACTATCTGCATTTTCTATAGATCTTACAACTTGTGATTGATGACTTGTTAAAAAGTTCATTTTTCCATCTTCTCCGATTGTTACTATATCTCCGTCCATGGTAGCTAAGCCTGTACACGGTGCAGGCGCTCCATCGCTAAATGTATACAACAAACATACATTTAACTTTACATATACATATTTTGTTTATAGTTTAGAAGAAATAAAGGTACGGAATAACTCTCGGTATACAACAAAATTTGATTTTGATTTGAAAATTAGTAATTGAGAACAAAATTTTTTTCAAAATTCAACTGTGGAATAACACGCTATGCGGTTGTGTTCTTTGTCTTCCCTATAAAATTATTCAACTATTTCATTTCTACTGATAAACTAATATTTCTGTGGGATTTCGATGCATACTCAGCAGAATAATCTGTTTCAAAGTATAATTTTAACATGCCTGGAGAGATACCCGTCGTTTTTTCTGCTACTTTAGAAAATACACTTAATTTCGGTAAAAAAACGACACACAAGAGTTGCAAAATGGTCAGATAATAAACAGAAGAAACGGTGGATAATCCTAGTGTCCAATCTTATTCCACATGCATAGAATTTTTCATGTTTTGAATACAGTTTCCTAATTTTTGATTTTTAACTAAAGCGTGCGTTTAAAAATGCACTTTTTAACTACAAAACCCTATTTGAATATCGACATTAAAAAAAGTTCACAAAACACAAGTTTTGTTAGTTACCACCTTATTCACATCACATATTCAATCAGCTCATAAAAATACAATACAAAAAAGCAAACCAAACCACAAATTCACACTCACTCGAAAGAATGCAGATTCTTCCACGTGAGAAGAGTGTTGATAGCCGGAGTGGCAGAGTCGGTAACGGGAGACAAGAGCACAGCGTCCCCGTGAGAAGTGGCGGCCGTGTACCGCGTTTCGCGAACGCTCCCGACATATTGCAGGGCCGTCCAGTCGGCACCGGGAGAGGCGGTGAGCGAGGCCACGGTCTCCACGCCCGTGTTGGGGTCGTCCGTGTCTTCTATCTGCCATAGCCTCAAAGAGTTGAGCCGCTCGTCCCAGCTGGCGGTCAGGAAGTGTCTCGCCGACGACGAGGAGAGCTGTTCCGGTATCCATCGCACGCAGCGGACCTTCTCCGACGTGAACGTGCCTTGCACTTCGCAGTTCATTTTGAAACTTTTGACACTTCGTACGGTGCGGCGGTCGCGCCGTCTCAGCTGTCAAATTGCGGAATTGCCAACGTGATGCATGTTGAATTTTGTCGATTTCCGTTATTTTTTCAAATTTTATTTCAGAAATTGATATTTTTTCATAGAAATAATATGACATCGTCAAATTTCATGATGTCTAGATGTTTCCCCAAATGAAAATAGAACACATGACACTAAAACACACATCAGAAGAACAAACGACACTAGAACACACGACACTAAAACTCACGACAGAAGAACACACCGACCTTGTGTGTTCTAGTGTCGTGTGTTTTACTGTCGGTATGTTTTAATGTCGTTTGGATAAACGTCTAGAAACCAAGTTTCATAATATAAATTTACTAATTACGATATTTTTAATACATATTCATTTTGTATAACTTATAATCAGGGACATAATTTGGGGGGAGGTATCGATGGGCAACTACCCCCCTCTAAATTTTTATAAATAATATGAATTTATGTAATAGTATGGATTTAATGATTAATGAAATACTTTGGGTCGATGAATGTTACGTTTATTTCTTGTTACCTTTGGGTAACTTATTGTTAGTGACCAATAAAATTATCGCTGCAAAAAGCTTTTTTGAAAAAAAAAGGTTTTGGCCTGCCCCGCCTTGGAAAAATCTGAAATGACGTCCCTGTTTATAATGATTTTTGCATGCAAACTGGAGTTTCTCAACGGATTTCTTTCAAAATCATATTTTACGGTCAAATTCTCATATTTTGATAATCTGAATAATAAGTTAATAGAATTAATCTGTAATATGTTGATAAAAATTCTAGAAGAAGAATTAAAACCAATGGAACATCTATATAGAATTGAACCACTCATCAAAATTTTCAACTGGAAACAACTAGAAAATAAATATCTCAAGAGTACGAATATTTCACTTCATAGATTTATCCCGCTGAAAAAGGTAAAAATAACTCTTCCGAGAGAAAATATCTGCGAACTCGACAATCGAAAACCGTTTCCAGTTTCCGCTCAGTAATAAACGACATTTCAAAAAGTGCACACACCACTTCCGAACGCCAACAAACGCACCGGAAACTTTTCCCAAACGTCAATACCTCAATACGGTATCGAACGACACTTGGCCAACTCAAAGAGCGCAACGGAGCCCACTTCTTCCAGACCCTTCGCCAGATTTCACACCACAACACAATAATCCCGAACATTCCAAAGTGGCAAAGTTGTCCACGGGACTTCGGCCCCTCGTCCCTGTCCCGTTTCGCGAGCGGGAACCGTCAAACTCACCCCGGTGCCTGCGCAACCCCTCAAATCCCATCAAGAGCTCGAAGCAGAGGGACGTCTGAGACGCGGTCGCTCCTCCGAGGATATTCGCGGACGGTTGATAGTCGATTGGATCCGAGGGTCGAGGAGTGTTCTGATGCTGCTTCGTCGTCGGAAGGCGGTGGACGCGAACGAGCGCTGGAAAAATCGGAGCTTTTCCGCGCTCGCTTTGGCCGCTTATTATCTCGTCGCCCATGGTTGGTTTTTCCAACTTTTTTTCGATTATTGTATTATTAAAGTATATAAATATTCGAACCAATGTGTATTTTATAATGAATTCGAAACGATAATCAACGATTTTCCATGTACACTCTCATATATAATAGAAATCGGAGCATTTCCGCGCTCACATTGTCGCCTATTTTCTCATCGTCCATGGTTGGTTTTTACAACTTTTTTCCATTATTATATCATTTAAATGTATAAAAACTCAAACCTATATATATTTTATAACAAAATCAAAATAATCCTCATAGATTTTCCATGTTAAAATCCTTATATAAAAATCGCGTCTAATTTACAAATAACAATCAACTCATCTTGATTATTAAAATTATCACAATATTTTATGATACTAAATAAATAATATTTATATAATTATAATATGTACATATCATATTTATATAAAATATACATATTTTATTGGAATTATTGGAGGATTCTGACGATTTCGGCATCGCTTCAGACGCCCACTATTTCCCTGCCTACGTTCGGGTTTTCGTGGATTTTCCACATTTTTTCGTGGTTTTCTTCCGTTTTTTCAAGTTATTATTATAATGTAGAGGTGCCGCGTTTGTCGTTAGCATATTTTGGCAGTGTTCGTTGATGTGAAAGAAATAAATTGTATCAAAGCGAAACGAATCCGTGGATCCTTTCGGTTATCTACGCGTTGTTGCTCTTTCTATTTATGGACATGGGAAATCGACATATTCAGTTTATAAATAATAAATTGTATATTTGGTTATAAAATAGATGAGGTATCGTGTTTTTGTGATGTACTAATTAAAAATTTTGAAGATGTTATCGTTTTCATCTTTCTCCGTGTTTTTGTCTGGAGAAATTTGATTTAGGGTATTATCTAAAAAGGTTTTTGAGATGATTTATTGAATGAAATTTATTACTACATGATTAAATTTTTTGCAATTTTTTTTATAAACGTGTGGAAATACGTTTTGAATTTAATCACTTTTAGTAAATAAAATTTAGATATAAATTTTCGATAAACAAAATTTTTTTCATATTTATTTCAAAAAGTGTTGTACGTTTTGTAAATATATAAAATTTATTCTGTGATTATTTATATTATAATATGTAATTAAATACCTACATGTCACAATTTAGCGCGAAATTGAAATAGTATATTATATTAAAAAAAAATCACATTTTTTTAAACAAACGTTTAACCCTAACATTTTGTAAAGCTTCAATAAGGGAATAAAAAATTGCCTTAATTTATTTTCACGAAAATGTTCACACACGTTTTTGTGTCTGCGTAATGAATTTCACCGGAAAAAAATCACATCTGTTTCGATTTTTCCCTCGACAAAGGCAAAAACGCGCTAACTAAATTTCCTCATGCGAATATTCAAAATTTTTCGCGTTATCGCGCCAAAATATAAATAAATAAAAAAACATCCGCGCACGATCGCGCGCCAAAATTGTCTCTTTTTTAAATGGTTAATTACGACGGGTGAAATCTGTTTGTAATGAGTACAGTTATAATGGAATTATGGTGTGCGGTTCGTTCCTTTTAAATTTGGGTCGCAGTAAAATTTTCATATTTTTCGAATGTTCGTTCCAATCGTTTTTCGGTGCGGTTATGAAAGTTATTTATGTTATTGCCATATTATTGAATATAGTATGATTTTTTTATGTTGAAGTAATAGTCGAATATTTTTTTATAATTGCAAGTGGAAAGTGGAAAAATTATATTTACAGAATTATTTACATGTAAATATAGTTAAATTAAGAATGAAGGATATTAACGAATCAATATGATTTATTTGACGGAAATACTTCATATAATATTTATCTTTATAGATAGTCGTAAAGTTGTTTTTGTAGATGTTAAAATTAATTTATCATATTGGTCAATACATTTTTTTATTATAGTTACGACTAGACAACATAATAAATTGACTTTCATATTAAATTCATCTATAATACAAAGCAATTAGTGCTAATAGATTCCTTAAATAGCTTTTAACTATTAAATTGTTTTCATAATATTAATATTGAATCCTAATTTAGAAACTATCGACTTTTTTAATATTGTATAATAAATATATATATTATATGTTATATAAACCGATATTAATGTAACGCACACATGTATTACAAAGACTAAAGTCAAAACGAAAATTTGTCAACAGTTCAGGTGATAAAGGGCGACATACAAGAGTATCTTCTATCGAGAAAATTAATGGAAACCTACGACCCTGGGGTCAGACCCGTCGAAGATTACTCCACACCCTTGCCGGTCACCTTTGGCGTCTCTCTCCATCACATTATCGACGTGGTAACTTTTTTAAGCATAAAATTATAAAAAATTTCATATTGAGAATATGTTTAATAATTACGGTTTAATTTTTTAAGAAATTGAATTGTTTTATGTGTATTTTAAAGCATGCATTTATTTACCAAGTCATGTGATAGAAACTTTCATCAGCTTACATAGTTGAACAACTTGCGCTGTTAACTTGTACAACTAAGAAATTATTTAGAAACTAATGTGAATGAATATGAATCTCTTCCTAGATATGTATATTATTTGAGATGTATCATTTTAAAAATGATTGTAATGGTTCTAAATTTAGTTTTATCGATGCCGGATTATTGTATAAAAATAGACTAAATTAATTACGGACAAGTTCACGTTGAATATTTGCTTGATAAATCTACAATTTTGTACATCTTCTCGTGGGCGATTCAACCCCTATTTCTGTGGTTCTTCTTTGTTTTGTTGATGTTGCCACGAGTTAGTTCTTTGTTCTGCCCGATTAATTAAATCGATGTCTTAAAGCACCAATCTTTCCTGAATGCTGAATAATGTGACCACAGCAACGGTAGCAACGAGAGAATAATTGAGATACAAAACCCGGTCGCAATTGTTAATCCGCCATGGTTAAATACGATCTTTCGCTCGATCGGCCAATTGTTACCCTATATTTTTGCTCTGGGGTAATTAAGCACACGTGTCGCGAAATGATCTAGTTTTTGTTCCGGTCCCAAATGGCGTAAATTTCAATTTGAGGGATTTAAGGTTCCAGTTTTTGTATGGAGTTTTAGGCGGCGGTTCGGGCTCGTTCTATGCGTGCGTGTGATTTCGTTTATTTTTCTAATTAATTGTATCGAAATATATGTGGAGATATTATGTCGGAGAGCAGTAAAGCTCGATCACAGATTGCTATTTCAAGTTAATTGGCTAATCAATTTAATTCGCTCCAAATAACCGCGGAGAATCATTATGGCCGCACAGATTTTCGTAGGAGCTGTAACAGTATGTAAAAACGATTCCAGATTTTTATCATAATGCTTTTCGGTAATGACTTTGTGCTTTCCGAGATTTATCTTCTCCACGAACAAATATTTTTATTTCGATGGTTTTATGGGCGTCGAATGAAATATCGTCGAGTTTTCAATATTGTGAATTGTCGATTCGGGTGCTTGTCGCGTTTTATTGGAGTGCCTTTGAAATTTAATGAACAGCTAAAAACTCGTAAAAAGTAAACGGAATCTGCACAAACTAATTGGACCAATAATTCAAGAGATTTGAACCAAAATGTCAGCTTTATAGTATTTCTCGTAAAAAATTTTTAGCACACAAACAATCTTATTCCTACACACGAAATTTTCCTCGCAGTTTGTTTGAAGTCCATCAAAAACAGAAATGTAATTTTCCAGATATGCGACTAAAGAGTTTAACATTTTTCTAAAGTATTCTGAAACTTAAATAGAAAACGAACCAAACTGTTACGTAGAACATTTGCGAAAGTGTATTTCCCATAATTGTATTATATATTCATACAAGAATTAAATATCCTAATGTAATAATTTCACCAATGCTATTACGGAACTCCCGATTCGAAAACTCGGCAACATTTAAAATTCCCAACAGTTTTCATAATCCGATTTGAAAACATTCACATGAATCTCAACCGCAAAATTTTATTCCTAGCGTCTTCTTGAGACATTTTATAAAATAAATCAAATTATATTTCGAGCGTTACACTGTCGAGTTCTGCGCCCCGAATTCACAAAGCCTTTGTCGATAATGTTTCGCGGCTTTCCCATCCCACGCCAGAATGTTTGCTTTAATATTTCGGATTCCATCAAAGCGTATATATATTTTTTCCACGACACAAATGCAACCCGATCGTATTACTCGGATGCCGGAGAGTTTTCTCCGATGCAAACACGGGCCATTGTCGTAAAGAGATGCAAATAAAGCCGACGTAGACCGAGGTAGGCTTTCCACGACGATAGAAATTTCATTCCGGAAGACCTGAAATGCTGAAAATAATAGTGGTTTCATAAACATGCCCGTCTCGTGCACGAGAAAAATCTTTGATGTTATCAGGTCAGCTCGTTTTGTATGAGGGTGCGTGTGTATCCGATTTTGTCGCAAATCAGGCTGTTAATAATAGACATGAAAGAATGTTTATTTTTGTTTATATTTTTAATATAAAAGTTTCGTTTGTGAAATTATTTATATAAAAGGTTTTCATTATAATGCTAAAAAAACTTTTGTTTTCTTTTCGTTATGTTTGTATTTAACATTCTCATTTAAAGCAATAAAAACTGAGATTTATTAATAAAAGCGCTACAATTTTCCAACAGATTCTTTTTCATAGAAAAAATTAAGTGAAATATGAGATTAAGAGAAAAAAATTTCATTTAATCGAAGTGTCCAACACGCAATAAATTTTATATTAAAAAAAATATATATATATAAACCAGTAATTAGAAAAGTCTCAACGTTCCTTATTTGAAACTAACAGATGTGCAAAAATAATTTTAATAAAACTCAAATTTTAATTTTAATTAAAAACCACCGCTACTTGTTATGAATTGCAATATCTAACTTTCGAAAAATCATAGTCGTTTACCTTTCTACGAAGAGCAGTTGATACATTCCGGCAGAAATAGTCGCGAAATTAATACGAAAAATTAGTCGTGATGTCACAAAATTCTCTGCAGCCACTAAAATTTAATGAAAGCAATATTTTATGTTTTCGTCCGTTTGTGGTCCACAGTTTTGATATACGGCCGCCGTTTTCTAGACACGAATGAAATATATGAAAATATTCAGGACACGGTGCCGCGTCATATGAGAGGTTCAATAAATACCAAATAAGAAGCACAGGGAGTCCAAAAGGCTTCAACAATGATTTCGATTCGATGGTCAATGATTTCGAATCGAGGGTCAGCGATTCCAAGTCCAAATTTGCACAGCCCTTCGCACAGTAAATTAAAAATAAATACGCGATTCGTGTGTGCGAGGTGTGCTTAAAACGTATCGGATTTTTCTCTGCTGAAAGCGGGGGCGTAATTGAAAAGTTTTTTATTCGTTTTCTTTCGGACTTTTTCGGCTGCTGTATTATCTGTTAATTATGATAGAATGGAATATAAAACTGATCTTTTCACGCGAATTCCGTCGGAAAACTTACGGTTCATATCGCAGAAAAATTTCAATTAAAATAAAATGAACATCTCGAAAGCTTCTGTGCTTGTATCGTACTACGTAATAGTGCCGTTCGGAATAATCCGCTAAAAGACAAACGAATCGGATTACGTTTTCTTTGTTTTATTTCTTTTTTTTAGAGGGAAACGGATCGACTCTAGGAATTTTCTCCGTTTGTATGAATGCGAAGTGTGTACACAAATAGTTTCGGAACCTAAAATTCCTGTGTTCTTTTTTGCGATATCATCAATCAGATGTCAGGCACAATTATCTAAAAAAAGTTAGAGTTCACTCTGCCTCTAAAGGAGGTTAGATAACTTCGAGGTGTCATCCCTAATCTAAAATAATAAATTTAAGACTTTTTTGTATGTACGAAAGATGTCGAGACCAAGATTTCGGGTGGATTTGCCCCATTTTTCTTTTCTTCTTTTTATTATTTTCGAGAATGTGTTTCCGAGGTGTATTTCACGATCGTAAAACAAAAAAATAAATGTGATACTGCGAGCTTCGATAACGACGTTCTCCGCTAGTCGAATGAATATTCACAGTGGAGCTTCGAATCATTACACCGGAAAATTTCCATATTATTTTTGTCGCTAATACGTCTTAAGGTACCTGTAGTTCTTGTTATGAAAATTCGTAACGAGCCTGTTGTTCAGTCGCTTATAGCGAGAGCCGCTCTCATAATTTATTGCTCAAATAAAGACATAATTCAAAGTCGCCAACAATTATCTGTACACGAATATAATCGCGAAACATTTAACGTTCGAGCGTTTTGTTTTATATTACTCGCAGAAAATAAATCGTTTCAATAGATGTCCAATTAGCAAGTAAGACAAAGGGTTGTAGAAAGTTCCATATATTAGCTCGTAGAGTCATGTAACTAGAGAGCACATCGATTCATTTATCTGAAGAGCTTTGTTAGCGAAACATAAAATTTTCACAAAATTTTTTAATTAATTTCAAACTTTTGCTTGTCGAAAATAAAATGGAAAAATATGTGAGTGGCACTCTTGTGCGTTGGAAGTAAAATTTATATTTTAATTATGTATAATATTTTTGAAATTTTCGGAAACTCAAAGATGGAGTGACAAAATTATCAAAATACATATAAATACATCATCATAGAAGTTTTTTCATATCCGTTTCAAACTAGTCAACAAAGAAGTTTCACATTCGAAAATTAATACGACATGTCGGATTTCAGTTTGACATTTTCCCGCCGAGCAAATCGGGCGTGCAAAATTGGCGGTGCGCACGCATCCATCCGAGACAATAAGTCAATTGGAGACTTTTCCCATTTTCCCGACACGTCTAAAATTTCATCCGAAATCCCTTAGTGAAATTTCCCAATGGAAACTCCACGACAACGCGAATCCCGATTACACATTAAACACGCGCCGATGCATCGGATCCCGACAAACAACAAAACGCTTGTTTTTCGCAGCCCAAATTCGCAATCGGAAAGGTTAAGATACCCTCGCTAATACGTATACAACGAGCGTATACATTTGCCAGAAACGCTCCCGTTTATTCCCCATCAATAGAGCCTTTTTCTTTGAGCGAGATACGGAGATTGATCGACTACTGGCGTCGTTTTCGGAATCGTTTTCACGAAATAAAATTGACGGCGCGAGTTTTATGGGGCGATCGGAAAACGCGCTACGAGATTAATTGCTCTTTGTATACGCGCAAAAATGAGCTCGTTATTGCGAAACCGCACCATCGCTTTGTGTGGTCGGCGCGAAAAGAAAATCTATTTGAAAAATCTGACAATAAGCTTCGATGAATATCAATCATTGGTTTTCCGACGGGTTCGGGGCCGGGGTGTGCGCCTTAATTGTTTTGGTTTTTTAATCGTATCTTGTATCGGATATGTTAGTAGTGATTGATGAGGTTTCTGTGGAGGAAATTTGTCGATTTGTTTGTTGGTGTGTGTCGTTTTGCTTGTGAGGTTTATACAGAATCATTAATTGGATTACTTCGAAAAATATTTCATTTATTATGGTTGGACGGGGTTTAGTGATATTGAGTTTATCTTGAAGTGAGTAATCAAAATGTTTCATCTTCTATGAAAAAAATATGTTGAGAAATTGTTTCTGAAACAATTTCGCCGATCAAGTAAAACAACTTGCTGACAAAGATTCTTGTTTGATCAATGTTTTTCGTTAATTATTCCATATTTTTATTAACATTATATTGTTTATGAAATTATTATTTTCATTTTATATTTACGAGTTTCCAAGAACTTCAAGAAACGAACATCACAGTATAAATATACAATTCAACGTAAAGCAACTTCATAAAGGAATACGAGTATTTAAAACATTCTCGGTTAACAAGATGTTATCAAGTTGCCTAACTTTAATTCCACAAATATATATAACAAACACAGCGAAATAATCTTGATTGAATTCAATTACAAGAACACCATTGACGGATTAGAAAAATCGTAAAATTAATTATCCACGTGCCAAAATCGTCGGCTGAACCCAGCCTCCTAAACAGCAATCAAAACGTTCTACGGCAGCCGCTTACTAATCCAATTCCTTCAATAAAACCCAAAATTGATTCCCCAACGCGTCTCTATACAAAATATAAACCGAGACGAACTCAGCAGACACAAACCGAGCAACCGCAGAATTTGCAACCGCGGCGAAAGCAAACCCCGTCAGACTATGAACATAATTTAATTGGGCCATAAGCGACGTCGCCTATTTCGTTTAATTACTCGAACCTTCAAAAACAAAATCCACCGGCCCAAAGAACGAGCAATCCTTCAACATGAAACCTTCCGCAAAATTCTTGAATGCTGAAAAAAACTGAATAAATAAATCGATCCTGCCGTCTGCAGTTATTAACGTCGACGCGTTGCCGTCCGTTAAATTAACGTTCGCCGGCGATTTTTCCATTTATTTTCCGATATTATTATTTTTTCGGGTTCGTCGCATCTCTGTCCCTTTCTCTCGGGCTGGTTTCCCATTTATAAATACGTCGGATCCATTGAAGTGGGAAGCCAGAGCGGGCTCCATTAAAGCTTAGTCCGTGAATCGGCCCCGTGGCTGCTTTTCAGCGGCGTGTGCTCGTTGTCGCTGAAAAGTGTACAAGATTTGTGCTTTTCAAAAGTCCGAAGTCGATACTATCGAATTTCTAATATGGATAAAGTTAAGTCGCGTCGCTGATGGCTCGTGTTGCTGGTGCGATGTCGAGGACGTGTAAGCAGATCTGCGTGAGGACGTGGATTTCGTGGTTTTTAATTTTTTTGAAATGAAATCTGACGATTTTATTTTTGTATGGAAATATATTGTTATTTTTGATGGTTTAATGGAGAAATTACGGGAACTAATTCTAATTTATTGGTTCAAATATCAGAGAGTAAGATACGTAATAGGGTACTTAGTTTGTTATTAGTTACTCAATTACTTAGTTAAATATTTTCAATAATATGTATAAGAAGTTAGATAACTTTTCTCAACAAATATTTTTAACTTATATAGAAATGCGTGTATTCAAATGGAAACAATATTTGCAAATAAACAACTTTTCTCTATGTTCTCATATTATCCAGAGTACAATCGAACACAATATTCGAATGTACCTTTAAAAGACCCATCGATGCATAAGTATCTATTCTCCGTTTTCCCTATCGGCAAAAGTCGAACGAAAACCCTCTCAAAATAAAGAATCGAAGACTATCTTCTTAATTTTTTTCTTCAGCCATAAAAATACAGTTTGGTTCTATAGATAGGGTGATCATATGTCCCGCTGTGGTCGGGACAGTTCTGTTTTTTCGTGCTTTGCTTTCATCCCGACGTTTTCCTAAAATTGTTTGATTTATCCCATTTTAGCCCGTTCACTGATGAACAGAAGAAAAACATCATTTTTCAAATTAATCATATTGCAAATCAAATTAAATAATTGAAATATTTCGAACCTAAACTTTCTAATACAATTTTTGATAATCGAATTTCATTTGAAGAAAATAATAAGAATAATAGCAATAATATTATATATGTAAGTATCTCTTTACAAATTTAAAATTTAATCATTTAAATAATTCATATTTTGGAAGTTAAAAAAATATATTTCTTTGACGATGTTAATAGTTTTCTGAGGGAAAAATTTTAAAGTTTTCGGACATACAAAACAATTTTTATATGGAGTAGGGAGGGGAATTTTTTTGCGGAGCGTCTCCTTTAAGTCCTGGAAAATGTAGTCACACTATCTATAGACCATTCCACCCAAAGGAAAAATGAGCATTTTCATTTTATAGATCCATCATTGCTACATGGAATTATACGGTTGGATACGTTTCGCGTATAATTCCGATTTTGGTCTTTGCCGATTTTTGTTTTATTTTCGAGCACTCGTATAATCGTAGGCGATCAGGGTGCTGATTGTACTTGAGAAAGATTACGCTGAGGTGGTTTCTCGTAACTCTCTCTACAATGATACATATATAATATAAAGGACAAAAGAAAGGAGACGATGGGAGAAATATATATGGATATACCTGTAGGCCTTTTGGTATTTGTCATCTGTATTACTTATCCTTGATGGTTTATATCAAGTTTCTATACAAGAATGTTATAATTAATGACATGTGACAAGTTGTCGGAAGATATCCATTTATTTATTTTAGGGTTGGACATCTGAATCTTTTTATCATTTGATCAATATTCATATTGCGATATATAATGTATATGCTATATATGAATGTGATTTAATATGAGGTAAATAAATGTTTTGCGAACTGGAAAATAATAAAATATTTATGTATTCACTTACATAATGAATAGAGAAAAAATTATTCTTAATGGTAAGCCATTTACGATTTTTAGTAGGCCGATGCTGAGAATATTGAAAATGGTAGGAAACCAAAAAACAACTAAGAAATGTTATTAAGTGAAAGAAATGCGTGATTTTTTCTTCGAAGGCTGCGGATTCCCAGAACCCTCGTCATTTGGGAATAATTAGTTTGAGCTTTGAAAGATGGTTAGAATAGAAGGGTTTGTTGCAAGTTTGTATTGCGAAATGTTTGTTTGTGAAAGCTGTATTGATCGTATTATACTTATTGTCATTTCGAAAGAAAATCCGGATGAAAGAAACAAAATATTCATTTCGGTGATACAAAATTTAATATTAAATATTCGAATAAATTAAATTTTTTTACGAGAAATACGATCATGGCAAAGAAAGTTAACGTGCTTTGTTGCTCGCATGATTTATTTACGTAAATTGCGTGAGACAGTTTCCAAGTTGTTTCACACAAAAATTTAAAAATAAATATGAAATCGGTTTAAATATAATATATCATGCGTTTAGGGCAAAACGATGTGGAAAATGTATTCAATTCTACCGTAATAATTTGAGTGAATCTCAAAGTTTCGACAACAAAATGAAAAATAAAGCTTATACAAAAAACACGTTCGGAACGACGTATAAAATTTTTTTATCCCTTTATACGGTGCTTATTTCAACTAGAAAATTTAATAAAATATCTCCACGCTTCAAAATAATTTATTCCATTCCGCGAAAATAAATTTTTAGTAAAAGCTCTCCGGACACTTTCGCATTGAAGTTTCAATTCAATATTATCCGTTCGCGGATATCAAAAGCGACCAAATATTTGCATTGCTGAATAATCCCTGAAAAGATATTATACGATGCAACGAAGAATCCGTCGCTTCATTCCATAAATACATTATGAACGAGGCCTTCGTCTTTGAATCGATATTATTAAATTAGCGAATTTCCCGACGAGCCGAATAAATTTTCCGCCGGAAAATTCGTCAAAAAATTATAATAAAACATTCGGGGAAATTGAATGTATTCGCCGTTATTGAAGTCGGCCGGGGATTATTTCAATACGAAATCGTTTTAATATAAAAACTTTAAACTTGCTTTCGGCGAGCGCCCTTTTGCGACCGCCTGCGATATTTTGCTAATGGCCATATTAAAGTTGATCGGAGTTAATTAATTCGCGTTTTTTTTTTTTAATTCAGCACAAAGTGTAACTAGTTGGCAAAGTATCGATTCGGAAGATACCGTCGACGCATTTTCATATAATAGAATTTAATCCCATTGTTTTGAACGTGTCCGCAGAAGCGGGAGAAAAACATCCTCGGGCGGCGGACGTCGAAGCGCTATTAATGAGAAAATTGGAAAATGGCGCCATTTTCACGTGAAATTGTTTTAATTCGATGCCGTCGAGATTAGCATTAATTCAATTACGTTGTCTAAATGCGCGTTTTTCGTCTGGTTTTGTGGGTTTTATATATTTTTTCTCAGACGTACAGTGTCTCGTAGAAATTCGCGTCACGCAAATGAAATATAAAGTATCAGATAATGTATTTTTTTTAATGAGTTTTCTTCTTGTTGAACATATCAGATTTCCTTTGATGCGTATATCGAGAAAAGATAGTGGACGAGCTTTTTCTTTTATTCAATTAAACCCAGACTTTCTTAAGATACACTTTTATAGTTTCCCATATATGTCGTACAACGCGATTGAAAAATGTTTATTCATTTTTCTCGGGGGAAATTTTTAAAGATAAGTTTCGACATTGTGTCAGTAATATATAGAAATAATTTTATGAATTGAAAATTTTATTTCATATCGTTTCATAATAAAATATCGAATTCGGTGATTGACGTTGAAATATTCCTATAAAATATTTTTCGAAATCTGCATATGTCAATCAAACAACTATATGTACGGCTTGCAATAAAAAACAAAAATCATAAAGCATTCATTTTATTTTCAGAACTACCATTGCGAAAACAAATATTTTCGTTAAATTTACTGGAATGAACATACGATCTTGACCATAAATAAAGGTAGAAATAATTACAGGAAGTAAAAAAGTATAATACCTCCATAAAAATGGTCCGCTTTTTTACATGCTTGTAAAACACAGTCAATGTATGTATATTCTCATTATATGCATACTATTTTAAAGCTGCCCATGATTCTGATAGTAGTATACGTCACATTTTTTTTTAATATTAGAAAATATAAATCAGAGTTATCAAATGTAAATATTTCGTAATTTCATACGCGTAACTTTCACAATAGATCTTTGACGCTGAAAATTCTGAACACCATCACAGTAACGACAAGCACACGTGTGTTGGATAATTGAATTAATCCCAAAGCAAATTTCTCGCTTTGCATTTCATAATATTGTGAAACTACTTAAAGTAAATTTTGATGTTCGAAATAATGAACGACCTTTCAAAACTTTCAAGATTTAATATTTCGATTTAGATCTCAAATAAATATGGTTTTGTTTCGCGAATCGACAATGTTTTTATTCATTAAAAAAAATATATTATATTTAAAAAAAAAACTAAAAGTTTCATAATATTACAACAACAATTAAACTTTTTAATATTTTCAAAGTTCGACTTCTTCAATCAAAAAACATCAACTAAACTATAACTAAACTCGATCAATTGCGAATCCTACCCAATGCCAAATCAAACTCACAAACACATCATCCAAAACAGAAACCTTCATTAAACTCCGAACCGACATAAAAAAAAAGCTTCAAAACACATCAAACACGAAAACAAACAATGCGAAAAGTCAAAACACGAAGCGAAGCAAATACTCCTCGTTCCACTCTCATCATAATCACCACCCACACACCCACACACGACACACACATACACACAATACACACACACACACAAACTTTCTAGAATACGTCGCATTTCGTCGTCCGTTGATTACCCCGCGGTCACGATGCACTTTTGCGCATTTTTCGCATCGCGAGAGTAATCGCGGATCGGCGGACGGGTTCGCAACTGGAGCGTGAGCTTAACTTCAGTTGCAATCTGCTGTAACGAGATAACAATGGCCGGTCGTAGAGGATGTACGGTGATGAACGAGGCTCTTTACCAGCCCACCGCCCACCCACCCACCCACCCGTCGCCCATGCCTTCGGGGCCGGGTAGTTGCTGTGTTTGCGACTCCCACTTGTTCGTTTGTGTGCCTAGACGGTTTATCGTGTATTCGAATTTGTTGAGTTGGATTTCGTATGTTGAAATGTTGAAAGTGAGGATTTAATGGTTTTGTATTTTTTTTTTTGAAGTATATATAAAGCCTCGGAAAGGATTTGAGGTTCTTTGTAGTTCAAATAATCAAAAGATGAAATGATTGTTTCTATTATATTATGGAGAAATATAAAGAATATTTTTTTTGTGATTCTAAAATTTATTTACATTATTGAATTTAATAAAATTCGTTATGAAGTGTGTTATTGGTGATATTTTCATTTTTTTTATTTTAAAATTATACCCATTATAATTTTTATCGGCAACTTTTCAGTTACTAGTTCAGTATTTTACATATTCTGTCACAGACTGTGTATAACAATGATTCGATAAATTGAATGAAAATTTCGATGCTTCATATAAAAAACGATGGTGACGTCGTTTGAAAGCTTCAATGCATTTTTTTTATAAAAAAAAAGGATTTCCTATTCATTCGACGATACACGATTTTTTGTACGGTCCAAATCATTTTCGCTACACTACTGGCTGAAAGTCGAAGCGATGCGCTTTTTTAAATTTTCAATTATGTAACGACAGCGAATAATGGTTTTCTCTTTGTATCCTGTACATTAGGTACAAGGCTCTTTTAATTTGCTGAAAGCTTAAAAATATATTTTAAAATATTTCACCTTATTAACTCAAATTAAAACGCACTAAACCTAATCCAATGAGTATTACACCCAATTAGTTACCTAATTGGTTTACTGAATCAGATCCATATATCCTAATCGTTCTACTTGATAATTTTCTGTACCTATCCTTACATTGTAGGGATAATCCTCGTGAAGACAAATGTCGTTGATATGTAACTCGACATCTTTTCTTTATTTGGTTTATACTAAAGTAAACGATCTTCCTATATAAGAAAATACAAATTCTGATCAAACTACCTTACGAAAAGTGATCATTCATTCAACCCTCAGTTTACACAGTTCTCATCTCAGAACAAAGATTTTACTTTTATGAAACTTGTGATTTCATTGTTATGATTCATGTTCAAATATATATATTCTAACGTCGTTTTGATAATTACATTGAAAAGTCATGAATTATTCAGGAATTATGAACATCACAAATTTTAGTTCAAATTCATTTTTTCCTTTGACAACATCATAAATCATCTTTCCTTTTTTATATAATATATTACCTAGTTTAGATTTACACGACTTTAAACCTGCAAAGCCTATCGATTACGTAAGCCAAAAAATTACTGTAATTCGCAAAAAAACGACACAATTTCCATTTTCGATTCGAATGCAAAGTATACGTAAATCGAAAATACGTAAAATATGTATGTAATCTTTAACACACTACTCGCCCTTACAGCGCCCGTTTTCCAACCAACAATCCCATCCACGGACCGATTTAGTCCTCCGCCCGCCACCCACACCCACCCACTCACCCATCCACCCACCCTCTCGCCCCGGTTACGCTTTATTCGCATTCGGGCAGATTTGTTCCGCCGAGACCACTTTGTCGCATTTACATACGTATTTGTCTCCCGTGCACGTGAAAGATGTGCGCTTTTCGCGCACGCATCGAGGGCCAGGAACGACGTAAGCTCGAAAAATTTTCAGCTCGTGTACTTTGTGTATGTATAAAGAAGGAGCTTTTAAGCACGAAGGCAACGTGTCCGGGTGGAGGTTCGTCGAAATGTTGGCTGGGTGTTGAATTTTAATGTGACATTATGTTTTTGTTGCCGAATCGAGTTAAAAAATGTTGAGGGTGTCAGTTTTCATGATGAAACGTTGGAATTAATTTCGTGAATCTGATCGTATCTCGGCTCGAATGAAAGGCGAATTTTGAAATATTAGCTTGTTTGCTCTTTTTGAAGATTTTCGAATTGGATTTTATCTGGAGTGGTTTTTGAAAAATTCCGTTCTGAGTGAAAGTAAATAATCAAATTTTATATATATTCTTTATAGGAAATATGATGTGAAGTAACGTGAAATTAACTTTGACATAATACTTATCGATCGTCAAAGTTATCGCAATTTTTCATATATAATAAAGATATCGAGATTTATGACAAAGTTAAATTCATATAATTTCTCAGAAATATGGATATTGAATGGCTATAAACTACGATTGGCAATATAAACTTGATTATAGTAAGGAGAATCTCGAATCCTAATATTAATCGAAATAAAGATAAATTTTTCAGAAATTCATATCCGATTAACTGAAAAAACCACTCCAAAATTTCATACAATTTTAGATTTTTACGAGATCAAATCTCCATCGAAAAATTGATATAATTTTATTATCCATCCGACATCACAACAATCTACGACCGTCTTAAAAGCTCAAAGTTCGAACATAAACAAACTTTATGTCGAAACGGCAACATTACCAATATCTGAAACGCATCTCGAACGTTATGAAATCCTCAGCAATTTGCAACAACCTCTTACACTGACCTACATCACTCCCTATTATCGGATACACATCGCCGAACGCAATACCGCAAATACGAACTCGCATAGATCTCTTCGAGCAATAAACTCGCACCTAACGCATAACGAATGTCCTCGACATATATTACAATGAGATGTTTGAATATACGCATCGATAAACACGCATTTTCGCCGGTCGATAAATTATTTGCGAGCCCTGTCCCCGAAAACGGGAAGCCCTAAGGTTTTGGCGAGTCCTTCCCTCCGGGGGTTTTCCGCAATATTTCCCTCGGTCTACATAATTCGCACGAAGAAAAAAGTATGAAATGTCGCATAATTCGAGCGTATAAATTGACCCCGTTGATGTCCAGTCGTAGGTCCGGTGCTGAAAAATTGTCGGTTTTCTGACCCGCACTGGTTTCCGCTCGGCCGCTAGTTCTGCGATGGAAACTTTTAATTGTTTTCGCTAGTGGGGTGTTTGTTTGTCTTTTTGTAGTTGCGTGAATGTGCTTCGCAATTTCGGCAGGGTTTGTATAAAATATTGTTGAAATAAGGGCTGCTTAAAAGCGTTACGGGGTGTTTAATCGACGGTGAGTCTCTGAGGATATCTAAAAATATTTTTCATGTTTAAGAAGCGAGATTTTCGCGAAGAAATAAAAAGATTTCGAGTTCCATAATTTTCACTCACTTTTTATTAAAAATTTTCAAATCGTGCTTTTTTCTGTAAATGAATATACATTTTTTTTAATTCATTAGAACCGTTCTGAAACTATTCTGTTTTTAATTAAATCTAAAATAACTCGTATTTTTTCCAGCAATGAAAAAAAGTCGCTTCAAGAAAACTTCAATAATTTATACATAAAAGATTAAGCATTACAACGTTCGTTCAGATATGACTTTCATGCTGCACACATGTGTACGCTTAATCTCTTATAAACGACATCCTGCGTTGTGATATATTACCGAACGATGGAACGGGGTAACGTCCTATTTTTTCCATTCTTTTATATTAAAAAAATACATCGAAAATAGGAAAACTTTCCTCCACATTCGGCGGCATTTGTGCTTTGGCGGACGTGCTAAAGCCTCCAGCGGGCCTCACCAACATACGGACCATTCTTTCAACACATCACCAGTCCTGAAATAATGAACCTGAAAGGGTCTCAGCTCGGTTTACAATGAGAAAATTCTAAATAGAACGGTTTTTCTTATTTTTTCAACCTTTAGAAGTCGGAAGCTCGCGCCGTCGCTCTCATCCCGCTAATGCTACAGATACGCTTTTGAAAACGGTAGACTGTTTTTTTAGAATCATTTATATGTGTGTTAAATACACATTGTTTTATTATTTTCAGATAACAATGGAAATTTAGTTAATTGAATTTTAAGTTGAGTATTTTAATTTGGTAATTTTTTTTTTATGAATCGGAGACTTAAAGAGAAAAATTTTGTTTGGTTTTGGTAATTGAATGAAAATATTGACTCGCAAAAGCGCAAATTATTTACGATATCTACAAAATTAATGATCTTCAAAATGATTATATTTTAATTAATAAAATATCCCAAACAATGTTTAATTAATATGCTCTACAAAACTCAAAGAGCTGCTGCGCTCGCTTTTTTTCGTCATAACAGATTTTTATAACGAACGTAAATTTTTCCAACAATATAACTTTTATCTCAGAGTATCAGCGTATATAATTATGACAAACAAACAGTAGTTCAGTTTTACCGCATTAGTTCATGTCGTATCAGTGGAGCTTTCTATGTTTGTAGATAAATAAATATTCACTCTTACGATTTTCGAAATAGGCTTCCTTAGACTCGAATGTATTCTAGCAACCGTCTATCTGTTGTGGCAATTCACTAAATCAATCGCGATCAATCTCTCGTGCCAGAAAAGCCGACTAGTAACCACTGGAATTAAATTAACTATTAGTTTACCCGAGTCAATCGAACTACATTTGTATACTACGTTGAATGTGGACGCTCTGCATTGTTTGCTCCAGAGAGATACTTTATCAACATTTATAAGAAAAAATAATCAAAGATTGAAGTGGTTTCGGAAAATAAATATTTGGTTCTATTTAAGTCGGCGAATTTCTGGAATTCCATCCAAAGATCAAAGCACAAAAGTATCGATTACACCCCGTGTTTCGCGACGAATTTTCACGGCACTGTGCGTTAATGAGCTTTTGTTTATTTAAAAAAATATATATATCGATATCAACGAACATCTAATCCGAATAATCCTTACGTAAGAGTGTAACACGTATATTTTTGAATATTATAAATATGAATGAGCGATAATTTAAATTTGACTCGAACGAGGATTCGAGCCGGAGCGCCTGCGTCTGACAGCAAAAGGTCTCCCTTTTTTCAACCTTTTAACAGTTACAATTCTACGTAGAAATTGATTTTATTTACATGACTACGTATACGTCGCCTTTTAATATTCCCACCGAGATTGCGGTAGACGTCAAGCCGCAAGAAAACCGAAAGGCATTCCTCAATGTGTCGTAAAAGCGAGTAATGAACGCGGCTTAATTCAACACGGGTGTATTAACAAAATCCGATGTGTCAGACGCATCAGACCTTCGCAAACATATTAATTTTGTCGCTTTTCCGACATTTCAACGGTTACATATATCCGAGTTCGTTTGTCATCCTTGCTCGAATAATTTGATAAGTGAAACGAGATAGACGACAGCCGGGGAAAACTGTGACGCTCTCCAGCTTATGGTCCCGTCTTGAAAGCGTGTTAATTTTCGCAATTTTTTATGTGTTTTGTCAATGGTACCGTGCTAGGAAAAAATATGAGTATTTGTTTTGAGTTATGTATTCGTCTTATGTATAGTATATTTTTTTGGCGGAAATATATCATGTGTGAATGGGACGGAGGGGCAAACAATGTAATCCTAGTTGTTTTTCGCTGAAATCAATGATTTATATTTGCGATGAGTCGGATTTATTAATTCATAAATATTCATTCGAGTTGATGTCATAAAAATATAAAAATCGATTTGTATTTTATCACAGTTGAAAGTTTGCTCATGTGTGCCGATATAGACACATTTCATTTTATTTTATTTGGAACGTTCATCAGTCAAAATAAAATATTCATAACAGTCACGAAAAGAATCGAATCTAAAAATTTCCGAATATTTTCATACGAAAAATAACATATTGAAGGATCATTATTTTTTACATCATCTAAATTTGATGCTTCATTATCTACTTTTCTTCTATACTTCTTCCAATCGCTATTCAAATTATATTTCTCAATAAAATTTCCAGGACGAAAAGAATCAAATACTGACAACGAACTGTTGGATAACACAGACATGGACAGACCATCACCTTCAATGGAACAAATCGGAATTCGCCGGAATTTCCGTAATAAGAATGCCCTATCAGAGAGTATGGAGGCCGGACATAATACTTTATAACAAGTGAGTATAGCATAAACTGAAATGTTCTCTAGAGGGCTGCAAAATTATCAGCTTGAAGGGTGGGCTACATTTCTATTTTGTTAATATAATAAGGGCTTGGACAAAGCTCGACTATAAAAATGCAAATACGCACCGCCGCCGTTGGTACGTTTCGCTAAGCATAAATTGCCCGATTATATTGTATATCTCGGTCCAAAAATTATCTCTTCGCCACGGTTCTTAGTTATTTATTACGATGGTTATTAATAAATCAGCTAGTGTGTATTTTTGTGGAGTACACAACTAAAACAAAGGGGATTAAGATGATTTATAAAATTTGTAATCGTTCTCGTTTAAGAGCACTAAATGGCGAAAGTTTGTATAATATGGTACATTTTTTCATTTTTATATTCTTTTCAACAGCTTTTTATATATTTTAAATTAACAAAGAATTATGGGAAACTGTTTCTGAACATTTATGTAGAAAAAAAATAATGAACGCAAATGACGCGGAAAGAAGCCGAGATATAGGTTTCAATATAATGCCTCTTTGTGTGTAAATCCGTTTGATATTGAAAAATTTCCTAAAACGTCAAAATCATAAAAATTTACGACATTTAAATCTCATAAAATATTATACATAAACGAGCCGAAAAAGTGCTTAACGAAATCTTCGATTTCTTAGAATAAAGTCGTAAATCTTTTCTTGTCCATTTTATATCACAGTTAATATTCGATATGAAATTTAGCAACTAATCTACCATAAAATTAATATATATATAATTTAATATACATATACACTATAATGTAACTGTCGTTCTTTATTAGCGATACCCTATAACAAATTATCAGCATTACATTAAAGACGATCGACAAATTTGGCAAATTGTGTGTCGCTTTCATGTCGAAGAAGTTGTATTACTTTTGTAATGCGCACGTTCGATAAGCACTCGCAATTATTTTCCCGAAAATTTATATTTTTGGTAAACCTTTCGAATATCGACGATCCGATTGTCGATTATAATAAACGAGTAATGAAACTTTTCCGAAAGTTCCAAGCTGCAATCGGTTCCATTATCCGAAAGCTTTCAATTAACACGACCTCATGAATAATGTATTCGACGAGTCTAGTTTAATCGTAGGATCCAAACATTCAACAATCGAAAAACCATCAGTAGCACAGTATTACAAACTCATTTGCAGGGGAAAAAAATGTGTAAAGCCTTATTTTCGCACAAGCGATTTGATTTGAATCGAAAAAATTTACTTTCGAATACAAAGCAAATACGATACAAACGAACGTTTTTCAATTAAAAAAATAATTATTCCAAACAAAATCTCGAATGAATTGAATTTTTTTCAACTTCAATGAAATATTTATACGTTTTCAGCGCGGATCCACAATATCCATCATCGGTTATCAACACAAATGTGATAATATCACACACAGGCGACGTGGTTTGGTTGAGCCACGGGATTTTCCGTTCTTCGTGCGACATCAACGTAGAATTTTTCCCTTTTGACATACAAATGTGCACTCTCAAATGGGCGTCGTGGACCTACGACGGATATCAGGTACGCAAATCGAGCTGCATAAACATTTCTTTTTTTAGCAAAGCTTTCTAAGCAATATGAATTAAACATGAGACATTATCTGCTTTTTTCCAAATTTCTATCGCCCGTTTGATAGCTGGAGCTGATCCAGCAGTCGGACCAAGGCGACATGAGCAATTATCAGGCGAACGGAGAATTTGATTTGGTTAGCTTCGATGCCAAAAAGCACGTAGTTTATTATTCGTGTTGCCCGGAACCGTACCCTGACATAACGTACGTGATCAAATTGCGAAGGAGGCCAATGTTTTACGTTTTCAATCTAATCTTGCCCTGCATCCTCATCAACGGAATAGGTGAGAAACATAAACACATATCACACGCTCGAGTATCGATCTATTTTGAATTTGATGAATGATTAGTTTATAGAAGGTTATTAATTATCATAATATCATATCTCATTACGGAAATTTGCATTTTGATTAAAGCAAATAAAGAACGTGACTTTGTACTAAGCACGCTTCAACATATTGCCTATATATAAAATTTTATTAAATCTATTTTGGGTTCATAATATTTGAATGGTCTCTAAGGGCCGCAAATTTAATCAATCTATTTTCGAGTATCTCGTTTATATTTTCAGCTCTTCTAGTATTTTATGTGCCGTCGGAATCTGGGGAAAAAGTTACGCTCGGAATCAGTGCGCTGTTGTCGATGACCGTGTTCTTGATGACCATCAGAGAAACATTGCCGCCAACCGAAAAGACACCTTTAATCAGTACGCGACGATAAATTACTTAATGGCATTGTTAAGTGTGAAATATATCGTGAATAATGGCTTTGTTGCAGGTTTGTACTATGGCGTGAGTATATGCTTAGTGTCGTTTGCGTCTGCACTTTCCGTGGTGACGCTCAACGTATATCACAGGTAAAACAATTTGCAATATTATTAAATAAAGCGTCCTTACCTAAATCAAATAAAACGTAGCGTTTTCCACCCTGCGATACATTATATGTTTTTTTGTTATTTCTTTAACCTTTCGGTCTACTACAGTTTTATATCAAAGAAAACTGGGGTAGTTTTTTGTTGAAGCTTTCGAGTTTTCGACAACGAAAGCTCCACTTTCCTAGAAAAATATCCCCACACTAAAAACGTTAAGGTTTACTTTGTGTACAAGAAATAATAATCGTTGTTTTCTCTTTAAAGAAATTTGCAAATAGTTCTGTTTTCGCACTCAATAAAAATAGCTCATAAATATTTCAATAACGATTCTTTTCATTCAGCTCATACTACACGCATTTAATTTTAATTTTAAACACATTTAATTCAAATAATCCATTTTCCTTAAAAAATATATTAACAATCAACCGAATTAAACATTTCCTTTCATCACGCACACACACTCCTCGAATCCCGACTCCGACCCAAATTAATTTCCTTAAACAACGAAAAAAAAACTCATTCAAGACAAAAAAACGAGTAATTACAAAAAAGTGTGATTGATCGACAGGGGAGTGGGTGGCTCAGCAGTTCCGGCCACTGTCCGAAACCTCGTCCTGCGCAAGTTGGCCAAACTAATGTTCATCAGCTTCGAGCACGCGCCCTCGGACAAGAACAAAACTCAGGTATATCGTCAAATCGAGCCTGCGACCTTTCAGTGACACTTCATTAAACTTCCGACGGGAAGGACCTCCCCCTGTCCTTTTCCACCCTTCCGAACTGATCGATATGTGTGTACTTCAGGCTGGGTCGCGTTTTTGCGAAAACCGAGTGTCTAGGAGTTGAAATACTTTTCGACGTTGATGTCTAGACTTTGGGTCGTTTGTGCTTGGTAGTTGTCGAATTGGGTCAATATGTTATGATCATTGAATTGAAATTGTTTATTCTTTAAATAGGTTAATTGATTTCGTTTGAAGTTTTGTGCTTCGTAAATATTTTATATAATATGTGTTCTATGTTATGCTTTCATAATATCCTCTGCAATAAACGGTATTTTATCGGGTATGTTTCTTTATTGTGTGTGCTCAAGAGAAAGTATTATATTATATTATATTACTAATACAAAAAAAATAATCTCTCACCAAACAGTATCGCGTGTTTCGTAATTTAACTTTGGTAACAAGTGAAAACGAATGTATTTTATTATAAGGTTAGTTTGACTCATATGTAACATTATATGTATTAATAATTTAAAGCATATTATATTTCGTGCAAGCATTTTTCTTAAGTAAAATTTATATGGATATTATTATTATTATTTTTGAAGTACATATGTATGTACATTCCTTTGAATTAATAAATAATTTAGAAAAACTTTTAGTGTTCGAAGTTTCTTTGAAAAAGTGATATTTTTTTCATTTATTCCATCAATTATCAATGACAAACTTTATCTCAATACTTTTTGGCGTCTAGTACAGAAGTTTCAATATATTTGAATAGCATAGATAAAAAACTTCTTTGTTCTGCAAAGATTTTAATACAATATTATTCAAATATATTATATAATACATGGATATTTTATTCTATTATGAATACTCTTGGATTTTTTTAATCCGAATATGCAAAATATTACAGCTGTTTTATGTTTTGTTTAATTTAAGGTCAACCCTCATACAGGCAGCAGATTGGAAAGTGATGGAGTTAGGATAGATTTAGATGAAAATGGGCCTCAAAATACTTCTCCAAAATTTTTCCTTAGAAGAAATTCAACTGACAACGACGATAGTCGTAAGACTTTTAAAAGTTATATACTTGAAATAATTCAATAATAATATTTGTAAATAAATATAAGTTGAATATCAATATTTCAGAATGTGTCTATGCTGAACGTTGTGGATTGAAACGTTTAACAGCAGCTGTAGAAAGAGATGAGAAGAGAAGAATGAGAAATGAAAAGCGTGAAAGAGCTGCTTTGGAATGGAGACAAGTTGCCTTCGTTTTAGATAGAGCTCTTCTTGCTGCTTTTCTGATAGCAACTATTTTTGCTACTGCAGCAATACTTTGTGGGGCACATCCTCCGGAGACTGATCCGACTTAGATTACAATAATTAGTCAATAGTTGCATATCATTCTATTATAAAAATAGCTCACTCAATGAATGATTAATGTTTCAAATTAAGCTTTGTTAGGATATAATGATGTGAAGGGTTTCAAAGTCATGAAATACGAGTCTATTTAATAGTATTTAAAACAGTATTAAATTAATGTGTTACTATAAATATAATATTATATATGGCTATGAATATTCTGATAAGTTATCTTTAAATTAATAATTTATATGTGTGAAGTTATATTTCTCACAATTTAAATGTTACATTTGAAGGAAATGTGATAAACGATTTGTATATATTCAAATAGTGTAAGATTATCTTAATTGTTTTTTATGTATATTGAAAAGAAATATTATTTTCCTGAATGCAGTCATGAAATTCAGAAAGTTTACTGCATACTATGTGACTTAATTTTAAAATTTCAACGAGGATTGGTGAAGAATAAGCCATTACCTATTCTGAGTAATAAATTTTCTTATTAGTAAACATAGATGATAAATTTATTTTGTTTTTATCAAAGAAATAAATAAATAAATAAAAGATCTCCATTTATAACACTATTTGGAATTTAAAAAAAAATTTCAGCATAATAAACATTGTTCAAGCATATTTGAACACATAAGTATATACTCAGTTATCTTCTTTATATTGAAACTCTAATTTTGTTTATTCAAAAAAATAAGAAATAATTATAATAGTTAATCCGAGCTTTACTATTCGAATTTGAAATTAAGTAACGATTAAACTTGTTTACTTGTATAAAAGAATCTTAATACACTGATATTTTCCAAATGTTTTGTTAAAGTTGTAAACACTATGTACATAAATGTGCTTGCGTGAGACTGAAATAACACATTGAATAGTGTGAAGTATTAAATTTATAAAAATAAATAGATACAAAGTTAAACTGAAACTTATAGAAATATACAATATACCATATTATTCTGACAGCTAAATATAAAAAAAAAGATAAATATTTCATAAAAATTACTTTTGATGTTAAAAGCAGAAAAGTATTACAAGATTTTAAACGATGTTTTTAAAAGATGTTTAGGTATGATAGATTTATAACACCAGTATTAACTTACTATTATGTATATTTGAATAGTATAAACAAATCTGTCTTGAAATTGTTTGAAAATAATAATTTTTCATTGCTGAAAATCTCAATAATAACATATTTAATGAAGCAACTAAAATTATATACTTAATATTATATATGTAAAAATTTTAAAGTGGTTTTTTTATTACTATTTGTTTTTAAATAGATATTCATATTTTTAACTATGCTAAAGAGCTTAAATTTTTGTAGACTTTTTATCTTGAAACTTTTAACTACAGTTTGTTCTGTTTTATTTGAGTTTGAGATTCAGTTTTATGAATTTGGAATTAATAACTAACATAAAGTTGTTTTTTGAAGTTTTCTATCTTAACTCAAAGATGTATTTGATAAAAAAAATGAAATTTATTTACTTAATCTTAACGTGTTTAAATGCTACAAAATTATGTCTTATGGTTTGTCGAAACTCTTTTGTTATACAATAAAATTTATTAAAATATGTTATCGATTAACAATAAGATAATTTTGATAAAAGTATTTTTTTTTTTGAAATATAAAATTGTACATATTACCTTTAAAACTGAAATATTGTTTTAACAGAATTCAAACCCTATCCAGTAAAAAGTAAAACTGTGCTTTATATTATTATTATTATTATTATCATCATAATTTTATTATTATTATTTTTTTTTATTATTATAGAATATGCCATTATGATGTGCCGAATTATTATTTTTTGACTAATTAGTATGATTATTATTATATAAAAAAAATAAAGAATACAGTTAAATTAAAATTATCTCGACGTAAAATTTAAATCTTTCATTCCATTTAACCCGAAAATCTGAAAAAAAATTTCATAACAATTCTGTAAAAAGTTCTGAAAATAAAACAAATTTAATTCATATACCACTACAACAACAAAAAAATCAACAGTGCTACCACTTTAAACGAAAACAATAAAGAATCACAACCACAAAACATCAAATCGAATACAAAACAACAAAAAATATATTTACCACTAAAAATTAAACAAACTTCCAACAAAAAAACCATTTACAAACCGAAACCAAAGAACCATCTCCCCACACCGAACGGATCATGGCCGCGATGCGTCGTCATAGCAATCGTTCGCAATTGTTGTCAGTTGCGCGGTGACAGCCGTCCGGTACATATCGCATAGCGTGCGCCATGTCTAAACCCGACTTTATTACCGGCAACATTTGATGCATCAGTGAAAGAGCCCCGACGAAATGGCAGCGGCCACGTCCCCCAGCATGGAGACGCAGATCGACAGTTTCCTGGAGCAATTCAAGCGCAGCGCGTCCAAGGCGATGGAGGAGCGCCCCGAGTGGGCCTCCGCCCCCCCGCCCCCCGAGACTCCGCCCCCCTCGGCCGTGCTCCGCTCGCGCAGCAGCTGCTTCAACCTGGACAACGTTTCCGGTGAGCTTTTCGTCCATTTTTCGCGATTTTGTGTGATAATGTACGCGAGCTTTGACAGCCGCACCCCTTTGCTACCCCTCGTCACCCCTTTCGTTCTTGTGGCGTTTCTGCGAAAATTGGACGCAATTTTTTAAATGGAATTGAGTTTTGTGATGGAAATTGTGTTGTTTGTATGTAGACGTTAGGTGTGGAGGTTTTGGAAATTCGTTTGATTTTTCATGTATGAAAATTTCAATGTTGTTGCCGGTTTTTTTCGTGTTTGTGCTTGTATGTTTTGATAGATGATTTGGATCATAGTTTCCCAAACTTATTTTCCCCATGGACCCCATGCCATATTTTTTTCTGATGTAAACGAGACAATTAAATAGCCATTTTTGGCCCGCAGGCTGTAGTTTGGGCACCCCTGGGGTAAAGGATAGATGTCGTTATAGACTCAAGATATAACATCAATCAAAAATATGGAATTTACAACCAAAAACCCCCATTGGCATCTCGTGGACCCCCTTTTTTTTCTTCCTGCCATGGACCCCCGGGGGTCCATGTGGACCACTTTGGGAACCTATGATTTGGATGATGATTTCTTTGAATATTTACATTTTTTTATGTAAAAAATATATTATTCGATCCGTAGTATTAATTGAAAATTGTATGTTTATATTTTGTATTTAAATTTTATTTTATTTCATATATCAAAAAATACGTTTATATTACATGTATTACTTGATTTAAGAAAGCTTTTCAAACATAATCATGATCATGTTAAGGAAACATTAATAATTCGATAGCGATTATTCAAATTATACAGTATACGTATCCCCCGTATATTTTCTAATACATTACACACATGAATACGGTATCATCCCTTAAAGCCTTATACGTATTACGAATGTTTATAAACAGACACACCCACGTAGTACTCTCACCGCACTTACCATAATACGGTACGTTTTAGCGTACTGCGCAAACGGGAATCGAACAGCAAACACGCGTTAATAAAAACACCCAGAGAACCTCAAACTTTTTTTACCCGCAATAGAACCAGTCGTCTTCTTTTCAAAAGTAAATAATATTATATAGTTCAGTCGATTGCGATTTTCGCAGCGTCTCGACGCGTCCGTTACGTTCGTTGCAACTGTACACTTTTTCGCGATGCACTTTTGTCCCGTCTAGGCTGTTGCAAAAAAAAGTGCAACTATTCTCATGGAACTGGTGTGTGTCGATCTTGAGGTCGTATGGGAATCGAACTCGGCCGTAGAGTTCGCAATGCACCAGTGGTTAAGATGAATGCGAATACGAGCTTGCGAAGCTTTTGAACGTGTATTGTTAGTTTTTTTTTATGTAGATGTTGCGCTATTATCATTTTGATGATCAAGAGTGATGTTGATGATGAGGGTTTTGTAGATCCTGAAAAAGTAAATTAAAATTTTTGATGTATCTTTTATGATGTGATTCGGAGAGTTCATCGTCTTATGTAAATTATATAAAGCTTTTTAGCGTTTCAGGTATAATTGGAGGTTTAGATGTTTTTTTTTCTTATTATATAAGGATGAGACTTTGTTCTGAAACGTTTTACGGTTGATAATGATGTTGATAAATTATGAGCTTAACTAAAATCTGAAGTAATTGGATGCATAAATCATTTATTGCTGAATTATTTCAGATTCAATATGTAATCATATCCCGTTTACTGATTGGTTACGTGTTAATTAATTACGGTAATCAATTAATCCGATGTGGTTAAATTGTTGATATTAGAAAGTTATGAATTGAACATTGTCATCGAATTATATAAAGTGTATTTGTTCGGTTTATAAATTGAAAGCTTGAAAATCGTTGATCTGATAGTCGGGACGTGTATAAGGGTTGAAATTATGATCAGATCGAGCGAAGAGGATGTGTGAATTTTGTTGAAAATGTCCCATTTTTTCCAGTAGGATAAATCAATAAAATTTCATATAGAAATTTCGTATATATGTATTTCCTTCACGCTCAACGAGTTTATTAAATTTTTATTGGATTATCTTCGGTACAATGCGGAACTGATTAACGACGAGTTTATTGTGCAATTATTTTTCTGAATATGCATATGTTAGTTTTTTCATTGAATAATTTCACCATCAATTGAGCTGTACTTTCGGCACATGTCAACTTATTTTCCGAAACATCTGTACATACGTTTCGAGCATATTCAAAAATAAAATTTATTTATAAAACAACTTACAGACGTTTTCGTATCGCAAACGTTTCTGCACTCGTTCTGGAACACGCGACACTCGATTCTCGATAGATTCCGTTATTTTTGTGTCAAAAATGGAAAACGACCACTTTTACCAGTCGGATCGATCGTTTTCAATCGCACCTATGCATAATGTTGTTTCATTAATTGCGTTTCTATGAGATTTCTCAGAAATACGATCTCGTCCGCTGACTCGTATCGAATTTCTTTCCCAGTCGCTTTATGCTTTTTTGTATGTATTTATTTACAATTGGACCGTTCTTAGTCTTAATTGCTTTAAATTCGATCGTTTTCTATCGGAAAATAAACCGTTCGATTATTATCGATAGCGCGTTTGTGTTTACGTTCGATCGCTTAGCGCAATTCGTTTTATTTATTTTGAAAATTTCCGTTTTCGAATCGTTCTTTTGCCAGTTTATTATTCAAACATCGATTCCGCGGAATACACAATTTTTTTTCACTTATGTATAAACCGCTCACTCTTGTTCGAATTTGCAATTAAAAAAATGTTCGCGCCTCTCTTTTCGTTTCGAGAAATTCGAAAATTCGTTTCAAACAAATCATTATTCAAACGCATTCGCCCACCGATTTCTGGAACCATAATATTTTTCGAATTCCATTGTATCCGTTTGAATATTATAAAAATAATCCAAATCCCATATTTCTTACTGTAAAATATACTTTTTAATTATTGCGAAAAATGTTTAATTGCGCTATCTCGTTAGTGAATATGACGCATTGTTTGTTTTTAACAATCAGTGCCGCGTTAGATTCAAAAAGGAATTAATTTTATGGCCGCCTCACGTTACATTTCGTTGCTTGTTTTTCCCGAATTTATCACACTATAGTGCGTAAAAGGTAAACCAATTTTCTGACGATTTATGGTAATAAGATCGACGCACACCACGTTCCAAAGAAAAGTAACGAGCGCGTAAAAGAACAATTTTCTGATACCATCTGGAGCCGGTCGCACGGAAGGTTCACGGTCACACGAGGATGCAGCTGACTACTTTTTTCGGAGTACGAGACTTTTTCCTCGTGCTTTTATTATTTAGGCGACTTCCATTAGTGTGGTAGTGTCCTACCCGAAGTTTGGGAAGTTGGTCCGTGGTCGAAATAGTTGTTTGCGCTGAATATTACGAGCTTCGTGCCGGACACATCGAACTGTTTGCTTTTGTTCTGAAACGAAAACAAAGGACAAAGCGTTCCGGACGCGTGTCTTTCCGCTTCGGGAGTTTCATGGTTCAACTCGAAATTGATGATTATCGCTCTCGTGTGTCATCCTTGCTGTCAGGATTGGGTACATTGACGTGTTCTAAATGGTTTAAGTTTAAATCTGTTGGAGTAAAAGTTGTGTTTTCGTGTGTAAAGTGTGTTTATGGCGTGCACTATTTTGGGATGGACAAGTTTTTGTTGGCTCTTATCTTTGAAATTTTGTTTTTTTTTATGTGTGAATATCATTTTATCATTCGAATTGAGATGAATCATAGAAAATATGAATTTTTTACATTGGCTCGTCGTTCAAATGATTATTTTTGTATTGGACATTTGAAAAATGCGGAAATTTGTTATAGAACAGTCGGTTTGTTAAATTTGTGATGATTCGCAAATTCGTTAACTTTTCACCGAGCGAAAGTTACTTTCGTTCTGCGGCACCTGCATCGTTCTCGTTGCATACGTCTGAAAATATTTTTAACGGCTTCGAGGAGTTTACGTAATTTCAGTTAGCTATATTACAGGAGTATTACGATTCGTATGTAAACTCCACGAGCGAGTTGTTAAGCTTTAACCTTTGGTAACGAGAAGCCTTTTAAACCAGTGTTACGTTGAAAAATACGATTTCCCATGTAAATATAGAACGTTGCGTTTTTATAAGTGTTACATAATGTCGATTGCTATTTTAATCATAAGAAAATTTCAACTAAAGGTACGGAACGCCTCATAATATTACACGTTTCGTGTTTTATACGTAACGTATAATAATTATCTTGATACTCACGAAATTACTATTAACAGCAGAGTTGAAACCTCAAAAAAGATAAGGCTTAATTAACTCGGTTTCATTGTTATTTTTTATTGTTTCCATCGAACGATAAATTCGGTTAATTATTGTTTCATTGCACGAAAGCTTAATTTATTTTTATATTTACTGGCAACCAAGTTAGTTGAATCTGAATAATTTGAACCAATTTTATCCACTTTACGCGAAATCCATTTAGAATTCTTACTACGCATTAAAATAACAAACGATACGAAATATATATTTTTTACGATTGAAAATTATTCAATTAACTATAATCTCAGTCATATTATTAATATAATATTAACGATTTAACATAATACTTAACATTCGAATGAATTGTACAACAAATTGTTTTTACGAAATTAATATACACAATTAAAAGTTCCAAAATTTATCACCGCCTTCAACATTGGACGATAATAACGAATTTCCATTTTTAATTATACCTTTTTTATCTCGGCTTCCCTAAGTGGCCTGTATTGTCTTCGTCGAAAGTGAGGGCTTCCGTTTTTCGACGTGCCTTTATCGATCGCCCTTTAGAACTATATGCATTATGTAGGTACGAAGTTTTTCGAGGTTGTATCCGTAATAAGGGTTGACGCACCCCGCGTACGTGTCCCTTTTCACCTCAACGTGAAAAAAAAGGGAAAATTCTTTCAATTTCCATAGGAAGTTTTTTTCGAGCAAAGCCGTTTTGCGTAACTGCGGCTCGGAAAGGCGCATTTATCGCGTTCATAGTTCATTGCACGTAGCCGCCAGAAATGTATTGTTATCCCACGTGGAATAACAATAGGTTCGTGTACCTTTATAACGTGTATGTTTTTTTTTGTTTTTTTTAATAATGAACTAGTCTACGGTCGAAATATACGACGGTTCATTAACGTATTTACGCGTCATCGGTTCGAATCCAGGTTAACGAGTATGATTTTCATGCTTTATTCTAATCATAATTGATTTCTTAATTAATGTTTTTTGTTTTTCTTTGATTTTGGTGATTCGTTCTTTTCTATGCATTTTTCGAGCATATTAAGAGCTTATCAATCGCTTGACCCGCATTTAAAAGGTCCACAATTTAGGTCTCGAGAAACGCGTATTCACTTTCTCGAGTATGATTTTTCTTTTGGTATTTTTTTGAGTTCAAAAAAAAAAGATGTACGACACGGAAATAAAAGTTGGTGAAGGAGCTATCGTCTGCCTATTGTGCGTGCGTGCGATGTGAATTTTACATGTTATGATATATATTTTTTTTATTATTTTCACTAATTTATATAGTGTCTAAATTTGTTTCGGTTTGTTTATAAAATTTTTCTCATACAGGTGTTTCTCTTTGTTTTTTTGATTCGTCGGCAAAAATGCGTCGTTTCAATGGAAGACCTTTTCGGGTCACACATCTAAAATTGAATATCGAAGCCAACTAGTCTTTGGAATATTGTCGCGGAGAAATGTAAGATGTCGACGATTCACTTTTCACGTTTTGCACCTGTCATTTTCGCAATTTTCACAGTCAATATGACGTGTCGTTCCCCCTTCGAAAAAGTTCGCGATTAAATCGCAACTTTGCGGTCGTGTCTCGGCACAATTGCTAGGGGAATAATAAAAACGCGATATGAGAATCGGAATACGTTCTTTTTTTTTTTTTGTTTTTGTCCGTGTACCAAGTTTCAAAACCTGCTTTGTTAGCGTATTTGGGTCGGAATGTTCCGGCGAATAATGAAAATATTGGACGTCGCCGGAGAATAATTGAAAGTGTTGGGCAACGCCGACAATCGACCGCAAAATCGTGGGAAATTATCAAATCCGCGGATTAATAATTCATATTGATCCGTTCTATTTATGATGTGTGAGGTTTTGAATTGCGGCTTTGTCGCGCTCTATTGTACTTGTGAATATCTTTCGTTTGGCGTCGGTGTTGAAGCTGAAGAAGAATTTTGTTGAAATTTCGGAAATCGCATTCGATGAATTGTCGAATGGACGACTGCAGAGTTTTCGTTTAAAGGTAAGTTTATTTTTGAGTTTTATCGATTTAGGAATTAGATAGATTGTATCGCTCGCTTGATGCCTTGACACTGGTTCGGCGTCGTTTGCCTATTTTGAGGTATTCAAATGCAAGTTTAAATTCGTATTCCATAAATAACGTGCATATTAAAGTGTAATACATATTGTTCGCCGTAGTCGCGGTTATAGTTGCGTTCAAATATGAGCGTTAAATTGAATTTCATATAGTGTATTTTAGCATGAGCGACCCGAATAGAAATGCTTGCGGAAACTGTTCTCGATTCGTACTTTATCGCGTTAAATAAACGCATTCTCAAATTTGTTCATTTTCAATTACGTAAATAAATCGCGATTGAAGTCATAAAGAATATTTTTGGAAATTTTTAAATTCTGTTCAATTTTAAATCCCTGTGAATCAGTCTATTGATTTTATGGTAACCCTTCACTTTAGGTGCGTAAATTGTGTATTAACTAATTGGTATTTTAACGAATGAAAATGCATTATATAAGTATGTATTTAAATTAAATTTCTTGATGTATTTCACGTGTAATTTATGCATTAAAAGATCGCAAATTAGGTTTCTCAATAAATTAGTTTGTACTTGTATGTGTTGTAGGGAGGTTATGTTTGTCAGTTTTTACAAATCATTTTGGCCTACAATTAGATTCTATAAATTTACACATGCTGACAGTTCTTACGGCCAAACGTGCTACCATACAACATGTAAACCCCAAATATATGTTTAAAAACTGACATATATAAACTACGCTCGAAATTCATTAAAAAAAACATGTTACGCACTTAATACATGAATTACGTTAAAAATTTTAATGCAAGTATTTGCAACGCATTTTTATTCAAGTTAAAATACAAAGGGTACCAATATTCGGCCCAGTATAATGGTGTCAGTCCGAGTAGTATAATTTAGCATTTCGCACAGTAAAGTTGCCAGTAACAAAAAAAATGATAAAAACATAACTAAAATCAAAATATTCTTAATTTGCATAATATTTCATATGTAAATCAATCACATTGTGTATATCATAATGACTATTTGTTTAATAACAACAATACATAACCTCAAATTATAATACGGTGGAATAAAAGATGTCTTTCTTTATGAGATCATCTCAAAACATTGTAAAGTAATTGATTTCCTTACAAAATAAGTTACTTATCATTAGCTTTGACAGGGACTAACTACCAACTAAATAAAATGTTATGCCACGCTATACTTTTGTATAGTATATGGTCTCAAATATAATAATGCGTATACTATAGCCCACAAATTACTGTACATTGCAATGTACACTGGGTCTAATGTTTAGTTTTTATAATAAGTTAACCACTAAAAATGTATTTTTGATACTAGCAACTATTTGCCGGGCAAAAAGGTAATTTTGTTGCGAATTTGACGTTTGATACATACTCTGAATTTGCAATGTAAATACTGTGACCAATATATTGTCCCCTTTTCAAATACGTTAAAAATCTTAATGCAAGCACTTGCAACCAGTGGCGGCTCGTGAAAATTTGTAGTGGAGGGGCTGCAACAATGAAATTGAAAATAGTACACATGTTTTCATGTAAAAAAGGTTGAAAAATACGAAAACGTCATCATCAACACATCAAGAATCAAAATATATATTGCATACACCTATATATACGAGTATACACCTATACAAGATGAATATAAGAATTAAAAAAAAAAACTTTATGCAGGGAGGGCTGCAGCCCCGCAGCCCATTAGGACGAGCCGCCACTGCTTGCAACGCATTTTTATTCAAGTCAAAATACAAAAATGTCAATAAAAAAATACACACCTAAAACGCAACATTTAAATATTCCAAAAACATCCATAAAACAAACCCAATCACAAACAACACACTCAACAAACAAAAACGTTCCGCGTTCAAACACCCCCATTAACGTCGTTACAATTTGAAAAAATGGCGGTCTGCGTGTGCGGCTTCGTCGCGCACGCGCAGACGGCGTTCGCGCCTCGCGTCAACGTCACGGCCGCCATTGAGGCGTCGGCCGGCCGCTGCCTTTGGGGGCGTCGCCGCCGAACGGGACCCCAACCGGAGCCCTAACTGCTTGCGGGGGCGCATTCCTCGCCGGGGGCTCCCTCGACGGCCGGTGAGCGCCCGCCGCGGACCCCCTTCGAGCCGGCGGCATACGGCCCATTATCGAATGCATTAATGGACGCGTGGCCGCGCGATAATCGAACATAAAAACTGACTATAAGGCGGATTGTTGTTTGGCGGCTTTTCGCTCGTCGGGGGCGCATTATTCAAATTCGCGGAATTCGTTTAAGCTTTGCGCGGGGGGCGTAGCCCTGAGGTGGGTGCGGTAGTGGGTGGCCCCCCCCACCCCCGCGCCCCGTGCGCGTTTGACGTTTGGTGAGCGGAGACGCTTCGGGTTGGGTTTGATTCGGTTTGTTGTTTTTTGTATGGTGTTTTAGCCGATTGACGTTTGTGTGCGGGTGGTGCTTTGTTGTTTTCGATTGTTGGGCCTTTTTTGGTCTTGTGGGGTTTGTCGGACTGTGAGGAAAATCAAAAATATCTTTAGAATTTGAAAAGTTAGAAGTTTCTCTTTCGATGTACTATTTATTACTAATCATTACAATTTTCACTAGTTAGAATATTTGTGGCATTTACAGTAGTATAAACATTTGATCGAACTAATTGTAAGAGCGGATCGGAGTTTTATATTTAAAATAATAAGTGTTATCGATTGTTTTTTCATTTTTTTTATTAAGTACATCTTTGTAATTTAGTTTGCAAGAAATCTTTTTTTAGGGTACATTTGTTTCTATTTTTTTGAACCAATTTTGTCAATACATACATGGGATTGCAAAGATAAGCGGAGCGTTACACTAAATTTTGTTTGAAATTGAAAAGAAATAAACAACATAATACTTTTGCAATGCTTAGTTTCAAAAATATATTTTTGTATATCTATATCTCATCACTTGAAATTTTTTAATAATAATATTTTTTTTTTAATTTATCACAAAGTATAATATATGCACTAGTATCCGATAGACACCACATGAGTAACGATGTCACAAAACGGAACGCAAGTAACCGAGGGTTAAATATAGTCAATCCGTCTCGTTTCCTATTATATGTTTTTAAATTTACATTCTCGCAATTCAGCTAACATTTCCACTGACGATAAAATTATATTAAAAATTCTTCCGAAATCAATTTTTATTCTGCAGTTCTCAGATATTCGATTCATACAAATATATGGAATATGTAAGAAATCTATGTCTATAAAATTAATTAATTTTAGAAAAATGGATTACGTGAGTACGGCAGAAAAAGAGGCGAGCGAAGTCTTGCGGACGTTGCTGTCCGTCGATCGTCGGGGTTTGGACTCGAAAGAAAATATAATTGTGTCCATAGAAAATGGAAGTCAGGACTTATCCGGTTCTGATCAAGCGCAATGGCACACTCCCGTTTTAGGACAGCACTCAGTGTTTAATATAACTGACGGAGAAGGTATCGAACAGGGAGAATACACTCAGAGAGATCAGCAGCAAGTATGTTTGAATTTTCCGTTCCGAAATAATTGTGGTCGACGATCAGTTCCGGATTACTTGATTTTTATTTTTTTTAGGTTATATGGCAAGGACATACGATTCAAATAGAAAATGGTAACGGGGAAACTATCCTGCAAGAATTGTATCCCATAGTTTCTATTACTGATAGTATTACTACAAAACAAGAACATCAAGAGCAAGAATTAACTTCCGAAGCTGAAGAAAAACCTTTACTCCCGAAAAAAAAGAAACCAAGAAAACGTCCTAGACCTTGTACAGACGATGAACAAATCCAAACGGAAGCTGAAGATCGAAGCAATAAACTCGAAGAAAATCCTCAGCAGGTTTGCTGCATTTTCCTAATTTCAATATTTGTTCTACTGTATTCGATTGTATTAGGTCAGTTATTATTTCAAAATTTTCATTTTAGGTTAAAGTTCGTTTGAAAAAGGGCTGTGACTGTAGAGATAATTGCTTTCGGGGTCTTTCTCCGGAAAATGTCTACAAACACAGGTTGAATATAGCTGAGCTTACGAAAGCAGAACACGATATGTATTTGATGGGAGTTACGATGGCATGTTTAGCGAATCCATCGGAAACCAGCAGACACAAAGCTAGACGTCGATTGAGAGCGTCTTATGTGTATCAAGGACGAAGAGTGTGCCTGGAAGCATTTTTGTATTTGGAAAATGTCACACATTATCAGTTGAAAAGAATTAGACACCATGTTATAACGCACGGTGTTGCTCCAAGAGTGCATGGAAACATCGGAAAAAAACCTTACAATACTTTCTCGTTAGATATTTACAAACATGCCACCGAATTTCTCAAGCAATATTTAGATCAACATTCAGGAGGTGCTGCTAAAGATAGCAAAAAAATATTTATTCAAGGTGACACCAGAAGAAATCTCTATGACGCCTATAGAGAATATGGAGAAATTCTGGAACCAGGAATCAAATTAATGGGATATTCTACTTTTAGATGTTTTATGAAAGAACAGTTTCCACATATTAAATTTTGCACTAAAAAAGCTGATCTAAGTAATGTTAGTGTACCGTTCAAAAGTGGAAAATGTATGGTATACGATAAAAATAAAGATCCTGCTAGAATCGAGGCAGAAAAAGCTAAAACAATAGCTAGGAAAAATTCAATGGCTGCTAAGAAAAAAGAGAAAAACCAAATAATTATTCAACATGAAATTCAAATGACTGAGGATGAATCAGAACATCAAATTGTAGTTCAACAACAACAATTACAAACTGTTCAAGTCAGCCAAAACCAACAAGTTCAGCAAGTCCAGACAATTCAACAAGTAGGGCAACATCAAATAGTACAGCAGATACCTGTTAGTGACGATTCTGGCTCTCAACCTATAGAAGTGATACCTTTAACAGTTGTTCAACAACCTCAACAGACATATATTGTAACACCAGTTTCGCATTTACAAACTTCAGTACACGGTGCCTGGTATAGTAGACATTAAATATTAACTAATCAAATTTTCAAACTCAATTTTTAATCTATTTAGTTTTCTAGTTACAAGTCTTTTAAGCTTTTGAAAATGTTATGAATTAAACATATAACTGAATATTTAGATTGATTATTGAAGCTGAAAGTTCCAATTTTGTTTTAATCTAGAGAAATGAATTTAATTTTAGCATTTCAATGTAACTTATTATATGCTTTTTAATTGCAATAAAAAATTATATTGAATGAACTATCTTCTTTTATTGTGTAGTAATTTTGGGATTAATTTTATAGACGAAAAAAAAAGTTTTGAATTAGAATCTTAGAAAAGAAAACACCGAATAATATTGACTGACAATGAGTCTTAGAAATACTTGTAACTTATATCTTGAAAACTAAAAAATTACTCTACTAGGCTGAAAATAAAGAATCTTGAATGTTGATCATGGCATGGAAACAATGTCATTTTGAAATATGTGTAGTACATATTAATGAAAATAACATTAGTTTTTTTTAGCTGTAGACATAAAATTCTTGAAATTTTATCTAATGATTGTAAAGTTTTTTTTTCTGTATTATAAAATAATTGACACATGATTGTTTTATGACACAATTAATGAGAGATTTTGCAATTTGATATCACAACAGAACTTTTTGATAATCATGTTGTTTTAAATTTGAATAATTATAAGTTAAATCATTGTACTTTACCTACTAATTTCAAGGTAATCTTTTATTTGGAAAGTATTCATGGAAAACATTAAATCTCGAGAAAATATATATAATTATAAATTTAATGGGTTTTGTACCTTCTACAAAAACAAAATTATGAAGATATATATATTTATTTTTGTGGAGGTCCAAAATATATATTTTTAGATGTTTAATTTTAAGTCGCATATTTTACAAATAATGTTTAAATGTAATATACTTATGATGTTTATTACATTCATTTGCATTATAATTCTCCACACTTGATAATACATTAAAATTATGTTTGAAGTTTTTTTTCTAATTTAGTATAGTAATGTTGATTGTTATTATAAAATATTTGGAGAAAATAGTCATATTTAATTACAAACTAATATTGTTTAAAAAACAAATTGAAAATAATAATATTTTACACTTCTACTATGTGTAATGTAGTAAATAATAACTCATCTAAACATATTAGTAATCATTTCAGTGTTTCCAAATACCCACATACACATTTATCTTTTAGTACACTTTAAACAAATGTATGTAAGTATTTCATATTTTAAAGACTGCAAAATTGCTTTATAGATACATGTTTAAATCTATAATACTTAGCAGTTAAGTTCAAGTATCTCATATATACATATATATATATAACATTTTGTGTGCTTTACTAGATTTAGTAATGTACTTTTGAGTTGTATGCTATTTTTATAATCCTATTATTTTTCTTTCATATTATCAGTGTGTATTTTAATATAATATGAGATAATATATTTTTAAAAAATTAATTTCATACAATTTGAATCATTTGATTGCTTGAAAGTATTTTTAAATTTCCACTTGTTTGATAAATAAATGTTAACATTGTTTTTCAGTGTGAATGAATTTCTATTAGATACTACAACATTATTGAATTGAAAATTTCATATATGTACATCCTTCGATTGATTTGCACAGTTATACCAAGGTCGAAAAAACATTTGGTATTTTAATAACATGAAATTTACACTTACTTATTTTGCTGTTACAATGTAATTTTCTGTACAAAATTCCTCAAAATAAAGTTGCACAAATTCAACAAAGGGTATGCTTTTCGCACTTTCATATATATTTTAAGAGTTTTAATTGTTTCATTATATAGCTTAATTGCTCGCGCAGTGCGTTAATTGACCACTGCCACCCACAACTGTAATAGCAAGAGGTTAACAATCATAAAATATATAATTATGAAATAAGAAGTTTTTGATTTAACTACACTTAAACTTTTTCGTTCCAATTTCACATTTATCAATTTTATACATACAAATTTTATAAGTATTACAAACTTAATTTTTCAGGTATCGTAATATAATACGAAAATTTCCATCTATCAAAACCGCAATGATTCGTTCGACTTTCAGCTCGCTGCTACGATCGTTGCGCAAGCTTTTTTCTTCCCATCAATTAACCATCATCAGAGCTCATCTGCGACGATAATTGCCACCGTTGACCATCTCTGGTGCTTCCGATGGACCATCGGTCACTTTCACAGTTTCACGTCTCCTCGTTGACCATTCGCGGTTACGTGCATCGGCCGTTGCGCACGTTCGCCGATACGAATTCGTATTCTCTAGTCGTTTTGCTTTGTGTGCAAATACTTTTGGTCGTTAATATCGTTTTGGACGTGCCTTATCTATAACCATGCTCGTTCAATTCACCACTGTCTTCGATTCACTGTAGCGTAACTCTTCGACTTGGACGGTTCTCTCGTTTGCAGTTGCAAACTTTAACGACAATGCCGAAGTGTTTTAAGTTTTTTCGCATATGTGCGCGGTTCAAACTGTTACGAGGTAAATACATATTAATATTTGATTTAAAACCATATCCCAAGGGATGATTTTTGATGAATTATTATAGTTTTTCTATACCAATCCAATGGATATGAAAGTTTTGTCACTTTCTGAAGAAAAACAATTCGTTTGCACAAAAACATTATTTTTTTTTTAAACTAATCAATTTGTCAATCAATAGACGATAAAATTTTCGCCTGTGGTGCCATTTTTTTCATTTTTAATACTTTGGATGAGTTTTGAATTCGGCTCTGTATATTTATATATGTAGAAGGAGCCCCAAAAAAATTTAACACCTCGGTCCTTAACGAAATAAATCCGTCACTGTTGAATCAAAACCCTTCGCGACTTCAACGCACACACTTCAATTCACACCTCCATCAACAAGCTTTTAAAACCATAAACCTTTTTCATCATTTTCGACGACCTCGAACTCGGTCCTCAGGCATCTGCAGGAAGGATCTTTAACCGTTCCGAGGTAAAAGCTTTCAGAGTGGCTGGACCTCCCATTGTGCACCGATCCGAGAGCTTCCTGGATCGTGCTTTTGATCAATTTCTGTACGAGGACGGGTTGAAAGCCCTCGTAATTGCTCGTCCAGACGTGTCCCTTTTGTCTCACCCGCCGAACAAATCCTAATTGAGCCCGACAGGCCGCAATAACGAAAAGCGAAACTTTTATTTTGTAATAGATGGTTTTACAACTTACTTATCCGGCTGCTTGTTCAATATGGTCAGTAAAAGCGGAGACGTATAATTGGGGTTTGCGCAATATTTCTTTTTTAATTTGAAGTGCTGCCAAATTGGTCGCTTAATATTCTAAGCGTGTAATTCAATTGTGACATCATCAATTCATATTGAACTGCGACGAACTTTCGTGTTTATAAAATTGAATATGAAAACATCGCATTGTTGAAGAATGATTGATTGTTTATTTAAGACACATAGTGGTAACGCAATTGGACAAAATATGACATGATGCTTGTTATGATGAAATATAACCTTTTTTTAATGAGGGTTGTTTCAGTCACGAAAATATAGTAAATTTCAGCAGTTGGAATATTTTGTTTGTTGTAAAAAGATAATGCTGCTCCGAATGCGGCCTTCCATGCCATGTTGATCCGTTAATTTAATACGGTCACTGAAAAATCGACTTAATTAAAATGCGTTTGTTTCGAATTGGATTAAACGCCTACTGAATTTAGATAGTTAATCTTTTTGACATTTTAATCGCATTTTTATCATTGTTTTGATATAACGTTAACTACCTACGTGAATAAATTTTCTTTTTCAGCACGTACACGAAGCCTCGCGCACGTTCATCATGTTCATCAAATATTTTGCAAAGATTTCATCGATTGATGTAATTTTATCGCTTAATATCATAATTTTTTTACGTATTATGAAATAAACAAGCATTTTTTTGTATTTGCATATGATTACACTCGTTTTTAACCTTTCGACATTACAAACATCCGAAACATACAATTTTTTTTTATCATTTCGTTTATTGAATCATTTAACATACTTTCACCACTAATTACATTGATTTCCCTGCACGTTAATCAAAAACGTATTATCCGAACCGAAATACACGAGTCGACCAATTTTTCACAAACACAACTCGAATTTTTCACTCGCTCCAAAGCAGCAGAGCAACTCGACCTCTGAAAGACCGGCTTTTTGCAAACTCATCAAAAAAAGTAGCACTTCCAGATTTTCCCCAACATGCGTCACATATCTCGTTACACACATAACTTCGCGAAACGTACCTGGAATAATACCGAGGATAGATAAGGAACTCGGGAGTCCCGCCACGTTCGGCGATATCAATATTGATTTTGGGCACCATCAACGCGATTTATTCCGTGGAAAATCGTTCGGTTCACCTGTGTGTGGATAAAAGCACTTTAGTGCTCAGTTTCATTGTGTCAGTTAGATGATGTAACGCTTTGGTGGTTGACCGTTCGCGGTTTTCACCTTGACGTTAACCAGCCGTGTGCAAGTGCAGTCATTATTTGTCAATTTACAAAGATGGTCATGATTTTCGTTTTGATCGGTTTGTTAACTCGGTGAGTTGTTTTTTTATTGTTTTGTTTCGTTAATGCATGCCCCTTTTGATGAGTTTTTTTTGTTGTATCAAAAGTAATTTTTTTCTATAGAAATACTTAGTAATTTAGATTAGACATAAAATATAATATGTAATTTTCATTTTCATTCATTTTTTGAATTTTTTGATTTGTGACTGAAACTATTGATCTCTTATCGTGTATTTAGTTTTATCATGTTTCGCAATTTTCATTTGTGACTAAGCGGATTGGTTTGTAAATATTATTGATAAAGGTATGCATTCGTTATAGTTTCGGTAATGTTTTTGTTATTTATTAAATCAATAAGTATGAATTTTAAGGTGGGTCATTGTCATTTGAGGGTCGGTGTTTGTAAAATTTAATTAGATCCTGCATGAAAATGAGGATGCAAAATGATGTTAGTGACACTCTTTGTTATGATGAACGTTTTCCCGGTTGCAATCATGTCACTACGTTTGAACAGCCCTTCATTTGCTCAATATCGAATTCTTCAAAACAACTTGCATTTTCTCGGTTCGTTTTTTATGTATAGAAATAGACAAGACGCTTTTTCATAGACAGCTATAAAAACAAACGAGGAATCGTTCAACATTTGTAAGATTTTTGACTATTTTTAAATCGAGTTCTATGCAACTATGTATATTCTTCAGAACGCTTAACTCAATCGGGTTTTTTCCATAAATCATTGTATTTTTCAATATTTTCGTATCTTATCGCATATGATTCATATAAATCAACCCAACTTTGTCATTAAAAACATTTTCCTTGATTTTTAACGAAATTTACTCTATTTTTTTGAAACTCCAACTAGTCCAAACATCATCGGGCGATTACAACATTCATTTTACATACACAAACATTATCATACACACGAACATTTTCATGAATATCGCATTCTCATACAGCTGCGGTTGTTAGAAGAATTTTATCATAAAAAAAATAATCGTTAGATTAGGCGAATATGGGGGTCAACGAGACCGGCTATATAACAAGAAGAGTTCTTTTGATTTAACCTCTTTGCGTGTGCCATTATCCTCGATAAAGTAAGAATCGATCATTATTATGCCTTAGTTGTGTTTTCGCGATACAAAATAATATAATGTTGTGAAAATAATGCGCCTCTGCGTCTCCATTGAACCGCAACTCAATCTCGTTCTGGCTCAACTTGCAGTGTCTGTCACGCGTTCGAACAGTTCGGTCGTGCGCGGCGATGAAGTTTTGCCATTTTTTGAATTAAAACATAGTAAATTTACTAATATAATTATCGGGGATTGTAATTCGATAGTGTGTCGATTGTAAAGTGTGGCTGTTTTGTCGGTTCACGTGATAGTTTCACGCATGTGTTGGAAATACGTATGAAGTGTTTCGCCAAACCTGATTTCGGTAAACTTTTTGTTTATTCAATGTTTAATGTATTTTATAACAATTTTTTTCGATGAAGCGTGTGACTCGTTCGATGTGAACAAATACTTTTACTTTGGAACAAATAAATATAACAAAACTATCGGATGAAGTCGTTCGAAAAGCGTGAGAATCTTCCGAAGATCATTCGTTAACGTATGCACATATTTTCATCGATGTTATGTAAAAACGAAATATTTCGGTTTCGAATAGTGAAAAATGCACGCGAAAAATTTCCCAGCGAACGCACGAATTTCATCCACATATTTGAACTATCTGAAAATATTATTATATGAATATTTTCACGTCTTGGCATTTTTTCCATGTGAAGGCGAGCACAGAGAATGCGGCATTTCGTATGACAAACACAGACTTTGCAAATAATATAGACGAGCGTATCCAGCACTGTGGCCGTAATGTAGTGTTGCGCAATTTTTTTCAGTCACACTTTTCAGACACACTTTCTTGGTTTCTTTTCGTGTTGGCGCCAACTGGACTGAACTCGCCGCGGGGGATGAGTTCTTTCAGCATCCGCAATGTCCATTTATCCATATTACATTATGAATTTCGTGTCGTATTTGTGGTTTTCTGATATCGATAGGCATGTCTGTTTTTTTACATGTATAATTTTAAAATAGGTTATAGGATATTTTATACACTATTTATCAAAAATGACTCAGTTAATGATAATAACTTATATTGTGAGGAAAATATAATTATCATCTACACATCCGTTTTTACAATTTTTATTATAGTTTTCTCGAAAAAAATTATAAATTAAAAAAAAAAACAGTTTAAATATTTTTGTTGTTCTAAAAACTCATCATGTACGAATATAAAAAGCAACACAAAAAATTCATATAAAAAAAAAACAAATAAATCCGTTATGGAAAAATGGTAATTTGCTGAAAACGTAGTCAGCGTTTCATACCATTAATTTATACAGCGCCAAAGTTTCACGGAACTCTGAAGACATTATCTCGCACGCGTCGACCTGAAAGCTTTATCGTTCTGAAAAATCGATTTGCTATTATTTTTTGTTCGTATTTTTTTTGATTCGCTCCAATTTCTGGCCAAAACACCGAGTGAACGTCAACGTATGGCATTGCGGTGCTCCACTTTGTTCGACGATTAATTGATTTTGTTAAATGGAAAATGCGCATAGTTATGCAAACTTCGGCCGGCGACTTTTTATTGATGTCTGTTATCACACATTCGTTATTCAAACTAACTCAAATAAAACCAGGATATGATGTCAGGGTATTTTTCAAACATTCCAAGGATTTTAGCTAAATAAGTCAATTGTTTCTTTTAAGCGAAACAAGAATTACATCACAATGATTAATATCCTTGTTCCTAACGCTAATTTACACTGAAAAACGACCACGTGATTTGTACTTTGATTATTGAGTTAGTGCTTTTACTCAGTTGAACTTTCAGTCCCTTGGCACTCGAGGGAAAGTAGTGATAAATGAAATCCGTTCGTATAACAAAGATTCATCGTTTATTACGTCGGAAGGAAAAAAAACTTTGTTCTTTGTGATTGATTACTTTAGTTCGAGCCGCATACGAGTAGTTTTTGCAAGGTGTGCGTTATGTTTATTGTGCGATTACAAAAAACTCTTCCGAATATTGTGTATCAATTGTTTGCCGATCAATATTAAACAGTCATTGTATTTCATTTTGTGACGTTTGCAATATCACGGTCATCGCTGAAAACATGTATTGTACACACAATGTCAGATTTTTTCCATGGTAATCATCAAATTAGTTTACGTAATGCCAAGGTTAGTTTCGTAGTAGTATTTCTCGTTGTGCTAATCTCGTTATTCTATGATAATAATATTTTTCTGTTCGATGCTGCAAAATTCGCATTTCTGTTCCACGAATCTCGCATACTTTCTCCGATGAATTGCCGATGGGAATCGTTGAAATTTTTTAATTTTTTCTGATCTCATTTTTTGAAAAACCGACGCGCGCTCATCTCGTTTAACCAGTTCGATTGTTTGCCAACAACATCATTATTAAAATTGATACATCACTTTCTATATTCAAATATGTCGTTTCGTTCCATTACCAGGTCGACAATAAAACCTTTTGTATACCAATCGATTTACATATGTCGATGTCTATTCGCACAATGGCGCGAAATCACAATGGTCGCAACAGCGTTTTTTGTGACCACCGTGCAACCGAAGTAATTAAGCGTAACTTCGTACTTTTGTTGATATGATTCATAAAGAAACTTTTAATATAGTACTGTCACGGAAAATCCATAAAAATTGACGGCATGCGGTCGAATTTTAATGTGGAGGATCACGTGCGACTTTTTCCCTTTTCCGTGTGTGAACGCGTCCGGTTATGCGTGGTAATTTTCTCGTTTCGGTCCCGAAACTTCGTGCGGATTGCGCTAACGCGCGTGATTCGATTTCTGAATTTTCCGTAATGCGTCGCCCGAATAACACATATCATAATAACTTCATATTGTTAGAATACATTGATTCATTGTAGAACTGAAACTTCCTAGTTCATATATTACTATAATATAGAACCTATTTTAATTTATTTCTTGTTTATTTTTCTATTTCTTTTATGAGATTATCATTATATACATTTAAATAACTAAATAATTCCTATGTAAAGAAAATGTTTGAAGAAGCCGAATTATCTTCCTTTATCTTCCCTTGTCAAATAGTCTAACAATAAGATTAATGATCAGATTACTTTCTCAATCTTTTAATCATATCATACATTGTTTAAATCTGAAGATGAAATCCAAATGAAGCTATTTTTTATATGACTAGAAATTTTAACAATCAAATACCATAATAAATGAATTATCAATGTTATATGGTAAATGAAATATTATTTACATATAAATGAGTTCATTTATAATATGAAATTAATTGAAATAGTAAAAAAAAAACAAATTGTACTACTTACTATCAATTAAATTTCTCTTAGAATTAAATCATTTTCATTATTTTAACGATAGATTACTCATGTTCTATTATTGAATTTCAGATACTGACGGAGACGCTTCGAGTGTGGAGGGTGGAATAAGTAATTCTGGGTGTGGGGGAGCCTCCGGTGAAGGCAGGGCTGTGGCTGAACTCTTATTGCCACAGTATGCCCTGCTCACCGGTGGTCGTTCCCGAGATGGATGCCCCCTCATCACCTTCCCCGATCATGCCAATTTTCACGCGTTGGCGCCTCAAGAATACCAAAGATTATTATTATATCTCACCTCGGTTCCATCGTTAGTTATATTTTTTCACTATTTTCATGTCATAAGATGATATATGCGATTTTATAATTAACTCACATTATTTAGATTATTAAATTTGTTTAATTTTATATTTATCACATAGAAAGTATTATTGTTTTTTTTTATTTAGATTCTAAATCTGGTTTAATTTATTTTAGGTTGCAAGAAGCTGATCTGGGCTTTCATTTAATCATAGACAGAAGAAAAGATCGTTGGAATTCTGTGAAAACAGTTCTTATGAGAATTTCTGTGAGTTATATTCTAATAAATGTTATTGTATAAAAGGTTTTACTAAATAACCAAAAACTATTATCTTTTTATTTTATATTTTTCAGGAATATTTCCCTGGAATCATTCATGCTGTATATGTTTTGAGACCAGCCAGTTTCTTCCATAAAGCACTATCTGAAGTTAGTAGTAAACTATTTAAAGAAGAGTTCAAATTCAAAGTTATAGTATGTTCCACAGTCGACGAATTAAACGAGTACATTGATCGATCACAATTAACTGCTGATTTAGGCGGAGAGTTACCATATTCACATCCAGAATGGATTCAGCAAAGAATTGTTAGTAAAAATTTAATTAGTTTAATATTTTTTTCCAACATTTTTGAATATTTTTTTTATAAAATATTGTAAAATCTATTTTTGTCAATATATTATATCATACATTTTTCAGATTCTTGTATCCCACGTTTTCAATTCTTGCAAACCCATAAATAAAATTGAAGATACTGTACTTGTTACCCATATTTCCAATTCCTGCAAATCCATCAACAAAATTGAAGATACTGAACCTGAAACCATTATTTCACAAGAATCCGATTCATTGATTCCTTCCCCGTCTGTCAATGAAATTTTGCCACCTAGATCATCCATTTATTTTAATTACCCATCCATAGATGAAATTCCACCCCCTAGATTCTCTATGAATTTTGGTTTTGATGATGCTTGGAATGAGATTCTTGCAAATTTTGATTAATTATATTATACGTACTGAATTATAATTTTATTATTCTAATCATTGTAATTTATTATTATAATGTATTCAATATTCAATATTTTGGTGTTTACTTATAAATATTCATTTTTTATAAAAATAACTATAATAATCAAAATGTATATTATTTAATCATAGTATTATATTACATTATATCATTTGTTCATTAAAAATATTTTCTAAAATTCTTATATTTTATTGGATTCAGGCAAATAATTGTTTTTTTTTGTTTTTGTTTACAAAAGCACCAGATTTTACATTAATAATAATTTTTTTTTTTTTTATTCCTTAGGCTTTGGAAAAGTTTTCTGGCTTGATGCGAGAAGTATCTTCACACCTGGATATTTTCATGCGAGATATTGTTGATTGTGATTTGGGAAATGATCCTCAACAAACACGAGAACTACTTGAATCTCAAGGATCAAAGTTAGTATATATTGGAATTTTAAATACTATATGTGTTGATTTATTTGATTCCTTCAATTGAATACTTTTTCAGATATGCTTCTCTGAAAGAAGAAATATTGTCAGCAGCTAATCACGGAGAACAACTGTTAGGTGATATGAAAAAAGATTCTCAACCAGAAAATGCAATTGGTCACATAGCAGCTGTTGAAAGGTTACTACCTTTTTTGTTATGTTTGAAAGTGTAAATAATATTGTTTTTAATTATATAATTCTCCTATGATGAGATATATATCCTTGCGCACTGATCACTGAAGAAAATTGTGGAAGTCTCCAATCAGCTTGATAGCATTGTAGAATTCTGAGGAGGAATTAAATTTCTTAATTTAAATAATATATCATTTAATATAATTTTTATTAATAGAAAGCATTTGTTAATTACTTATATTGATTGTTTTACTTTTTCAAGGTTACTTGTGCAATTAGAAGAAACTGAAAGACAATTTGATGAATTTTGGCAGAGACATTCTTCAAAACTTAACCATTGGCTGTCCTTTAGAACATTTTTGTTAGATTTTAAAGAGATGCAGGTAAGATATCTAATTTTTATTACTTATTTCAATTTGTTTGTAAATTTTAGCACAGTTATTCATTTTCTATCACAATTTATCAAAACCAATTTTTTACTCATATTTTTTTTGTTAAATTTAAGTCTATTCTTGATGGACATATGAAAACAGCCTGTGATATGACTGAAGTTGGAGAAACAGCATCTAGAGTAGACGCACTTATAAAAGAAATTAATGCATTTGAAAAAATTTGCCTATCTGATGTTTCACATGCAGAAGAAATAGTTCAAGCTGGTAACGCATCAAATTTATATTTACTGTAATTGTTTTTATGACATGATTAATTTGAATTGAATTGATTTTTTGATCAGGTGAATATTTAATGTTAAATCCTTTGAGTGCAATAGACAGTATTCAATCTAAATGTGAAGAATTACGTCGAACTACAAAATTATTAGAAGAAAAAATACAAAAAAGGCACTTATTACTTTCAAAGGCTAGGGAGTTAATGGACCGTGTTGACAAGGTAAATTTATTATTTGAAATAAACCAATATCACAAGATACTGATAATCTTTATTATTTATAGGCAAATCAATGGTGCGCTGCCGGTGTAGAAATGCTCGCTGTAGGTGTAGCACCATCATCATCCCCAGCAACTGAATTAACTAATCTAGAAAATTTTATTGAGGCCGCTCATCACTTTGGTCTAACAGCTCCTAACGAGTTCAGAGAAGCACTTATGAAATCAGCAACACAAGAAACAAAAGCTCTAGTCACTCAAGTGAGAACATTTTGTTTTTATGTATAATACTTTTTAAGTATTGATTTCCTTTCTAAATACTTAATTGGTGTACCGTTTTTAATCAGGTTTTGCAACGTGTTGATGATGTATGGTTGATGCTTGGTGCCCGACGTCAATCTCTGCAACGAGCGGTTCGACCTCCAAGACCTGTACAACAGGTGAATCCTCAAGCTCCCGCCCTCCCTGTTCAACAAGAAGCTGTTACTAACAATTGTGTTAGGCAAAAGGTAGGATCTAATATTTTTTGTTAGATGATGAACATCATTTCTATGAATCTTCGCTTAGTAAAAAAAGTAACAAAAACTTTAGTTATGTAATATTAACAGCACCACGTCTATTGTTTAATCCATTGTATTATGTGTATGTCCTTTTCTGCGCATCCATTCATGAGTGGGTCATGTCCCACACGAAAACCTTGAAAAGTTCAATGTCTTTACATACCTAAAAATTATTAGTAGGCGTGTATGTTTGCATCAAACAATTTTGCAGCATTTTTATAGCATTTTTGTGTAAATTTTTTTCAAAAATAAAAGTCCGAACTATGGGTAAACAAATTTGTTTGAAACCTCTCAATTCGAGTGGCGACTATGCTAATTAATGATTCTTACCTGCGCTTTGTTTTATTTGACCAATGACACAATTCTAGAATCGTTTTCTCCACTTTTTAATTTTCACTTAATATGTCCAAAATGTACTGATTGTTTTAAAAGCATGTTCGAGAAAGTTTTCATTGACCAATTCGTTAAAGAATCTATCGGTTTTCCTTTATTGGAGTCGTGGTTCGTGACTTAAAATAATTATTCTGACCACACTAATTGTTCAGCACAAACAGGGTCATCGTATAATAAATTATGTTTACTTTTTTATTACCTTCAAATCATGTTCATTGGTTCACCGAAGAAAGTGGTTCATTTCTAAAGCAAAGATTTGTTTTCACGTTTTACGTATCAATCAATTTAGTTTATGAATTCGTTAGATTGGATATTCGTAATTTTTGTTTCTTGTACGAGAGCGTGCTCTTTTCATTTTTACAATAATGAAAACTAATTATTGCAATTCAAATTCGAAATTTCACGTCTTTTTACAATTATTAATCATCGTAGACAGACATTTATGAAACATGTATTTGATATCGTCGCTTTTGAAAAGAATCGTTTATGACCACGCTAATTCAGTAACCGTTTTCGATACATTCACTTTCATAAACAAGATGTTGAATATTTGACCCCAACGCATTATATTTATGAAAATTAAATACTAATTCGAAGAAATTCATAGAAATCTTTATTAGCATTTTAGCTCTACCTTCACTTTCCGTTAGAAAATTGAAAAATAACCAAACCTACACGCCTCCGCTGTCGGTCCGTTTAAACATCCAATTTTCGTATATATCATCGATACAAATCGAATCCATGAATTATGTATACGATATTGATTTTCGAAAATCTGAATTTTTCATTTCGTGATGCCGGATTCGGTTGGATAACCTCAATGGAAATAAATGCATTCAGTGTAATAGGAAGCAGATGCTCCGTTTGGGGGCAAAAACACTGTAATATATTGGCTGAATGTTCGCAGTCGGTTTATTGCTCGATTTACCCACATTTCTACTTTTTCGTCTCTCCGTCATCATCGTCTTGAATTATCCGATCATCCATCTTCGACTTCCAATTTGTACGACTCCAATGTCCATCTATCGTTTTCTGAAGAAGGAAAGCTTCGCAAAGTGACACCCACCGGCGGTTTTCGCACCCACTCTATTCCCACTAAACTATTGTTGTTTTTTTTTCATTCAAATCAATTTCCATTGTATGCGAATTCTATCATGAGTATTCACATTTCGTCTAAGGAAGTCGAAATTGAAACGTTTCATTTGCTTTGGTGACTAACGTCTAACTGTTTTGATGATTTCATACTTTTGGGTGTCAAGAAGAATGTAAATTAATTAATTCTTGAAGGAAATATGTTTTTGGATTATTTTTCTCGAAGTCGCTCGTGAAATATATATTTAGTGAGCTCGTAAATTTAATTTCGCAGACTTGTGATGTTGAATATGGTAGTGCGACCATTTTAACTTCCTTTCTGCTTTTTGTCACCAAACGAGACGTTGAACTCTCGCAGTTTTACAAGTACATATACCGTAATCGTTAAATATTGATGAAACGTGCGGAATTTTGCGTATATCGATGTTCGTTTGAATCCATATTTATCTCGTACACACATAATGTAAATTTTCGCACAAATGTCCGAGTAGGCTCACGATTTTTTTTCGTGTAAAACGACACGTTCTCTAATTAAATTTGTTTATTTTTTTTTATTCTATAATTTCTCCTCGTCACGTAATTTGTATTTATCATTATTCTTTTTCGAATCTGAAGCGTGAACAGTCTTTCATAATGTTTATTTTGCCGTGATCTTATCAATATTTGTTATATCACACTTAAGGCGAAACCGTTATACAAACGAGGCTTTCACTCAAAAATAAAAAAATAAATAATCTTATTTAATTAAACATTCGCGCTTAGACTTAATTAAAATATTTCAAACATATAGCCAGTTTTAATGCATACCTTGTACTTGAATCCAGACACATCGAAAAACACTTAACCCGCAAGCGAACACACTTAACTGTAACTGATATATACCTATACCTTGTCAGTAGTGTATAATAATGGCGGATATATTTTGAAAAACATACTCATTTTTTTACTCATCTTAAGCCGTCGTTTCGCATCGACCACCTGTCTTACCATATAAGTTTTTCTTGAGCTTTTGACGTTTGCACTTCTGAACGTTTGGCGGCCGTTAACCTTCGATTGTGCAACCAAGATTCTTCTCGAAATGATAATATTTTGATATCGTCAGATTTCCGCCTGTGCATCGTGAGAAACGCAATTTTTCTCGTATTTTGATTGTGTCTAAAAGTGAACATTCCGAAATCGGTGAAAGTATCGTATTATTATTTTTTTCACTAGACATGTTATTATGCAAAATGCATATTATCCATACGCAAGCGTTCCACGAAACTTATTTGATAAACGAGATTGATACATCTTGAGTTACGAGTGTCGATTAAGTTTGCGGAAGTAATTATAACTTTCCACGCCTAACAAACTTACGCATTTTTCTTGGTTACGATTGCGCATCGGAACTAATCGCTGAACTTCTGTTCTTCAAATGAATTAGACCAAAATCGATGAGAATCGAGCCGCAACAGTCGTAGATCGAATCGGGCTAAATAAATAACACATATGTATTAGCGTTCGTGATCATCATTGGTTCGGTTACTTTCATGCGAGTTACCGTTCTTCAGCTTGCATAAGAGTTATGCACTTTGTAACAGTATACAGCTATTTGAAATTATTATGCAAATACCGCAGCTTTCAATGATGCCTAAATACAATTAGGTAGTGCATAGGATGATGTATATCGTGAACTTTGATTGATGAATGTAAGGTCATTATAGAACTAGGGTACGAACTGCAGTCTTGCAAATGATTGACGATCGTAATTCAAATTGAAAACTTTTCATACATTCGGATAAATTTAGAATTTATTTTTTATTATTAATTTTTGGATAAAAAGGATACTTTATGTGACAATGTTTTCAATTATTTATTATGTTTATTTCGTCTATCGAGTGTTCATCTTAATAAAACGCTATTACTGTAATGAGTTTTAAATACTGAATCTATATGTACGAGTATGTTGGAGGAAACTGTACTTCGGCGCCAACTTGATTTGATAATATATCGACAATGTTATATTGCGGATTGATCACGCATAATTAATAACGGTATTCATTTTTTATGAGCTTTTATTATAGCTTCATCGAATTATACCAATCGACTTAAACAACGTGTCGAAATTTAGATTGAAGTGTCTTGCGGGTGAATTATCCCGTTTTCCGTTAACTATCGGTAATTCGACTGTCTTCGTATGACGAAAAAGATTTGCATTATGGAGTCACTTCGTGATTATGTCTCATTTAAATTTATTATATGCTGTATTGTAAATTATAGCTCGCACGCATATTTTAAATTCAAATAATTTATATGCGATTGGAGAAAATATTTTGTTTCGTCATCATTTTTTTTAAACAAAACTTTAAAAATTCCACTAAATAATTAATGACTCTATCGGAAAGAAGATACTTGAATAAAAAAGTGAAAGTTGTCCTTCGTGTTCTTCTTCACAATATTTTGTCAAAATACCCATTAATTTAATTCAATTAGTGCTCGAAAAAAAAAAACACGAAAGGGCATGTCAATTATATCAATTAATATATGTAGCAGTAAGTTGATCTTCAGATTGAATCACACACTGGTACCAGTCTGATACATCATTTTATCCAACATACATTTTACATTTTCAGGGCTTTACCGTATAATATCCAAAAGGAGAACATGCCCTCCTTTTTCAAGCTCTTTTAATTAAAATATAACGTCTTTTATCGACCTTGGTATGGCCTTTTTTCGGTTGGCAAAAACATTTTTTTTATCACACATTAATACTGAGAATAAATTCTTCGAAAATCGTTATTTCGATAAATATTCATAATTGCGGTTACTCGTAATCTTAGTATGTATTTAATTTCAAAGAATGTTCACCAAAAAACTTAACAGCTTTGAGAAAAATAATTAAATTGATGATATCAGGAGTATGCTATGGAAACATTTCAGTGTTAATGCTAATTCAAAAGTTTCTCCTGTTTATGTACATGTTTTCATCTGATAACCCTAATCCAGGGTCATAAGGGCAGATGGACGGTCTGTGAAAATTGCCAGGAATAGCGGGTTCCTCCTATATACGGTGTTTCAAGTGCTGTTACGCAAGCCAGCTGTCGGCAACCATCTCTTTCTCCTTGTTCTCATCATCATCGACAGGCTCGCTTCTGATGGAGATTATAAGAAAACACTCGAAACTTTTCGCAGCCTCCGATTATGGCGGCTATAACTGTCGCGGTGAATTATTGCTGTTATTTCGATGCGTTAATTTAACGAAGATGGGTGATTGGTTCTTTGACTCTCGATGTTGATTTCGTTGCTCGTTATCGATTGTGAGTTGTATACGATTGGTTACAATTTTACGGTTGGGCCATTATTGGTATTTTAATGTAAAGGTGAAGGTTGGTGTTTCAAGGAAATAAATTGACGGACTTGCAAGATGTTGAATTCGGTAAAATATGTGATTTCTTTGTAAAACTTGTATTACGTTACACTCCCATCTATCACTCTCTTGTCAACTATTACATGTAGCGTAATGTGCTTGGTTTTTTTGTGCAGCGATTTTCTCGATCAATTTTTTTTTATACGACTATTCAATGAGATTAAACAAATATTGAATTTCAAAGAAATCATCGTGCTTCTCTATTTTACATTGTATTTCTTTATTCATAAAATGAAAATCGACGTGGTAATGATTTTCCTATGTAAGGACTTTCAAATGCTTTTATCTTTTTTGCTCATCATCAAAAAATCCGCAATCTTTGTAACACTATTCAAAATTAGAAAAGTACTCTTGATTCGATCACTATTGATTTAACTTTCACTATTCCCACACTCGAACTTCTCATCCATGTTTTTTTTATCCACGACAAAATCAATATCGAAAATTTTTCTAGAGCACATGCATCGACCGGTGCAACTTTTAAACGGTCCTTTTCGACCGGTATTTCATAACAGGACCGCTAGAAGTTGCATTTCGCCCGCAACACGGGAATTGCATTCTCGTTTTACCGCCTCGTGTCGGACCAGTCCGATGGATGCACTCCTCGGATGCCCTTCTTCGGACCGACAAAAGGAAAATGAAAAAGCAGATGACGACGGCGACGTTCTGAAGTTTAACGGCACCGAGGCGTCTGTATGCTTTTTTTAAAGTCGGTCGTGAGACGCCGAATGTTTTAAATGTCGTTTTTGGGGGAGTCTTGTATGAGTGCTTGTGTATTTTTGATGTCTTCTGAACGCGATGGGTGCATATGGTGTGAAATTGGTATGAGGATGTGCTTGCAATGGGAAGTTTTATGTTCCAATTTGGAAAATGAGTGTAATTTTATGCGAGGAATGTTTCGGTGTTGTAAACGGTCGACACAGATATTTGTAGTTTTATCGATCTTTTTGCGAAATTGTTGAAGTCCCGATAAGTACAAAATTCACGTTCTGGTCACTGGCAGTTACATAATTCGCATGTTGTTTGCGCCCGAACAAGGAAATGCCATTACCATTTTTTGCGGATGAAGTTTAAAAAATCTGGTATCGACTTTTCTCTAATAACAACAGATGAATTTTTTTTGCATAAAATTCCAACTTCGAATACGCTGCTTCCATGTCCACCTTTCACATTCATTTAAATTTTACGTTCGATTTAAAACCTCGATAACGATAATACATGTTATTTTCTTTTAATTTTTATCTCTTTAAGAGTGCATTTAATTACACATGAAAATTATTCAAAATGTCATTGATAGCATTCTTGATTGGAATTAATGGTTTAATAATCGTTTTAATCATTGAAACAAACCTACACGTTTTTTTTCACTCCTTTTAACAAGCGGGATTTTCCCAAAATAAAATGTTTGTTTTATCTACAGCTTAACAACATTCGTGTGACCTTTTTGCTGTTAGTTCACGTTAATAGAGAGCTTCTTAAAAAGGGAAAGTGCCGTTGTTAGAAGTCGTGAACTTTTTGAATTGGCCAAATTGGTTTTTTCGCTTCTAGACGCACAGGAAGGTGCTCACGCGAAGGTTTCGCGGAGGCGTTTCAGGGGTCACTAAATTTGGTGACCTCTGGTTATGTTATTATGCTGTTTGAAACGGCTACCTCTCGAGCCTCTTTACACGTATTTTTCAGTGGTTTTTTTTATATTTATTTTCGTTTTGCTATGTTCCATCATAATTATTTTCCTTTCAGAAAATTTTTGCCATAAGAACTAATTTGTCATAGCGCCGTCACGTCAATACAAAAGCGTCGGTTTTCATTCACGTGTTACGTTGTTGTTTATTTCCGAAGACGAAAATGCGATGAAGATGGATCGATTCGTTATTTTAAGTATCGAACGTACTTATATCGGGTATGCAAATTCGGCTTTATTTTCCGAAAAAATTTAACGCATCACTTGTTTTCGCGCTCGAGTAAAATTTTGCTACAGTCAAAACTTAAACGATTTCTCTGTTGAATTTTGTTCAATTTTTCATTTGATAAACTGCAAATTTAAACAATTTCAGCGCTATTAATCTTCGACCCAATTGTGGTATATTTTATTAAAATTGAACGTTTCTTTACTGGAGACCTGATTTTCACGCTTGCTAGCGAAAAACTGTTTAATTTGTGTCAGAATTTTATTCAATTTTTTCTTCGAAAAATATTGCATTATAATTTCAACAAATTTTTTGTATATTAATTTGAAACTCGATTAATGTTTATCTATTTCAAAACCGATTCAGTCATCGCTTTCAAAATACATTATTTCGTCCATTTCGAACTAATTAAATATTTACTTTGATCAGGTCGCTTTTATTTTGATCTTGTGATTGATAATCTTCAATTCGTTTTTTTGACCCTCAAAGAAGAGGTTTGCGTGGGATTCGTGTGGGCTACCACTGCGACAATAACCTCTGATTCCAATATTACTGAGGTAATTCCGCGAAGGTGTTCCTATATGCTTCATATTAGCGTTCGAATCCGCACTTTTTCGTATTCAAAAGCACCCACGAACGAATTTGTTATAAAATTAGATTTTGCGTTTCGTAATTTGATTTATTCCTTACAGAAAATACGGTCGTATCTTAGATTTATGCATCGATTTGGGCATCGGACGTTTACATGTGGTATGTCGGATCGTTTTGTTATGTAATACGTGTTGGATAATGTTGCATTTCTATGCGATGTAGTCATGATGTTTTTTTTAATATTTCGATTGGAAAACATGAATTATTTTGGATTCGTACATATTTTTCATGAAAGTTCACTCAAAAATATTATATCAATATTTAAAGTAAGTCACTCTGTTAACGTTCAACAGTCAGTGCCGTTGACCTTTGTTAAAGTATCACGGTATTAATATTTATTGAAATAATTTTTTAAAATTGGTGGTTCTCGTTGATTCGATCCATCACTGTGATTTACGGTTCTGGAACTCGTTTGGTCGCCAAAATCCAATACAGTTTCATGCAAATTCATTTCACTCGAGGCGCTTCTTAACTTTTATTTTTTTCATTCTCTTTATCAATATATCAGATTGAAACCGTGTTTAAAGTCGCATATTTATGAAACCGTATATATTTTCCTTAAAATTATTGCGAAAAGTATCTCTTTTGTTGATCCAACCATATTGATTGACATTGACATACGTCATATGTCATCGATATTTCAAACATATTTAGTAATTTGCATATGTACATCTCCAATTCATGTTCGTTACACAATATTTATGGCGAATTCTGAAAATCGATAATTTCCATTCAAGGCTGAACGTCGCCGGCCGCCATAGTATCCATCAAATAGCTTTCTTTATGTCTTTTATTATAGTTTCGTTTTCTTCGAGTGTTGCGCTATCTAAATTTCGGTATTCTCAACGATCGTCGACATTAAATTGGTCGAGTTTCCAAAGATGGTCATCCTGATTCTGACCAGATTTCGGCTTGTGCAAAAACAAGACTCAACTCCGCGTGGGTATTGGATTTTATTTCGTATATTTTAATATCACGTATATACTTGCATGCTTGAACTGTCGACCAAAACATATGACAGGATACTATCGAATAATCAGTTTTTCCTTCATGAAGCATCATGCTCGTGCTCGAACGTCAATATTCTGTCGTACGCTATTACGGATCGTAATTTTTTGTTCAAACTGAATTTGTAAAGTGTGCCAATTAGAAATTATAGTCGGATCATTCTTACCTGTTAATTAACGTCGGGCTCAGATTATAACTTACAAATTTTAACGGTTTCGATTTACTGCTTCGCCATCGGTCACTTATTGGATTTTGATGGCTCGAGTCGTGCCGAGTGATTGTTCTCGTTTAAATTTGGAATGTTCTGTTTTGAGGCCTTGGATCTATGTGCTTGATGATATCCGTGATCTTTAAATCTGTGTTGTCCGATTTATGTTTATGGTTATTTTTTTGTCAGGTGCAATAAATTGAGGAACTCAACGCAGATATGAACAAAGTCACGCGTGCTAGAAGCCAGATCAATCGTTTCAATTGAATGAAACTGATGCAAGGTCTACAGCTTGTCAACTTTTTCATATTTTCGCAATGAAATTCTCGTTGAGTGATTCTCGTATTATATTGTTTCATTATCGCCAATGTTAAAAAAATCTAATTAACACAAGTGTTAATATATGCCCACGTCAATGGGAATATTTTATGACTAACGATAAGCAATCGAACTTGGACATTCCAAATTAAAAAAAAATAATATATTATACGAGAAAATCCTCATTTATGATGAAAACATTTTTGAAACCGGTCAGTAGAACTTGATGAAATTTCGAATATCGAATCGTCTACTTTGCACAAACGTGTGTAGGCAAACTGGAATGTTAGGTTCGAAAAAGGCGATGGCTCTCGAATCCAATCTGCACGCGAACGCTGTACACTTCACATAGCACATCATGATCATCTCACTTTATTATCGATGACGTCATCGGGAAAAATATCCATTTTCAATATCCCGTTGCGTTTTCCCCCTCAATCTCATTTGCAAGCTGACGGTTTTTACGAACCAGTGTTTTTTCCCCATTCGAAAATAGTTAAAAAGTCGTATAAACCTGATGAATTAACGATGCAGGCGCTCGGTCATTATGTTCTTTTTATTCAATTTATTAATCGAGATCGTATATTTGCTCAGAGAAATCGGCACACCATCGGCTATAGAAATGAATATATCGAATCTAGATTGTCTTCCAGTTCTAGCGTGATGTAATAAATCATACGGACAATTTTGAATCTTTCTGTTTTTTTTTTACGGCAACTGAAACGGATGTGTCTCTAGAAAATTTCTCATTCAGATCGTTGACACATTTGAAATGTTATGATTATTTCTATTAAATGTCGCCGTGCCGGTTTCGTAGAAATTATATGCATAGCGTGTGAAATCTTTGAACGGAACACGCTGATAACTGAGGCTAATCATGCGTGTTGTTAATTATCATTTTTATTACAAAAATAGCTGCTGATTTTTGTGGTATTTTAAAATTTCGCATTGAATCTTATATTTTTTTTAATAATTATCAACTCGAATTATATTTAACTATAAATTACGTATGCATGCATTAATGTGGGTGTTATGAACGAAAGTGGAGTGCCTTGACGATGACGTTGAAACAAAGAATTCGCTAAATCCACATTCAATGTTATCCGCAGTGTTTAAATTAATTACAGTTCGTTTACATCTCGGTAATGTTTCAACTTGTATTTTATTCGGCTGAAATTACATTTTAATAGCTCGTTATGTTTGAACATGTGATTGCAGTTCGAATGTGAATTTATTTTTTCAAAAAAATTTGAAAATGTCACCATTTTTTTGTTGTCTAATTTCAAACGAAGATAAATGCGCAATCGATCAAACGCAATAAATTGTCTCGTCAATAATTTTAAATTATCCAAAAAAAAATACAAAGATTCATACATATTTATGATTCAAATTATTCACAAATTACGTTCGAGACCCATCGATCATCAATTGATTCAATTGTCGCAATTGAAAGAACACACCCATACATTTCCATACAAAATTTCCTCGAATAATAATTTTACTCACTTAAAGGGCCTCATTTAATTTCCATCAAGCACACCAATTTAGAAAGGACACCAAGTGTTCTCAGATCCAGACATGCACACACTTTATTATTATACGCGTACATCCCTACCCTGACTATGCAAGCTGGCTGCCGGTGCCGCATGATCAGTTTCTCTCGCTTCACCGGCGACGGTGGCCGTGTCTCCAACTCCTCGGCTACGACGACAGTCGACCCGTCTCCGACGACCTCATCGCGAAGTTTTCTATGGGGTTCGACCTCGTGCGATTGTATGGATAAGGAGTAAAGTGTTAGAGTCAGTGCCTTTTAAGGGTCGTCGTCTTGTCGATGGCCATGTGCAGCTTTAAGTGTTAATCGAATTAGCAACTAGTTTTCTATAGTTTCTGTAAGGTGGTTAGGTCGAATTGTGTGTTTTTGAAATTAATTGTTGTTTGATTGTGAGGGTGATGCTATGGTTGTGACTAATTAGGCGTTTTTATCGGTTGTGGTTCGGAGCTAATGAATCGTGTCGGTTTGGTTTTCCTGGCAGCTGTTTTGTATGGTTTATTCGGTGATTTTTTTTTGTTTTAGTTTAGTTTAATTCAATATAGTGCATTTAACCAATTGGTTTGTTTTGAGAGTTGGTCATCAATCATATTCGCTTCGATTCTTTTGATACAGTTAACGCGCACAATGCAAAGATTCTAAACATCGTTTCGCGTAATTTGCATTTTTTTTTTAATCGACTTTTGTTTTAAATTCAGTCCATCATTTTTCCATGCGTCGTTCATACGCAAACTGAAGCGTACTGTTTTTTTTCACATGTCGAACTATCAACAAGCCATTGTTCTTAAGTAAGTAGGTTCTTTTTAATGGGAGGATGCGTGTCCGTGTTCACCATAAAGGACAGTGAAAACTCGTACTCTGGGTACACACACAATGGACACGTTTCTGCTTTCGAATACTGAGACGCCTTCACAAGTTGTTTGAAAATCGTTTATTTAATAGTTTAAGCAATGATCGATATACGCGAGAGTGAAATCTAGAATCTCCATGTTCAAACTAACTTTTCCTCACAAACGTCGTACTCACGATATACGATAGGATATATATCTTCAGTTCAACAACGTTGCTAATTCGATTTCCATTATAAACACACTACAACCTTTACATTGCATAAAATTTCATTTTAGAATCGATCAAAAACGCAAAAAGTTAAATGCAGTGTCGATACTTTAACGATGAACTGTATCTAGTGCGTTCATACATACACGACCATCATTCAGGACACATTTAAAACAATCAGTGAGACTGTTTATTCCAAAATTTTGGTTATCGTCTGCATGTTCGGATGAGCAGCAGACCAGTGTGGGTGGAAGTGGGCGGGCAGCGACCCTCGCCCGCCCGCCTCATGGGATGCAATGGGGAGATATATTGGAACGACTGTGCCGAATGTGACTGCTCTTACTGTAATCCAGATTATGTTTGTGTATGCAGTGACAAGGTAATTATGGCCTAATTGTGTAATTTATTTGTTAAAGCGCGCTGAACCTTTCGAAAGTGTGGTCCAAGATTCGAGTGTAGGAGGGATATGTTAAATATCTGTATGAATCGTATGTTAATTCCGTCTCGATCGTGAAAATTATGTTAAAAAGAATTAAAAGAAAATAACCATAAATTTGAAAAGAGTCTGATTAAAGATGAAAACTCAACGGGATTTCGACGTTGACCTTTCTGACCGAGCATTAAGTACACGTCCTTTCAACGAGAATGCTTGAAATTGAGGTCATAAATTTCTCGATTCGGCATTGGTTAAGGGAAAGGATGAAACTGGGGCGATTTAAAATGTTGAAATGAAAATCACTTTATGTATCTAAAAGTGTCATCGTGAATTTGTGAGAATTTTTAGGCGTGTGGTTCCATTGTATCACATGAACTGCTTATTAATGGATAGGCGTTCTTTTTCATTTTTTTAAATGAAAATAAATTCTTATCAAAATCGTTTGTTTTGTACGAAACAATGTAACTATAATATCGTTAAATTCATCGGTTTTTTAATATTTGTAGAGACTTAAAACAACCTTGTACAGGGCCTCATTTACCTTGATAGCATTTTTACAACTCATTTATGATATTCTTTTAAAATACTTGAAACTATATAGATTAGAAAAACAAACATTCTTTTGTCACAGTAAAATAATATAGATTAAGTTAGCAGATAAAAAATAGTATATTTTTCCAAAGACCTTTTTATATTTTCCTCATTTTTAAATCAGAAATGGAATCAATTATTATTGAACTACTGTTTCATAAATCAAAAAAATATGCATTAACGCGCACGAAAACATTCACAACATCTCCAATTAATTTCCAATTTCCATCAATTTCCCAACCTTTTAAGGGCCATTACTGTCGGTTCCGATATCCGAAAACGCATTTTCTAATACGAAAGTCGAAAATTTCGCCGCAAATCCCCGAAATATTAGCACGAATCGCTATTTTGTTAGCGGCTCGCTCCAATATCCCAGTTACGACGATAGTAAGAAGCGCACGTAGTGCACATTGTGTTTATTTACTCGTTAACGAATATGACCTACCGCATCATGTGCTGTGCGAGATAAAAACTAAATATTCCCCCGGTTCGACTTTCACATTTCATCTTCTCATATAAATAATATATTAATATGGATTTTCGCGCGCGTTTTTGTCCGATCTTATCTGAGCGGAGAGGCGATTTTTGCTCTCGAAGCTCGATCGGTCGGAAATCTGTTGGGCAAGGTTGATTAATTGCCGTTAATTACTCTATATGGGTCATGCGAGTTGCGAGAACTCGATGCCCATAAATATCCGAATAATCGATGTGTAATCAATCTGTTGCGCATTTTTCGATTTATGTCCTTACGTGAAATTTTATTCCAATCGATTTTTACTGGGCCGCTTTCGCGCGAATATGGAAATTTCGGAAACGATCTCAGTTGTCGACCTTTAGTTGTAAATTTAAAAAAACATTGAAGCTATGTTTGGATAATGAACGCAAATTCGGTCAACGTCTGTGCAAACATGCCGTTAAAAATTTCACGTGGAATTTACAATTGGTTATTATGACTTACGTAACCGCGGCGATTTTCAGACTCATTGTGCAATAATAAATCTTGATTATTCGCCGTTTTCCTTATTTTTTCACCATTATTTATTGTCCTCTAATTTCACGAGATCAAAGAACCGGCGTCGAGTCCCCGGTTTCCTTCTATTGTTTGTTCGATTCGTTTTTGCGCTCTTACCATTGAGTTTTCTTCGGGAGATTTTTTTTTTCATTTCTCGGAGCACTTGTACGAGTGTCTGTTGTTTTTCTCTGTACACAACTATTGAATTTCTCCGTCCGTCAGATACCCCGATGGCAATCGTCTCAATTCAATTATGGATACTTTATATATACGCGTTGTTGTAGTGAAATTACGCCATAATTGCTGCTCGTTTCCCACGGGTCAACAATGCGCGCGGTTTTTTGTTCTGAAAAAGCGAAATCCTCTGACTTCTCAACTTTTGACATCGCCTTGCCACCATAGAAAGTTTTATTTATTACGTTCAGCAGAAAACCAATCGATCTAATGTGTATAAATATTTTTACGCACCTTAATTCATAATTAAAGTTTTTTTTAATTATATAAATTTGGTTACTCGATTCGCTTTTTTGTTTATATGAAAGAATAGAATTTTAGAAATTGCTTTCTTGAATATCATTATTAAATAACCGGAAAATCTTCGGAGCATTAGTCCAATCGAATTTTTATTATTCTAGCAATGATTTGTGCGCCGAAACATTACGGGGTCAAAACGAGTATTATTTTGTACATGTACGTGACATAATTTTGTTTGAGAAATTACGTCCGATTTCATTTTGCAAGAGCTACTATCCCACTTTTTTGTTAAACATCATTTTTATGGTTTAATTCGCCGTAGGAAAAATGCGCTCGAGATAAGTACAGTTAGATGGTATTGTACAAATTAAGTAAAAGCGTTTACGCGATTTACTTGTTTTCCATTGCCTTTACTCTGCGAATTGAATATTTCGGGCATTTTTGAAAAATTTTATGGGAATTTTAATATTCGAAATTTCAATGCGGAAACGGCCCTGAAAATCAATGCGTTTCAGTAGTGAAAGTGCAAGCAGCGTCTCTTTTTTTCCACTTGATATAACGTGAAAATTGGACTCATTGTTTTGGAAACGATTCAGCTTAAACTCTTTCGCGCACACTTCTAATTAACATGTCATTTCTCTTGTCGCGCCATTATCGATGAAGTTTTTCATTAACATTTAATATGCAATTAGAGAACTTCCTCGGAGTGCGAACAAAGCGCATAATTTACCCACGTACTTTTAAATGTCAGCTCGTTTCTCACATATATTCAGAACGATAGCATTCAACGCGCAGATTGTCGATATACGTTTTCATATAATTTTTTTTCTATAATTATGCGGATTTCGATGCAATTCTAATCGATGAGAAATCCCTTTATGCGTCCCGCTCAACTACTGGTGCATTTATTCAATAAAAACTTTATTCGAAAGCTGCTCCATTATATTCATTGAAAGCATCCTGCTTCGCTTATATGAATCACAAATAATTATGCTAAACGAGCCCTTATAAGGACGACACGCTTTACATTTAACGATCCTCCGATTTCCATAAGGTTCAAAACAATCGAGTCGACGCTCGTTTCAATTGCATGTGAACCTGACAATTTTTCCAAACACTTTCGATTCTTAAAAAAATATAATACAAATCCCGTTTCATACAAATTTATCAAACTTGATCATTTCATCTGCAAACAGTTACATTTTAAACCTTCGTTAAATTACAAATCACGCACAATCCACGAAACGGGATAACCAGTACCCATAATAGGAGCCGCTACTCCGACCTTGACTATTCGAAACGTGTCCATCCTGACTTCCTGACCCGCTAACAATTCTAGCGGTGCATCAGACCAGCTCTTGCATCACGGAAGGACTTGGATCGAGCTCGTTGCATAACCGCTTTAACGGTCAACGGTTGATAATGCTGGTTTAT